>VCCN01004572.1:1078599-1089234 GCA_006491835.1 Architeuthis dux | reverse complement strand
GGGACTCTATTTAAAAACAAATAACCTTTCACCAAAGTCGCATGACTGTGGTTTAAAAAGAAAAACTTTCACCAAAGTTGCACGACTCTATTTTAAAAAATAACCTTTGGATAAGTAACCTTTCACCAAAGTCGTAAGACTAGTTAAAAAAATAACCTTTTACCAAAGTCGCAAGACTCTATTAAAAGACACCCCTCCGACTTTCGGAAGTTTAAACTGATGTTGGCATTAAATAACCCATCAAGGGTTGATATGCCGCTAAACAAATCAATTAATCAATCAATCATTAAGTGGGATTAACCCACTAACTGCGACAGGAGTGGCTCAGTTGCCGTGTTCTAAATGTGGCGTTAACTTTGATTAAACAGGTTGGTGCAAAATAAGCTGAACAGTTTGTTTTCTCTGTAAACAATGGACCCTTCCACTTAAATGTACGAACACAGAAAAATATAAACAAGCAGAAAATGTCGTCCGTAATTTCAAGTGGATGGGTCCATTGTGTGACTGATGGAAATGTCCGTCATTCGCAGTTGAACCACAGAACTGCCATGACTGAAATTCCAGTCATCAGCAGGTAATGGGTTAATAATTTGTTGTTATCTATCTGTCAGGGAACAGTTTATTCGATGTCTTTCCTGACTGCCTGTTCACTCGATTACTTCCAATTCAGAGATTTGGGGGTTCGCCCCCCCCCCATATACAGTGAGATTTGTCAGTAGCCATGCAGTAGGTGAACTATTTATAAAGCTTTTTAGGACCCCTCCATTGGGGGCCGAGTGGGGGCGTTTTCAAATAGCCCCCGCCCCCAGCCACGCCTCTGTGCCGACCTGTCTGTGTTGCTGCCTGTCGTTAGCCCCTTTCTCTCCCCATCAATATACGTCATCGTTTATTAGAAACTCCGCTGTCCTTATTGATCACCCTATTCTCTGCTTCCATCGTCAGCATCAACTGTTGTTACGGCTGCAGTCGTCACCTCACGTATTTCCATGACAATTACACCAAAAATCAATAGTAGAAAACTCGGTCCGCTAATTTTTATTGTACGCTATTCCTGATCTACCTTACCTGCTATGGCCGCCGTCGTCGAAGCGATACTACGTAATGACGTCGTCACTCGCAGACACTGTTTACGCGTTCCACACTGACTGACGTAGAGCTTACGTCACAGGGATAGCACGATTTTTGTTTTTCATCTACTATCGATTTTAACCCCCTATAACTTGCACCCACCCAAATGCTGTTGTTATTGTTGTTGTTGTTGTTGTTGTTGTTGTTGTTCTTCTTCTTCTTCTTCTTCTTCTTCTTCTTCTTCTTCTTCTTCTTCTTCTTCTATTATTCGTGTCTTAAGTCAGGTCTTTTATTTTTCATACTCCTATTTCATCAGACCTCCTCTGTTTCTCCACACATTTTATTTCTTCTCTCACCTTTTCCTCGCCCAACCACCCAGTTGCATATGTTTAACAATCAATCGGTGTTGACCAGTCTTTCTGTTTATCTAGATCACAGCTTTCCAAACTGTGTGTCGCCACACTTTAGTGCGTCGCCGATAATCTCTAGGCATGTTGCGCTAAAAGGCCACCTTCGCCGGCCATTGAGGTCGATAGCAAGTCACTTCCTTTATATCGAATGTGTGTTATTATATTTGAAAATAAAGGAAACTACTCTATAATTGCCATTTCTCCTTAAAGAGGAAAAACAGTTCCCCTACAATTTTGACCCGTAAAAGGGTCAAAAAAGTTTCCTCTCTCTTTTGAGCCTTACAAAAGAGAAAAGGTTCCCCCTCACTTTTGACGCCTATGGGGGGAAAGAGTTTCCTCTCTCTTTTGACTCCTCAAATAGAAAAAATGTTTCCCCCCATTACTGACCAGACAAACAAACATAAATGCGTACACACAAATATACACGATTACACATATACACACACATATGTATACACACATACAATCAAACACACGTACACACATCGCAAATATGCACTTATACACATACAGACTTACATACGTAATCACACATTCACACTCATATGAGCGTATATACATACATATGCACATTTGCAAATATATGCATACATGCTCAATTATATTACACAGATATATAAATATACATACTTGGATATACATATACACACACATCCATCCATCGATACATACATACATACATACAGAGGCGTAGCTGGGGGGGGGGCTATTTGAAAACGGCCTTCGGGTCCCCAATTGGATCCCCCGAGATAATCAAAAGCTTTATAAATAGTAGTTCACCTATTGCATTTCTACTGACAAATTTCACAAAATGTTGGAGGAAATGTCTAATTCATCTTTCCCTTCAGGCGATTTTGTTATAAGAATATTTCATCTCTGGCTGAAGCTGATCAATTAAAGAAATTCTTCATCCGAACACAGATTGACCCATTTTTACATACATTTTCCCGACATTAAAAATCAACTTCCCAACCAATTAGTTTATTTCTTCGTTTATTTCATTTATTTGTTGATTTTAAAAAAATGTTTTAAACCAATTTCTGTATTTACTAATTTACCCATTCCGTCAAAAAGTGACAGCGGTATTTAAATAATTTTGCAATTGCATTGTATTTAAACATATCAAAAACATTATGTTGCTATGCATTTCTTGTTTTTGTTCAACCAGAATGAACCCAGATTTTTTACGCATTTTCAAAAATAAAAAAATTGAATAGTAAAGGAGACTACTCTATAAGTAGCATTTAATAATTATCTCCCTTGACTAAAGACTAAAATATAAATACACACGTGGCGTATAAGTAGATTCTAATCCAATGAGCAGGGTTTTAAAATGCCGCATTTCTTTTTCTTTTTGTAAATGAATTAAATTAAATTATTCAAATGGTTCTTCGGACGATTGAACTCCTTGTTGTTTGTGTTGTAAACACCACGTTTCGGCCAATCCATCATTCGGCCTTCTTCAGGTGTAAAATCCGAGTGTGATGGGGTAAACAAAAGTTTTATTTTTAAAGTGGGTAACCCTTATCATCATTCTGAAGAAGGGCGAAGAATGGATCGTCCGAAACGTTGTGTTTACAACACAAACAACAAGAAGGTGTTCAAACATCCAAAGAACCATTTGAATATTAATGATCCTTCTCAAAACTATAGAAAATATCTAAATTAAATTATTTTAATATTGTAATTTGCTATTAGTGTGCTTATTCACTTTTTCGTTTTCATTTCGTTGTGTGTACCAAACTAAGCTAAACTTGGTAAATACAGCAATCCCTTGATACGTGCGGTCTTGATTAATGCGGTTTTGGTTGAAACGAAAAATGTATTGTGACCATCCCTTGATATTTACGGTATACAATTTGATTAGTAAGGTTCAAAAGAGTTTGAAAACGGCGGAACGAAATATTTACCATAAATAATGGCTTTATTCAACTTGAAATAAGACATAAAATATTACAACAATCAGCAGCGGGGCTTGTTTGTATCCGTAGAGTAGACATTGCGGATTATTTTTATAACTTATTACATTAGAGATCAACTAAGGGAGGCAATTGTGCAGAGTTTAACTAAGGGAGACAATTGAGGAATGTAATAATATACATTGGTCTAAATTATTTTATTCATTTTCCATGATTCATTATAATTATTTTCATTGTTTCTTAACTTTGAATAATGCGGTTTTGATATCTGCGGTTTTGTACATCGAGGATTTATTAACCGCACATATCAAAGGATTACTGTACTCATTTGGGCGCCCGCTGTAGAGATGATTAGCAAAATAGTCTCGCGTGATCATTACTGCTGCAGTAAGCTCGATTCTCACTGAGTGCTCTCCTTTTTTAAGCTAAGCTAAGCTAAGCTTAATAAATATCTATTTGGGCGCCTGGCGTAGAAAGATGATTAGCAAACTAGTTTCGCTAGGCCACTACTACTGCAGGGAGTTCGATCTTTATTGAGTGTCCTACATTTTTAGCCTTGTGCCAAACTAAGCTAAGCTTAATAAATATCTATTCGTGCGCCTAACAGAGAATGGTTATCAAGCTCATCTTACAGGCAATTCATTAGTGTAGTGAGTTAGATTCTCACATGGCGTTGTGTCAGACTCATGCTGAAGAGCAAATTATATTAGATAGCCAAAGCGTGTCAGTGATATCATAAAAAAGCATTAGAAAGCTCAAATGTCAATGGGTAGACCATGTTCCAAGAAAAGCTCCTGCAGCTGTTTGGTTTTGAACTGCTTATCATAAACTTGTCAAGATCTCTAGGAGAAAGGTCAGAACTTTGATTCCCAAATTATTTAACTTCGTAAGTGTCACTCTTAACCATAGGCGGACCATTAGTTTTTATATTCACGTAAGACTATTCTCGGAGATTAGTTTACAGCAACAGTACGTGAAGATATCAGTGCATTATTTTGAAAACTAAAATTAGTAAACCCTTAAAATAATGCCGCCTCAAGTAACACTGGACATTAGACTGGATATAAAAAAAAACCTGTTTTAATTGTCCCTAGCAAAGAAGTGGGATGTCCGGACCTCCTGGACCCCTCGATCCATGCCTGTATGTGATTACTCATTTCATCGATTAAGTTCGCTTGACTTTTTAATTTGCTCGGCGTATTTTCAAATTTGGTTGCAATAATTTTTAATTTGATTGCCGTATTTTTTAATTTGGTCGGCATATTTTAAATTTGGTTGCGGGGGTGGGGTGAAGGGGGGCTTTATACCCCTCTGATTAGTTTCTATTCTTTATCTTGATAGAATATACCATAAAAACAAGTTATGCATACTTGATCATATTTGATCCGTTGTTGTGACTTCTGATGACTTTTCAATTGAACCTCTAAATCATACTGGTTGTTCAACAGTTGAGCCGAGATCATATGAGATACACTGGTTTAGTTTATCTTATTTTAATTTATTTACTTTATACATATTGACAGAACATTAAGATTCACAGCACACTGCCAACAGAAGATCAACATAGCAAATAAAACGCTTGGTTGTCTCCGTCACACCTTTAAGAACATGGATGCGGAAATATTCAAAATGTTGTATAAAGCACTCGTCAGGCCGCATTTGGAATTTAGTTCCTGCATTTGGTTAGCCCAACATAAATCTAATAGACGCTATAGAAAGAGTACAAAGAAAAGCCACAAACATGGTCCCCAGCATCAAACACCTGAAAGGCTAAAAGAGCTTGATCTGGCTCACATTATCATACAGATGAACACGTGCTGATCTACTGGAAATCTACAGGATAACATCAGGTCTGTACGCCATTGGTCAACACTGTAAGTGCATCATCTGTCCAGATAAAACCATGCTACAGCCATCCCTAAGCAGTGCAACCAGGGCTCACATAAAGAAGCTACACATTCAAACAGTCACCGGGGACAGAAAACATTTCTTCTCGGAGAGATCCGCTCCTCTCTGGAACAAGCTATCAGATGCCACAATATCTTATCCAAACATAAACATATTTAAATCAAATCTTAAAAAAATATCTCAGACAGTTTGAATATGAATTTTCGAACTAAATAATAAATTTAAAAAAACAAACAAACGAAGCAATCAGAACAGAAACTCAAAACCACGGTAGGACTCAATAGGTTGACCTTACTAACCTAATATTGTCCGGATTGAGATAAATATACACATATCATGACACGTTAAGTTGAGGCTGCCGTTGTGTCGTTCAACAGTTGAGCCAAGATTATTTGAACGGCACTGATTGACACTGGTATTCTACACAAAATAATACGTTATTGGTTCATTTCATTTTCTTTTCTTTCATTTTATTTTATAGATATCGTGACCCGTACAATTCGAATGATGTAAGTATAAATACAAAAGTCACTCCCAATTGGGGCCGTTGTTTTGAAGGTCGTGACGACTATTCAATTCAATCGCAATGTCGTACTGGCTGTTCAAAGGTTGAGCCATGATTATTTGAATTGCACCTATTTAACCTATTGTCACTGGTACTTTATCTCAATTAATGACTTCTTGGTTTTTTTCTTATTTTATTTTATAGATATCGTGACACAAAAAGTTTGATTGGTGCATGTATAAATATAAAAGTCACTCCCAATTGAGGCCAACAAAATACTATCTTGTCTGAAATCTCTTTTTGATAAAGTAGTGCCCTTACGCCGGCTATGGCTTAAAACCGTCCCTGCCTAGGCACCACATATCAGATCACTACTTACTCTGACCGTTTTGCGATATGTAAAATAGACTTAGAGGCGGCAAGCACCAGAAGTGGCGTCACCCTGTGTGTGAGGTGTTACCTAGTTCATAGAATGTCGTTTATTTTAAAACAATCTTTCTATGACCTTACAACCCTTCCCAGGTGAATTTTCTATTTCATCATAAAAGAACTATTCCCTCTTTGATTCTATTATATCTTCAAGGTTGCTGTTTTCGATATCTTGACTTGGTTGATCTGCTCACCAGAAAATGAATGTGATATTTTGAAGGCCGCAGATATGAATAATGCACTGAACTTCCTATCCAAGAACTTCATATCCAAGCCCTGTGATCGTTTGAAAATCGAGGATCGCCATTGCCATGTAACAAAACAACCTATAAAATGTTTTTTCTTCTTCAAATAAAACATTCAAACGAGCTATTTGCACACTGTAGTGATGCGCAGTGACAATTTGTCTAGGTTTCATTAATTCATAATAAAGAGTTGCTTTGAATTCGACCAAACACACAGAAGAACTTTTCCTCGTAGATTCCGTTTAGGTTGAGATGTTGAAGAATGTAGCGCGTCTAGGCACAATTTTCTTCGTTTTGAATTCTTATGAATTCTCTTTTTTTTCAACAATCGGGTGGGACGCAGCACAAACGAGGCGAGCCTTGTCATGTGGATTCAAACCACGGAGCAGCATCTCCCCATTGCACTATAAGGGGGGGTCGAGAGTAGTCTTGGCGCCTTCGTGACACGGGCCGCAGGAACATGGCAATTTATTTGCCCACACGCCAGCGGGACCCCACAAAAGCCCTGGCCTTGTGTAGTATTTGCGCTCGTGGAAAAGCTAATAAATCTCCTTCATTTCTGTTGAAAGTTATTATGAAAACGAATGTACAACACGCATTTATTTGTTCGGAAATCGATGAAAGTTTCAGTGGTTTCCATCTCTCTGAAGACTACTCTTACTATTAATGTAATGTCACCCCCTGCCACTTCTGTTCGACTGTCGACCAAGGTGTATAAATGGTTGACAAGGTTAAGTGCCATCAGTCGAGTAACCTCAGTAGAGTAGAGCTTGATTTGTAATATCCAAGATACGTGTTCGTTTCCGCAAGTTTATGTAGAACACACTTTACTAGCTTCAGAATGTTTCCTTTGGCTGTAATGCTTAACAAGTCTGCCTCACACGCAGAAGGTCCCGGGTTCGATTCTCGGTATGAGCGAAGAGTGTGGAAAATTCTTCGTTCAGACAAATTTCCCTGTGCACTCAGCAGCTAATTGGGTGCACTCTAAGCTGTGTGATTAGGGTGGAGGTATCACTTCGGTGGACGTGTATCCTTCCAAGGGGGTGGTCATTAGAACGTGTAGGAATAAAGTCCTGGTCTCGACCAGACTTGAAACTTGCGATGATCTCTAAGCTGACTCATGCAACTGAAACCGGGTCTTCGCCACCGGGCTCCATACTCCATTGGGCGTTGTCTCTTTTTACCTTGTAAACGATGTACTATAATTGGCTGATTATACAAGCAACAAGGAAGCACCCAGAGAGCGCATACCTCTGCCAACGCTGTACACTAACTCAATCGGAAAGAAATTCCTGGATCCGCCCCAAGATTCAATCAAATCTTCCCCAGCCCATGGCCCAGTTTTCCATGAGATTTCAATGGCCACTCTGGTGTCGAACAAGAAGATAAAGACAAATATTTAAACGCTGACCACTGTTCCCTTCCGTCAGTTCATGTGGAGCCTATTTTCATAACTTCTGATTTCTTTTCCTAAGGCGGCTCTACGGTTGACTGATTAAACAAGCAATAAATCTGATCTGCCTGAGAGAAATGCGGAAAATTTCTCCCAGGCTGATCAAAATAGCAAACAATCGACCGCAGACGACAACAAAAGCTTCCTTTTTGCGAGAGGGTGCTGGATGGGGGTGTTATACCCCCTCTGATTAGTTTCTATTCTTTCTCTTGATATAATATTCCATAAAAACAAGTCATGCATACTTCACTTGATCTGTTGTTCTGACGACTTTTCAATTTCACTGCTATGTCCTACTGGTTGTTCAACAATTGAGCCAAGATTCTTATGAACTGCACTGATTTAACCTTTTGACACTGGCATTCTACTTGATGTGTTCTTGGTTCATCTTATTTTTCATTTTATTTTATAGATATTGTGACGTGTGAAGTTCAACTGATGCGAGTATAAATACAATAGTCACTCTCAGTCGAGGCCGTTGTTGTGACGGTCGTGACGACTTTTCGATTCAAACCCAATGTCGTACTGGCTGTTCAACAGTTGAGCCAAACATTATTTAAACTGCACCGATTTAACCTATTGACTCTACTATTCTACGTGAATTAATGTATTCTTGGTTTGTTTTATTTCATTTTATTATATCTTATTATATAGATATCATGACACGCAAAGTATGATTGATGCAAGTATAATAATAATATAACAAAAGTCAATCCCAATTGAGGCCAACAAGATTTTAACTTGTCTGACATCCAAGGCCGGCCCGTCCATTAGGCGAAACTCAGCGGTCGCCTAGGTCCCAAAACAACCGGGGCGCAAATTTCAAGTCTCGCCTGGGGCGCATGAAACCCTTGCAACGGCTCTTTTCAAAATGGCATTTTCCCTTCTCAGTTCTACCCAGTTGGCCTGCTTCATTTCTGTTCTTCCTTTCTCGGCCTTCGGTTTGGTCATGGGGGGGGGCAAGTGCACTATACACGCGTTCACTCTCGCACGTGTAGCTCAAAAACTAACCGACGTGGATTGATACAGTTTTTTTTATACAAAAGGTCAAGGTCACTGCTACATAACCTTTCAGTCAGATCAAGCTAAAACGATTCACTGGCGCACTGTTCATTTCTTTATATATAGCCAAAAGACTTATTATACTTAGCGCTTTCGGATAAATAACTAGACGTTTGGGCAACTATTACACTCTATGGATCCAAGCATACATTCTCTTGTGCGGAAACAAGAAAAAAGAAAAAATAAATCTAACAAGATGTTCGATGTCCATCGTTTTCAACCAGACACACATTGTTTAAGGATTGCTGCCCATGTATATAGTTTTTCTAAAAAAATAATTTCATAGAAATTCAATTATGTCCGTGAATGTTTTCATGTGGGATAACTAGTTGGAAAATATCCAACACTGAGACTATGAATTTAAACATATATGTAATGAGAGTTCCCCCATATCCAGAGTGGGACATGCTCATGGTCGATATCGCAGCTGATATATTATGGATATGACAAGCCAGTCAATACAAAACTAATGAAGTGAGCACGTGAGCACGGACAAAACAACTGGTCAATAGAAATAAGCAATAAAGCATTATCGCTTGTTAACATAGGTCTCTTCAGTTTTTAAGTCGGTCTATCTAGCTGCATACAGGCCGCACCAATGAAGCTAGAGAGCTGAAAATTTTAACATTTACTCCTTATTATGTCTAGAAAACACGTTTTGTTTTTGTTTATTGAAAATCCCCCCACCGAAACAGGTTTTTATTGGGGGTTCAATTTGCAATGTAAGTTTACGCTAAATTGATCCCCTAGTTTGTGTCCGGCAGCATTCACGCCTGCTGTTTGAAAATTCAGACTTTTTTATGATCACTGCCCAACAAAATGCGAGAGAAGTAACTTATTCATTGATCACCCTTTTTCCCAATGTTTTAATTGATCAACACCAACATGGCATGCTGCCAAAAGACATTGGTCAACCAGACCTGTTTTTCTGACATTGTAACTATCTATTGATTCATCAGCGAAGGTAAGCAACGTCGAGCCTGGTCAGTATTTAGATAGATGAACTCTTGGGAATACCAGGTGATTTAAGCGAGAATGGTGAAGTGAGTGACGCCACTTGGGGTGTTTGCCGCCTCTAATTCTATTTCACATATCGCACGCCGAGCCAAGAGAAACTTGTGATATGAGTCCGGACAGGAATGGCTGATGCCGTAGCCAGCGTAAGGGCACGGGTTTACTCGTCTTCGTTGTTTTTATCACAACATTGCAGCCGCTGTATCTCGGGCCTTCATTGTGTGTCTGTCTCATTCGGTAAACTTAACTTTGTTAGTTGATTTATGGAGGTACCTTCTCATTCCTATACTTGTCAGGTCAGGGGTCTTTCCTAGAGAATTTTAGAACCCGTCAATTCTTTCATATGATGCTGATCTGACACGTTGTGAAATGTAAAGCCTTTAATGTTTGTTCTTTACAAATTAGTGGAATCTGCATATCTTACGGAACATGACCTAGTGAATAAAAACGGCATTCAAAAGTTTTTGTTCGAGCACTTTCGGCTATTCGTCTATCTATTATCAAGATGCAAGAGTTTAATGGTTAGGAACGAAAATTATTATTATAGATATATAATATTTTTTAATCAGTTTTTAAACGTCGGCATCATGGCATTTGCAAATAGAATATATGTGTGTGTGTG
>VCCN01004572.1:1002716-1015739 GCA_006491835.1 Architeuthis dux | reverse complement strand
TTGGCTTCTCCATTCTCACGTTCGTATTTAGGCACAAATATATAGTGTAGCTCTCGATGTGGACAGTATGAAATCAGATGATGGATAATTTTATATCCGACAGAATATGATAATTATAATGACATTTATTAGTTGAGAGCCTATATTTGCCCGACTCCGGTGTGAGCGACTGCTAAACGAGCGGCCTAAATCGTAAATGTGAATAAAGAAACGATCTCCGTAAGGGAGATGCATAGGGGTGTAGCAATTACCTGCACGGAAAATGGAATTGGCGAACCGAGTTCAAGTTTCGATCGAGGCTACTTTACATTCACTTCGCATTAATAACTTTTATAAAGGCATGAATCCACTTATCCCCCTAGCTATGGGTAAATAGCAGTGCATTGGAACTCTTTAGCCCTGTAATGCTGTCAAAGCCAGGTCCCGATCCCGGTAGATAAAGGGAGGGATTGGGCGTTGGGCCAGCACATCGGACCCGTAAAAAAGCAACGGTTCCTACAATGAATAAAACCTACAGTTAAAACAATGAATACAAAAAGATCTCCAATTAACAAATTATTCACTAGTTGCATGGGAAGATTTTATTATTATCATACGATTGTGAAACTCTAGTCCAAGTCAGGAGCTGACTTTGCTTTTCTATCGTAATAAGAACAAGAACAATCCTCACCAAATTTAGGAGAGTAAACTCTTCACCTTTTTGTCTCTGCCTTCACGTTAAATCAAATCGATATGTAAAACTAACATTCCACTACTGCGATTTGAAATCATGACCAACTGACTGAGCTAAGTTGACAAGTCTTACATGTCTATAAAAAGTTATGTTAGAAATACGAATGGGCTTATTTCATTCTAATAAATAAATAAATACATTCATAAAATTAACATTTCCCTACCGTGATTTAAAACCGGCTCTCTTACCGACTGATCCAAACTGACAAGTCTTACATATCTACGAATGCATTCATTATATATATATACAATACAAAAGTTGCATTAATCATCTTTAGTCAGAGTAGGAGTAGGAATGGAGTTTGACCCGGCAGCAGCCAGACTTGATATTTTCCATCTTGTAATGGTTAACAAGTAAGTCTCACGAGTCATCATCAGTGATTTTAGTCTGCTTAGAGTTCCCTTTTTATTGCGGGCTTATGTCAGACTAAGCAAAACCTCGGGATTATCTACACTCTAAAATTTAATTATACATTGTTCATTGAATACACATATGCGCAAGTGGGTGAGAATTTTTCTTTTTTTTTCCTGCATAGAAAAACACACATACGCTCTCGTGTGCATGTTTTACTGAAAACAAAATAAACAATGTCTGCCAAACTGAAAAGAAAACTTTAGTTGTATTTCATGGTTCGATTCAAGGGTTCCACCTGATTGACTTTTGTTATTTCTATGGGTTTTTTTATACAATGGTCTGAGACGTCCAGTCATGCGTTAACCCTCTACAACCCCCCGCCCGCCGAAACCATCCGTCCCTCATTGCAGAGAACAGACCCTACCCCCGTCCTTCTCCTACTCTTCCACTCGAAGAGAACTAAGAGCGACATGCTTCGTTCACCTTCTGAGATTATCAAGTGAAACGTTACACAAATTCCACGCGTCATTACGCTCTCTCTCCACCGCTCTGGTTGGGATTATTGTGCGCATGGGCGGCCGCCGAAGAGGCAGGCAAACGGGACATTTGATCCCCCCCCCTCCGAAGCAGGCCTTCTCACCTAGGGCGATGGGATTTGAAAGTTGGAACCTTATAATCAATAAAGGATAATGGTGCTGACCAATTGTTCTATGGAACTGTGTATTCAATAGTTGTGCGCTTCAGGAAAGAATGGCTAGGGTTTACGAATAAAGAGTTTTTAAAGGGTCTTCCACGACTATAGGACCCTAGTCGGCGGAGCATGTATCGCAGAATAGCCCTCGGGCCTGCGCGATGGAGTTTTAAGATGAAGTGCTACGTACGCGCAGCCGACCATACCCTTTAAACCAATGGTTTGCATGAGAATAGCAGCAAGGCACGAAGGTCGTATGTAAGGCCTCAGAAAATAACTAATGTTTTCAACCTTCATTCGAGGATTCCTATTATATATATTTGTTATTCTTTGGGGCATGTTCCTCTGTGGGCGAATCTGTTGTTTGTTTGTACCCGCCACCGCCGTCATTGTTTCAAACCAGGTTTCTAGATCTGATAACACCTCCGGACCTCCAATGGAGGGCGACCTCTAAAATCTTTATAAATAGTAGTTAACCTACTGCATTTCCACTGACATTATACAATAACAAATCTTACTAAATATTAAAGTGTTAAGCTCCCCGGACCACAAATCTTCTACTCCTCTAATCATATAACTTCATTTTAAAAGAAACTATTTGGGGTGTCGTCATTTACATGGATTTTTAGTGATGCTAAAATGTTCCAACTATCAAAATTTCATCTTTGTTAGATTTTTGCACTTGTACTGTTCGCCAAATATCGCATGAAGATGTTGGCCTCCTTCTGTCTTGGAAGACAATGTAGCGTATGCCAAGGATTAGCCTGTGATTGACCTGCTTTTGTAGGTCTAGTCCGTGCCTGCTCTGTAGTTGCTGTTACAGCCCCCTGCCTCTGTCTGTGCTCTTTCCACTCTTGGCAGATCTCCATCTGCTGCGGTCTGCGGCCACAACCTCCATGGCTGCCGGGTCGAGGTTGCCTCATATCAGTATTTCCTACATCGCCCGGATGCGAACTAAGTTGAGCAGGTTACCATTGTTTGTGGTATGGAGGTATACGCCATCTTCAGAGCGGCTGGAGGCGTAAGACAGCAGTAAAGAGAAGAAGATGCCGAAAAGTGTTGGAGCAAATACACAACCCTGTTTCACTCCGTTCCTGATTGGGAATGGATCTGAAAAAGAGCCAATCATACTGGATGACACCCTGAACGTCTTCATGAAAGGATATGATCATCCTCTGGAACTTTGGGGCGCATCCAATCCTCTGCAGCAGAGTAAACAGTCCTGTTCTGCCGACCAAGTCGAAAACTTTGGTCAAGTCAATGAAGGCGATGTACAGTGGTCGCCTTTGCTCCACACTGTGCTTCAGGGTAAACTCGTTCTGCAAGTGGCCACAGCCTCTTCAGTACTACGCGGGCAAAGGCTTACCTATTCCACGGTAGTTGTTGCAGTCAATGCGGTCACCTTTTATCTTGTAAAGTGTGATGATGATAGTGTCACGCATGTCCTGGAACACTGTCCCTTTCACCCAGCACTGCAGCAGTAAGTGATTGAGGAGAGCACTCTTCTTGCCAGCCTCGAGGTTCTCTGGGGGGAATGCCATCGTTTCCTGGGGCCTTGTCGCGGGCTAGGGAGTCAATGGCTTTTTTAGCTCCTCTATATAGGATGAGGTGTCGAGCTCTTCCATGACAGGCAGAGGGTTGGTATTCTCAACTGCCGCATTGGTGACAACGCTCTGTCTTGAATAGAGCTCCTGATAATGCTCCGTTAATCTCTCCATCTGTTTGCCTCGGTCTCTTATGACTACTCCTGAGGCGGACTTCAGGGACGTAATCTTGATGGTTCTTGAGCCGAAAGCTTTCTTCATGCCATCCATACATGGCGCCGATGTTGCCAAAGTCGGCGGGGAGTTGGATGCTCTGACAAGGTTTTAGCCAGTAGTCGTTGGCACATTTGCAATCTATCCGTTGGGCGTCGTTTCTGGCCTTCCTGTGTGCGGCGAGTGTTTTCATTGGCTCCCTCCTATAGTTGAGCAGTGCTGCTCGCTTGGCTGCGATTCCAGCCTCGAACCAGCCTGGGTTCTGCCTCTCCCTCTTGCCGAAAGTGTCCATGGCGGATTTGTAGATGGCGTCGCGGATGTGGATCCATCTCTCTTCGACGTTGCTTGTCGGGTCCTGCTTGAGGGCCTCTTTGATAGTGTTGGCAAAATGCTCGCACAGGTCAGAGTCTTAAGTCTTGGCTGTGTTCTACGGGTGATGATGAGATCCAGCTGGTGCCAATGGTGGGATCTGGGATGCCGTCAGGATACGCTGTGGTTGGCTTTGGTGGAGAAGAACGTGTTGGTTATACAGAGATCATTGTAATAGCAGAGCTCCAGAATCCACGGTCTGTTCTCCTTTAACTTGCCAATGCCGATGCTGTAGGATCATGACTCGTAGTCCCCAAGCACATACAGGTGTTCAGTGCTAGGGATAACTTTGACGGCAGCCTCAAGCTCCTCTTAAAATGCATCCTTCGCTATTCCTCTGGCCCCTGTCCATGTCAAAAGAACGAGTAGTCCCGTTCTCTTAGGTTGCCGTTTCAGTGTGGTTTCTTGTAGTGCAGCAATGTCAACGTTGAGCCTCTTGAACGCTTGGTTGATGATGGCTGTTTGCCTGACGTCGTCAATCTGTCTTGGTTCGTCGGAGAAACCAGGACAAAATGTCCTCACGTTCCAGCTTGCTAGTCGTAGGTTTGGTGGTTTCGTCTTTCTTTTTTGTCTGGTGCAAGGATTACATTCTGCTTCCGGCCTTTTTCCTAGCTCCAAGCACCCATTGAAGTAGGCAAACTGTGACGGGTCAGCACCTTACTGACCGGGGGCTGCCCAGCTTGAGGCGGGCGATGGCTGACGGAGACAACCCGTAGCGTCCAAGCTAGGCCAATCCACACTGGGCTTATAACTCGTGACCGTTGCCACCCGTGTTGATTCTGACACTGTGATCAGCGGCACTAAAGTGGCCTCTCCAGGGCGCAAGCCTGGGCAATTTGTTTGGAGATCCTGGGATGCCCAGCCGACAGGACTCACCGATGAAGTCCAAAGTAAAGTGGAGAAATAGGTTTTGTATCAGCTAGGCTGCAGGAGGGGAGTCATAGTCTGAACTTTGGTCTGGGTTTACCCCCATAGCCTTTCCTCTCCCCGAAGTATCCACAAGGCAGGGAAACCATCATTTATGGAGAGAGTACGAACGCTTTTAAGTCAAAGCTAACGATCCCAGCCTGCCCATCCAGTTATATCACCGATAACAATAGATGAATACATCTTGCCTCTAAATAAAATAAAATCATGGGGACGACAGAAACAGACAAACGGGTACAACAAACAGAGAATCCCCTATTTACCGTTTTTAATGTGGGATTACCACACACGTTCGCGTAGGGACTCCACAAAGATTCTCTTTAGTCCTCACAACGATTGTCGCAAGGACATAAGAGCACTGGTCTTGAGGTCTCAGGATGAATTCTGAGCGGCCTGCTCTTCTTGACTTCACAGAGACACTCAAATTAGGAAATTACCCAGACCTCGAATGATGGGGACGACGTCGACAAACGGGCGGGTACAGCACACATAGAATTCCCGCATGAAGTGCAAATAAAGATATTACGGCACCCGAATAGATTTAAGAGTGACGTTATAACAAATTTGCCATTATAACGGATGGGTTTTATACGAAATGTATTCATAATGAGAAACCAACAAGTACAGACAACAATGACTTTATTATCCTTTCACAGTCTAATGCCCCATTTACGGGTTACAGGCGTGCAAATAACATTAATGAACCAACAAATAATTATGCTAACCATATACAACATGGTGGTATGTAATTAATTGTTTGTTGAACTTATCAGTGAATTCTTAGAAAATAACTTGGATAGACAAAAGTGTAATTCAAAAAGAAAGGAATTGCATGTCTTTTAAAAGGTTACTAGGAACAATTAATTTAGGTGGCATTATTTCTAGGGCTTAACTAATTTTAGTTGTTAAAATATTGCACTGAAATCTTAATGTGTTGTTGCTGCAAACTAATCTCCGACAATAGTCTTGCGAGAATATGAAAGCAAACATGTCGTTAGAACGCGAGTCATTAAATAATGCTATCAGAATGAGTGCCGTTGCAACGGGAGTTTAAGGTATTAAAGACGGTTAAGCAATCAGAAGAACAGACACATGTGCGTAGCTAAGGATTTAGGGTCCCGGGGGGGTCTTCTTGAGGGCCCCCTCCAAATTTAGAGAAATTTGATGGAAAAGGAAGATTTGTCATAAATAGACATGAACTATCAGTTAATTGGTATTATTTATGCAATTATTGTATAAATGTATCCTTGCTATTGTATAAGGCCAGTAGAAATGCAGTAGGTGAACTATTATTATTAAAGCCCCTCTCCAGTGGTGCCCGGGGCGTTTTCAAATAGCTCACACCCTCCCTAAGCTATGCCTCTGAACAGATAGATACACGGATGCTCGCCTATTGACGAATCAGATGTTTTTTTCTCCCAAGAGTCTTTTGTGGCTTTTTGTGGCCATGACGGCCACAAAAAGCCACAAAAGACACGCATCTCCACTCCTAAACAAAAAGAAAATTCAAATATGCGTGGAATGATTATTACCAAATTAAAATAACAAACTCATACGCCGTGGCTTCAAAAGATTGGGAATTACATTTTTGAAATCGTTGCAAGGGAAATTATAAAGACATTGAGGTCAGCAGAACCCATTATTCAATTAATTAGGCCAATCCACGTTCAAATGAACTCTCGTGAAAAAATGATTCCATTATTCTAAACTCGGAAAAGAAAATGTCTTTGATTCAGTTCTGTATCCTTTTCAAAATATTGCATTCCAAACCCTGAATTACTTCCCTTGTTTTTTTGCCTAATAAATCATTTTACATTTTGGACGTTATTTTTTTTTTTTTTCGGATTAAAGGGGGATTAACTAGTTCTTATAATATAATTCAACATTCATGACCGAGACTTAATTTGTAAAACAATAAAATAAAAAAATATTTTAAAAGGTCAGATGTACCTCCTTTAGATTTGAAAAGTCTTGCATCAGAAATAGAACTTATCTATGTTTTTTTCACAGAAAACAACAACAATAAAACCGTGAAGTCGGTGCAAAAGTTCGCCCCGCCATTATTAATTTTTGCCCAGAATTTCTTTCATTTAATTTCCGCTTCATTCTCATCAAACCTCGCATCAGAAATATAACGAAAAATGGCGTCCGAAATTCAAGATAATTTATTAGGCAAAAAAATATAAGGGCGGTAATTCAGGATTTGGAATGCGATATTTTGAAAAGGGTTCAGAACTGAACCAAAGCCGTTTGCCGTTTCAATGGAGTGGCAATTTCCTTTCATTATAGACTAGAACAGTGCCCGTTCCAAAGGTGCATGATTGGAAGGGTCCGGACTTTATGGTGTGTCTGCCATAATTCACATGTAAAATAATATTCCGTCCATCGGACGGAACTACGGCTACGAAGTATTTCGATTACTTCTCTGCAGTGTTGCCAATTTAGATATTTTATATCTAAATTTAAATAGTTCTAAAGAGCGGGAGTCAGGCGAGATAATTAATAGAAGCTATTAATCTTCAATTTTTAAAATTTTTATTAGATTTCTCGAGAACCGCTGATACAAAAAACTTCAAACTCGACACAGCGCCGCCTTGTGTGCTGACTAATATATCTGACAAATGTTAACTTCGTACAATGGCCAGTACGGAGATTTCTTCAATTGTAGTTAGATACACATGTTAGAATATGATTTTCTTTTTTTTTTTAAACGTGAATATATTAAGTCGGTGCAAGAGTCCCCGCGCCATTATTAATTTTTGATTAGAATTTATTTCATTTTAATATCCGTTGCTTTTTATCGCAACTACTCCGATCGTCAATTCTACGACCATTAGTAAAGAGGGCAAATCGGAAATAAATAGCTAATCCTTTATTTTCGATCCGCACTGTTTACTAACGGCTGTAGAATGGGAAGTTGTCTGGGAAGTTGCGATTGAAAGCAACTGAAATTAAGATGGAAGAAATACTAGTCAAAAATCAATGGTTGACAATGCTTCTTCTAATAAACATAAATCAATATAATAGTATACAGGTAATTCAACGATAGCAGTTCTTGGGTAGGCACAATTGCCGTTAAGGGCTCAAAAAGTTCCAATAATAACAATTGTCAAACTCCAATCAAAGTCATAGATTGGAGTTGACTTTGTTTTTCTACAACAGCAGCAACAACAATAACAACGTCTTATATGATGCAAAATTCGGTATTATTTCATCTTAGTTTGGCACAAGGCCACAAGTTTGGAGCACCCAGTTCATTACTCCACGCTGAGGCACCCAATACTTATTTACTAAGCTTATCTTACCTAATTGTATCTTAGTCGGGCACAAGGACACAAGTGTAGGGCACCTATAGATAGATTGGCTTGATAACTATTAACCCTTGGCGAGACGCCAACTTAGCTTAGTCTGACACAATGCCACAATCATGAGGACCGAACTCACAAAACTGTAGGACCCTTCTTTGGTTGTTTACTAAGCT
This sequence comes from Architeuthis dux, assembly GCA_006491835.1. Classification (NCBI taxonomy): domain Eukaryota; kingdom Metazoa; phylum Mollusca; class Cephalopoda; order Oegopsida; family Architeuthidae; genus Architeuthis; species Architeuthis dux. The sequence continues at coordinate 1,007,427 of VCCN01004572.1, read as the reverse complement.
TAGCTAGACGCCCAGTGATTCTCGAACGGGGGACAACTGGCTCCCAGGGGGTGAATTGGGGAGGTGCGCGTATAATGGGATAAGAAGAAATTACACTGGTCAACATTGAATGTTCTTCTCATCAACGTTGCTGTGCAATTCTTTTAGACGAATTTCGAGTCCGTTTCTCGTCTTTTGGATGCGCTACGCTTCTCTAGCAGCGATAGTCGTCACTGACAAGTTGACATCTCAACTTATCGAATGTAACTTTTTATGACGTAATAAAAGAATATTTGTTTGTTCTATTTTCAAAATCAATTCTCGAAATCAAACTGTGACCTAAGGTTGCGTTCGTTTTTAAGAAGTTAAGACGTTTTCTTAACTTATCTCATATCGCGGTGTTTATTTTTTAAAACATTTAACTGTACTCGTGTTTAAATAGCGCATCTATGGTCTGACTTTCAGGCTTGTTTTTCCTACGTACACGCTCTGTTTTCAGTTCTACTGTGTATGAGCTAATATAGGTGAGGGTTAAACGAAAACAAAATGTGTACCAGTCAGAAGTTGTCAATGCAGAACATCAAAATTACTATGTATAAAATATACAAAGAAGATACTATGCAGAAGGAGGAGCTAAAAACGTTGAGCTTTGGACCGCCTTTGGTGCTAAAAGACAGCTTTCATCTCATCATGAAAACTAGACGTGATACAAGAAAACGGATTATATTTTCTGAATCAGCATCGAAAACTACATAGTAGACCACAACACATGCCTGAAGGAAATTTGTTGTTGACCAGTTTTACTAGATGATAATTCAGAATAGGGTAGGAATTGAGAACATCTGGGATCACAAAGGGGGGGGGTGACGGGAACCTCTGAGAACCACAGGTCGCGTTGGATACACCGGTTCTCGTAAGATCACCGAAGTTAAGCAACATCGAGCCTGGTCTTACCTAGATGGGTGACCGTCTAGGAATATTATGTGCCGTAAGCAACTGAGGATCATTGGAGGAAACGACATCTACACTGTAACACAAGCCAAAGCCCCCTCTGCGAGTGGCAAGAAAGGAATGAAGCACTAGGTTACAATACTAGGGATCGAACTCATGACGCTAGCTGGCCATGAGACGAGCTTAGTAAACCATCGCTCCATGCTAATTACACCGCTATAAAAATAAAAATAACAATATTTACATGCCTATGCGTAAATGTAACAACATTAAATCATCACTTAACAATGACCAGTCCAATATCAAACTATTATTCGCTATTATTTTCTCACGCGTAAGCACGCATGCATTTACGCTGGTATAACGAGAATGCGTAGGCGGGTGAAAGTGGTATTAGTCGACTGAGAATGGAAAGATACAGAATAATTTATCCTTTAGTGAGGAGGAAAGAGACGACGACATAATCACGCAAATAAGCTAAGGAAATACGATTGCATGAAACATCAAAGATTTATCGGTTTGGTCTAGAACGAAGAGTGGTTATTTGCTTCTTCCTTTCTTTTCTTCATTCTTTTGTTCGTTCTTATGTTCTCTTTGCCTTCCTTTCTTTCTTTCTTTTCAATCAATGTTCATCTTTCTTCCACTTTCTTTTTTCTTTCCTTTTTTTATCTTTGTTTTTTCCCCTTTTTTCATTCTTGTTTTCTTGCTTTTTTACGTTCTGTTCGACTTTCCTTCCCCCTTTCTTTCTTTCGTTCTTACGTTATATTCGCCTTTCTTCTTTTTTCTTTCTTTTTTTTTCAATCAATTTTCATCTTTCTTTTACTTTTTTTCTTTGCTTCTTTTTTCTTTTTCTTTTTTCCGCTTTTTTCATTCCTCTTCTTTTGCTTATTTTACGTTCTGTTCGCCTTTCTTTCCTTCTTTCTTTCTTTCTTTCTTTCTTTCTTTCGTTGGTTCTTACGTTTTATCACTCTTTCTTTTTTTCTTTCTTACGTTCTCTCTTTCTTTCTTTCTTTCTTTCTTACGTTCTTTCTTCCTTTCTACCCTATCTTCTGTTCGCTTTTCTGTCTCTCTCTCTCTCTCTTTCTTTCTTTCTTTCTTTCTTTTTCTCTTTCTTTCTTGCGTTCTGTTCGCCTCTCTTTCTTTCTTTCTTTCTTTCTTTCTTTCTCTCTTTTCCTCCATTCCCTTCAAGCCTTCCTTCATTTTCTTACTTCTTATGTAGACTGAACAATTTACGGAAGTGCGTAGTTGGCCTAACGGTTAATAGCACGAGAAATAGACTCAGCGAACCGAGTTCAAAGTCCGGCTGAGGTAGTTTGTGTTCACTTTCCATTAATGACTTTGGAAAAGGCATGAACCCACCTTTCCCAAAAGATCACTCCCTGCTGTTAGTATCATGTGACCAAATTCAACTCCTCGTATGTTACGTGGAGAGAGGATAAGCCTTACCAAGTGACCCCATCAACCCGAGAAAGGTCATGAAGGACCCAGCAAAATACCCCAACAATCTACAAAGGTCATGAAGGACCCAGCAAGATACCCCAACAATCTACAAAGGTCATGAAGGCGCAGCAAGATACCCAACAATCTACAAAGATCATAATGGACCCAGCAAGATACCCCAACAATATACAAAGGTCATGGGATCATTTGATTTGATTTGATATTGCATAATACTAGGGCAGTGCCCGTTCCAAAGGTGCATGTTTGGAAGGGGGCGGACTTTATTGTGCGTGGGGCAGCCTGCCATAATTGTCATGTAAAATAATTGTCCGTCCGTCGTACGAAACTACGGATTCAAAGTATTTCGGTTACTACGTTTCAGTGTTGCCAATTTAAATATTCTATGTCTCAATTTAGATAAAGATCAATAATCGCGACACTGCACTGCCTTGTGTGCTGACTAATATAGCTGACGAATGTCAACTTCGTACAATGGATAGTTGTCGAGGAATCGCGCACGCACACACACACACACACATCAGCACACACACACACACACATAGAGTCACAAAGATGTCTTCACTTCTAGTTAGATACTGAAAACAATTTTGATCATACTGAAAATAATTAATATACGGTCAAATCACGTTAGATACACCGGTTCTCATATGATCACCGAAGTTAAGCAGCTTCGAGCCTGGTCAGTACCTAGATGGGTGACCGCGAGAATGGTGAAGTAAGTGACGCCACTTCGGGTGCTTGTCACCTCTAAGTCTATTTCACATATCACAAACAGGATGCATTAGTAGTAATGTGATATAGGAAGCGTAAGGGCACTAAGTAACTATAACAAGATATAAAGTTTTAAAAACGTAGATTGAGAACTCGGAAACCCCTTACTTTAATTAAGAGGCACATATAACCTCCTTTGAATTAAAATGATAGAATGTTACATACGTTACGGCGTCCAAGACCTTTGATACACTTGGCGCAACATATACAATATCGCCCATAAATAAGTACATCCTTACCACCTTTTAATAGAAATGTAATTGTCTTCTAAACCAACCCATTTGATATAGAGTCAGAGAAGATAGTGTTATTAGTGATTGCATCAATATTTATTGCTTTATAGAAATCTTTTGAGATTCATGGGACATACAGTATCGCCCATAAATAAGAACACACCTGCCACTATGTTGTAGAAAGTTAATTTTCTTCTAAACCAAACATGGCAGGCTTTTATTATTTCTAGTGGAAGATTACACAATCAAAACGGATATTATCAGGTACTATTTATGACCAAAATCTACAGCATTGAAACTCTGTTGCCAAACATATTTTTTCGTAGGGTGTACTCATTTTTGGTCGGCAACATATTCATATTTTTGGCAACAGAGTTTCAATGCTGTCATGTCATGGGATCATTTGTTATTGCCCGTTCCAAAGGTGCATGTCTGGAAGGGTGCGGACTTTATTGTGTGCGGATGGGGGATTAGAGACCAGACTGCCCTGCGTCCCCTCGCTTCTTAATTTTACCACTGAGAATAGGTCATATTTGCCGTGATGGTAAACTATGAGTGCCAATAACTTGACTGACAATGAGGAACGCAAAAAGAAAGGAAACGGGGTTCAATCACTCATTGATAAATGCATCTGTCAGCCACGAAGCTACCCCCAAATCGAAATATTAACAGCGACAACGCACGTCTTCTTCTTTTTTTGCCTTAGTAACAAGAACGCACCCTGAACCAAGAGAACAATCTCGGTGCAATAGAGGCGTCTGGCGGAGCCGGCACCCCTTCTTTGATTCGTTCAAGCATTCATTCAAGCACTACGTGTGTTCAGTCATCGATGGACTTGATTCATCCGGGACCTTGTCTACTTCTGTCTCTCAATTTTCCTTCTTCTTCTTCTTCTTCTTCTTCTTCTTCTTCTTCTTCTTCTTCTTCTTCTTCTTCTTCCATTATTCGTCTTCTTATTATTATTCTCCTTCTTCTCCTTTGTCTTCTTTTTCCTCCTCCTTCTTCTTGTTCTTCTTCTTCTTCCGCCTACGCACGTGCACACACACACGCCCCCTCTCTCTCTGTTTATGTGTGTGTCCTTCTTCTCTTCTTCTTCTTCTTCTTCTTCTCCTTCTTCTCCTTCTTCTTCTTCTTCTTCTTCTTCTACTTCTTTTCCCTTTCTGCTTCTTCCTTTTCTTCTTCTTCTTCTTCTTCTTCTTCTTCTTCTTCTCCATCTCATTCTTCTTCTTCTTCTTCTTCTTCTTCTTCTTCTCCTTTTTCTTCTCCTTCTTCCGCCTACGCATGATGCACACGCGCACCCCCTCTCTCTCTCTCTC
>VCCN01004572.1:953486-963663 GCA_006491835.1 Architeuthis dux | reverse complement strand
GGAACATTTTGGTACCCTAAATGTAAAATCATGGGGGGGGGTACGTTAGCCCCTGCTGGCCACCGGACTACAAGACAAAGAAATGTATCGTGAGATATCTCGTCAGCCGCTTTAGGACAATCATTGCTTTCACCACCTTCATCACCATCTACAAATCGTCTTTTGACTCGCAATCTGATTCACTGCCAGAGTAAGAAGACCGGGGACAAAAGAATTTCTCTCGTGATATCTCGTCAGCAGCTCCGGAACAGTCATTGCTTTTACTACCTTCATCACCGTCTACAAATTGTCTTGAGTAAGAATATTTAGGATAAAGAAGTAATTAAGAAGAAAAAGAAGATCGCTTTTATTAGAATGGTATTTAATGGTATTCTATGAGAAATATTTAAGACAGAACTTGCTTTCCACTTAGCGGTTTACGTATCTGAGTAGCGAGCGGGTAGGTAATTGTATTCATTGGTTTACCTGTCGTTTTCATCTCTTTCTTATCGCTATCATCCTTACTTTGTTGCAGTGATCTTTAGCAATGGTCACTGAGCTTGACTGCGAGTGATTAACGTTCTCTTCTCTCGCTACATACGAACTATGAGTTCTGTGTTCTTCCTATGTACACGCACGATCGTGTCCGCCCACACGCAGATATTTATCATTATTTACGACTAATATTCTCATGTTGGTTTTATCACTACGTTTCGACCGATTCGTTCTTCGCTCTTCCTCGCATTTCCACCAGTTCTAAAATAAAAGTAATGTGAACAACTCATGGATTCACTATTTTTATTAAATTTGACTAGTTTTTACCGTCATCCTAATTTTAGTTGTTTTTATACAACTTATTAATTTGGGCCACTGTTTCTATGGCAACGAATAACAGCGCGATCTTAAATAAAGAGTAAGACTTCGGTGAGAATCAAACTCACACCCTCATTGTCAGAGCGAGACCAATTTACGCCTAGCTGCTTTTTACCCATCGGACTCGAAGACTTCATGGATTAGCAGAAGCTGAATTACTACAATACTTCATCCAATAATAATAAAGATTATGGATTGTCTGCAAGTTGTATTAGTGCAGCTAATTCCAGTCCAGTCCACGATTTACGTAACATCTTTAAATGAAAAGCATTACGGAACTTTAAGGTTTTCTCGTTATTAAATTCAATATAAAAGTGTCCGTAGTGTGTTTGCACAGTAAAAAGTGCAAACCGTTTATGAATTTAGAGGGTAATTATATCAACACTTTGCTATTTTCAACGTAAAAATGTGGAAAATATTTTAGTGTGGTTGAGGAAATTAACATAATTGAAAATACATGACCATAATCTAAAAATGATGATGATAGAAAATCATAAGATATGTTTAACCCTTGCTGATTGGAGCCCATTGGCCTAGACCGTGGAGATGGTAAACGCCCGGACGGTATAACTGTTTTCCCATTCTCATCCGACAAACTACTAATTTGGGATGCCACTTGCAGTGATTCCTTCGCAAAGGGCAACTTGATCTCGTCGGCCATTGAGCCAGGGCCGAGGGGCGGAAGATGGGCAAATATCGCTCACTGACCGATATGTACGAGTTTGTACCGGTTGCGGTCGAAACGTCCAAGGCATTGATACGCTCCAAGGCATTGAAGCTCATTCGCCGAATAGGCTCCATAGCTGCTCAACGACACGACGAACTGCGCAAAACCAACTGGTTCTTCCAGCGTGTGTCGATGGCAGTCGTCCGTGGCGACACCTTTTCCATAATGACAACGGGAACAGACAGGGTCGGAGACAAGCGGCCGACGAGGTCGGAACAAAAGAAAATGCGTTCAACCAACCAGGGTGGTTTAAGGCCGACGGTGATTTTCAAATTGCTGGCAGTTTAGAATCAGTTAGATCCCATTAGGTGTGAGGGAGGAGGGAGGAGGAAAAAGCCTTGATTTTTTAATTACTACCATCACTGGTAGTGATTTAGCAAAGTGACCACTCGTTTAGAATTTTAACTGAAGCAGAATTCGATGCCTCAAAGTGATCCGCGACCCGGTACCCAAAGTATTTTAATGAATGTTGATATTTAGAGATTTGTTTTCGTGGATAGATGATTTACTGCTAAAAGAAAGGACTCAGCTTTGGCCTAGAAATGATTTTTTTAAAATTATTACTAGCTGTAAATTCCACGGCTGGTTGAGAATTAAGATTATCTATTATCTCACGCCTCTGCTCATCTCTCATCCTTTGCCTGGATCTTCTCATTCTCTCCCTTATCCTTTCCAATCTTCGTTGCCCGTCCAAGCAGAATTATATAGATTTCGGCTGATTTTGATAACAATAAACGTTTGATAACATTAATATTTTGAACAATTATTGACAACTTAAGTATATATAGTAGTGGCAGGGAGTGGCATAATGGTTACCGGCGCAAAAACCGGAATTAGTGAACCGAGTTCGAATTTCAGCTGAGACTCCTTAGCTTAACTTAGCACTGATTTCATTGGGGAAATGCATGAATCCACTTCTCCCTGTGCTCTGTTCCCTCACCAGATATCTTGATAAAATGTCTCATAAATAGCAAGCCCTAATGGTTGAGGGAGAAGATAATGGTGAATAAGCACTTGAGTAAACCACTCTCCCATAACTACCTAACCTGCCCAGGCAGTAGCAGCAAAAGGTTCCCCTCCCCAATAGTCAACGGCCAAAGGAGCCAATAAGTTGTATATAGCAGTTAACGGGAAATAGTTTCAACAAATCTGAAAGTCAGACCATAGATCCGGTATTTAAACACGAGTTCAGTTAAATGTTTAAAAAATAAACACCGCGATATGAGATATGAGATATGTTAAAAAATGTCTTAGCTTCTTAAAAAACGAACGCAAACCTTACGTCACAGTTTGATTTCGAGAATTGATTTTAAAAAAAAGAACAAACACATAGTCTTTTATAAATCAATCTTTATTATTATTGGATGAAGTATTGTAATACACTATTTTTATTAAATTTGACTAGGTTTTACCTTCATCCTAATTTTAGTTGCTTTTATACAACTTATTAATTCTGGCCACTATTTCTATGGCAATCGGAAATAAAGAGTAAGTCTTTGGTGAGAATCGTAGCATCAATGTAGCAGAAGCTGACAGACGCGAGTGATGCAATGTTTTGCAAAAGAATTGCGAATGCGACTGAGTAAGCCCACTGGAGAGTTTCTGTTCACACATGTGCAGTCAAAGCTTCGCTGATGGGTTGCCAGGTTCTATAAAGGTTGCGCAATCGGTTCGTGAGATATTCAAAATGGCCGTTTACTTCCAGGACAGAGCTCGTATACATAAAACAAACAAGTACAGGTATACCTTGATTAGTCCGTACTGTTCAAAACCTCACTATTCAAGGTCTTATTATAAGTTAATGTGGTTTTTTTCAGCTTATACTTGATTACATTGATTTGTACTGCAATACCATAACCGTACTACATCAAACCCGCACTAATCAAAACAGCACTGTTCAGGGTATTCCCGTACTTAGTTACATAAATTTGTACAGCAATACCTTTACCGTACTACATCAAAAGCCGCACTAATCAAAACGGAACTATTCAAGGTATTCCCGTACTTAGTTACATTAATTTGTACAGCAATGCCCTTACCGTACTACATCAAAACCGCACTGTTCAAGGTATTCCCGTATTTAGTTACATTAATTTGTACAGCAATGCCTTTACTGTACTACATCAAAAGCCGCACTAATCAAATCCGCACTATTCAAGGTATTCCCGTACTTAGTTACATTAATTTGTACAGCACTACCTTTACACATGTAGTACACATCAAAATGGCACTATTCAATGTATTCCTGTACAGCGAGGCAGAGAGATTTGATTAGCTTTTTTATGTGCGTTCGAGGAGTTTGTGATTCTTCCCGTTATTGTTGCATATGAGCGTACGTGCTCACTCATGGAATTAAAATGGCTAACTGGCACGATGAGAACGTTATGAATTAAACTCATAACCAGATCCTGGGGGCTCGCATCGAGCCAAACCAGTCATATTGGCTTTAGTTGAAAGCAATTTCCAGGCGATGACTGACAACCAGCGGCGCCAATAGTTATTACAACCGGATTTGATTCACGATGGCCAAACAAACTGCTCACGAACAAGAAAAAAAAACAATTTTTTGTTCAAAACCGGCGACGTTGTTAACACAATTGTTGATGGCATTTGGAAATATTCCTTTTTGTAATAAAACTATTTGTTTCCAAGTGATTAAAACAAAAACAGAATAATGTAAAGCTGTTAAGAGATTTTTAAAAAAGACTCTCTGAAAACTGTTCCAAAAAGTGGGGGGAGAGAGAGAGAGGGGGGGGATGGAATACCTTCCTGATACTAAAGGTATTGAGACTTTTTAATTTGACCCAGGCTAATAACCGATTTATTAAAACTACATAATTAAAATCGGTATTGTTTTGAGTTTCTCCGAAACCCCGTATAACCATGGTAAACAACTGATGTAGTTTTAATGTAAGATATATATTAGTTACTAATATTGTTAGATTCACCGAAGAAGAAAAGAGCGTGTCATGACGCCAGAAACGATATAGATTCTTCACACACCTGGGCAGTAATTACAGTCATTCCTTCATTTCTTGTCGCTCGCAGCCAGGCCCGTCAGAGTTTTCAGGGGGAAGGGCCTTTGGCTTACTTTATTGAGCGTAGTATAGAGATAGGTCTCCTCCTTAGGGGGATTAACGGGATTGCCATGAGAGTCTCTCCACATAATCCACAGCTGCTTACGGCGCCTGGTATTCCCAGACGGTCACCCATCTAGGTACTGACCTGGCACGACGTTGCTTAACTTCGTCGAGAACCGGTGTTTCAAACGCAATTTGGTTGTAACAGTAATTACAGTAATACCCCGCTTAGCGCTCCTCCGTCCAGGGCTGGTCCGCTACGGTGCTCTTTTTCAAATTTTTTTCTTCTTAGATTTAGTAATGTTAAATTTCTGAAATAAATAACGACTAGCAAGGGAAATTATGAAATACCGCCACCCATATATGCTGTGTTGGGGGGTGATCAATTAAAAAGTTGGAAAAAAGGGTGATCAATGAATAGGTTACTTCTCTCGCCCTTTGTTTGCGACAAACATTTTCCCTACTCATTGAGTGGAGTGTGTGTGTGCAATATTTCAAGTTTCTACTATGAACGGTTAGGGCTGGGCGAAGTCAGGATACATAGATAGATACATAGATACATGAAATTCAAAGAATGGATAATTTTATATCCGACAGAATATGATAATTATAAATACATTTATTAATTGGGAACCTATATTAGCCCGGCACCGGTGTTAGCGAATGATAAACGAGCAGCCTAGATAGTGTGAATAAAGAAAGAAAGAAACGAGCGCTGTGCGGGGATCGAACCCGCGTCCACCATAGAAGCAGCCTATACGCGGCCCTGCTCTAAACGTTCTCATGGAAAGGCAGGAGCTCGAAACGTACACATCGCTCGCCTCTCTATTTTAACGATCGTAATATGATGTGGTTCCCTATGTGGACAATAACACGATCTAGTCCGCTCGTTATGTCACATGTAATAATCTTTAACTGGCAATTAGCAGACAGATTAGTCACTTTAATTGGTTGGTCTAGTCCAAATAGTCACTGATTAACTGAGGGGAATTCAAAAAGTGTTGCAACATCTCCCCTACGATTGTTTGTTATGTTATTTTGTTTAACGGCAAATCGACCCTTGGTGGGTCATTTAGTGCCGGATTCAGGAGGGGGGAACCCCGTGACTAGAGACTTGAGGGGGGAGAATCCCAAATCCCTGTCACTGAGACAAATGCCACGAGGGCCGGGATAAAGTAACTGAATAACTGGGCTTCTCTCTGATCGAGGGTTGTGAGTTCGATTCTCACCGGAAGCTTACTCTTTATTTCCGATTGCGCTGTTTACTCGTAGAATGACGGTCGGTGTTTAAGTTGTAATAAAAACAACTGAAAATTAAGATGAAGGTAAAAACTAGCCAAAATTAATAAAAATACTCCTTATACTGCTGTAACCCTTTCCCAGCTATTGTTGTTGTTGTCATTTGTTTGTTTTAGTGTGACTGAGAAGTGGACGTTGTAGATTCTATGAATGAATGAATGAATGAATGTGCGAGTGACTAAGCCAACCGACGGACGACCAACTGAGTAACTGAATGAATGGCTATAAAGGGAAGAGAAATAAGGAGGCACTTCGTAAAGGATGAATGGACGGACGCTGATACGTCATCTGGTCGTGTATTTTATGCATCAGTCGATACATCAATATTTTAGAATTTAGTCTTTTGCTGTTGGCAATGTCCACGGCGGCTACTTCCTGGCTTTGATTGTAAGAGAAATATTAGCAGGATTAAATGATAGTATTATTAGCAGTGATATCCATCGTACTTTATTTTGATGGCGCTATCAAGGATTTTAGATACAACAACAGACGTTAGAATCGTCATTAACAGCATGGACGTCCGCCGAGGGCGGGGTTGAACGTTGGAAACTTATAGAGGTCGGGGTCACAATGAATGGTGACAGTTTAGAAGGAGCCACAGCTTAAGCACACTCTAGGCCCTTAACTACCAACCGGCATCCAGATATATATTTTTTGCTCTCCCCCTAGAAAAGTGTTAGCAGACGTCCATGATCAACAGTGTTTTTGGTGAAATTAATCTAGCTATTAAAAAACCTCAGATCATGTGGTACACTATTCTGCGTCTTGCCTTCAAGCTATATAGGGAGTCCCCGAGTTACGAACATCCGACTTACAAACAACTCGTACTAGAATTTTCTTTTTTTAATCGAATTACAGATATAGGTTCGTAACAACAGCCGGTGTTAGCCAAAAAATGCTACTTACCTGTTCCCGTTTTCAAATTAAACATTATTATTATTGTATTTTAATTGTTGCCTTCGTGAATTATTTTATTTCTTGAATTTTACAAAACAAACAATAATTTACATACATATACATTTAGATACATGCATGTCTGGTTAAATAAGACGGACAAGGAACATCTTGTTAATTTTTAATTAAATTATTCTTGTTTCCATACAAGAGAACGTGTGGATCCAAACACACGTTCTCTTGTACGGAAACAAGAAAAAATTAATACAAAATTAACAAGATGTTCCTTGTCCGTCGTATTTAACGAGACGTGCATAAATGAAGGATTGCTGCCCAAATATACATTTAGATATATATGAATAAAACACCGGCATGAGTTTTCGTATGGGAATTTTTTCGTAAATGTACTCGCAAGTGATGAAAGCTGTCGTAATAAAAAGTGTTTGCAATGTAATGGCTGTTGTTGTTGTTGGTGGTGGAGAACGAACGAGTAAAGGGAGGATGAGGAGGAAGAGAAGTAGAAGGGGGAGGGGAAGAGAAACGTTTTAAAAAGAAGAAGAAGAAGAAGAAGAAGAAGAAGAAGAAGAAGAAGAAGAAGAAGAAGTAAAAGCAAACCAAATCAAAGCAAAGAGATGAAAGGGTTAATCGTGCAATACAGATAGATATGCACGTATCCCGTAACAAAGTACAGGGTGTTCCTCCCCTGTACCGTGCCATTGGTGTACCCATCACGGGTGAGAGAATGAGAGGTTGAACAAGGGATGAAGTTTCTTTTTCAGTCAGGCAAGAAACCAATTTCTTCTGACCACCTCCGACCGGTCGGCTTGCCCGGGATGGCCTGACGGAGCCAATCCCTCCTTAGGCTGCCTCAATCAAGTGCTTAGCAGAGAGACATTGAGTTCTATTTTTAAAGTCTTTAGTATGATTCGACCAAGGATTGAACCTACGACCTACCTAACCGGTGTCGAGCGCTCTACTACTGTGCGAAGGTGGTCAGTAAATCATACAAGTTATGACAACAAAATAACTTAAGAAGAAGTAAAAAAAAGTCGAGATGACTAAGTAGCAAAAGTAATCTATTCGGAATTGTGCAGACGACTAGGATTTTACCATGCAAACTAATGGTATATGGCACAAACCAGAAGCTGTCGTATAAAATAGAGGGGGAAAACAGAATTATCTGGGACATCGATATTAAATACAAGCCTGGTTGTGCAGGGTCAAACTCCACTCCTACATCTATTCCGACTGAAGATGCTGGAACTTTTGCATTTGATCCAAAGATGATGTGTCCATAAACTACTTAGGACCTTTGTTTTTCAATACCAGACAAAAGGGGCTGTTACATCACTTAGTTATTTGTTGAACACAACATTTTAGGGGAGGCAACTCTTCAATGATTGCATTTCCAATATATTGGAAATGCAATCAGTGAAGAGTTACCTCCCCTAAATTAGGTGAGGATTGTTCTTGTTCCTGTTGTTACGGTGGGCAAACAAAGTCAACTCCAGCCTCCGACTTGGACTGGAGTTTGACAATATTCAACAGCATGGTTTAACCCCAGAAGATCATAGTAGTGTCAGTTTTTGGCTGAAAGCAAAGCACGTAATCTGGTCACGTGATTTCAGTATGCATCAGGATTACGTGGCTTTTACTATGAAAACGGTTAGCTAGCTACAGTAGGCGTCAAGAGTTAAGAGTAAAAGAAGAGAAGATTCCAATTTTTCTGCACATCACCAACGAGACGAAAACTACTGGCCCGTCCCTGTTATCCAAAAGTAGAGCGGAAATGACGTAAAGTGAAGAAGCAATAACCATTAACTTATATGGGGAAATTCTTCTAGCGTTCCCAGACCCCCAAAATGATGATGATGGTATGTTTCATTAAAGGCTGGAGGAAAGTTGCTGAATCTCCAGTGTTATCCATCAGTTACTATTGGTGTGGATGTTACAGTAAGATTGTTACAGGGATTTCGTGAAAGCCCGTACACTGTAAATACCGAAGGAAATTATACTTGATATTTACCAAGTCTAGCTTAGTCTGACACAAGACCACAGTAATGGGGCTCCCAGTGAGAATCGAACTCATTACAGTAGTAATGATCAGCATCACAAGCTTGTTAACCATTACTACACTGTAGTGTATATACACTGTAAATAGTAAACATAATATATTTTATATTTACTAAGTTTAGCTTAGTTTGACACAAGGCCACAGTAGTTGGGTACCCACTAAGGATCGAACGCATTACAGTAGTAATGATCAGCATCATAAGCTTGTTAACGATTAGTACACTGATTGTGAAACTGGGGAGTTCATGAAATTACTGTTCACACTCTTACTGTAACATGGATACCGAATAATTATCCGAAAAAAGCCTTGCAAAAAGGCTGGAAGTATTGGAAGAGGAAGAATCGAGACCATCCAGATGACGGCATTACTAAAATGGGGAAAGTGCTGGAGAGTTGAGGAGACTTGTGATCACTTAAACCCCAGTGTAACCCAATTACAACTGGAACTCAATGAGTACATTAATAATAATAATGATGACAGGTCGCAAATTACTGTGGGACACCCAAACCGACCACCCCACCCAAACAAGAAGACCGGGCCTTGTAGTAGTGGACAAGGGAAAGAGAAATGCCAAATAATAGACGTGGCTGCACCTGCGTCAATAAGAAGGAAAGTGAAAATCTAGGAAAATACAAGGAGCAGACAGACAAGATTGGGGGAGCTGGAGATAAGAGGAAGGATACAGACTATTCAGACCACACAACTAGTGGAGGTACTGCGACCACCAGTCGTCAGCAACGGCCTAACAGCAAAAATGAATAAGGCACATGGGGGGGGGGGACACAACAACAACAACAACAACAAAAGAAAACTGGGGAAGATTGGTACGGTACAAACCACAGCGTTGCTGTGAAGTGTGAGGACGATGAGAGGAGGGTTGGAGACCTGAGGAGATTTATTGTCACTCAGCCTTCGGCGATAACCACCAGACATTTGGTGAGAAACTGCTAACCACAGCACTGCTGTAGACTGATGGAAAGTGAAAGGAGGGCTGGAGACTTGAGAAATAATGATGATGACAGGTCTGGTGAGTCACTCAATAGAAACTGTCACATGACCAATGTATTTTGGCAGCATGCCGTGTTGGAGATGATCAAAAAGAAAATTGGAAAAAGTGGTGATCAATGAATAAGTTATTTCTCTCGCCCTTTGTTGGACAGTGATCACTCAAGTCCGAATTACCCAAAAATGAGCGTGAATGCTGCCGGGCACAAACTAAGGGACGAATTTAGCAAAAACTTACATTGCAAA
>VCCN01004572.1:905019-916788 GCA_006491835.1 Architeuthis dux | reverse complement strand
TGGTAATTAAAAGTTCGATCGCAAAGAGAATAGAAAGCGGACTTTGATGAGGACCATGGCTGGCGAAGGAAGTAATAGTCGTCAGAATAACAGAATGATAGCTGTCATGGTGACTATTGTGGTGATCGTGATGTTAACATTTCTAGGGGTAGGGGGTAGCTACAGCCTTTGGTTGGATACAATTTGGACATGGCCACCTCCCCAACTGGACAAACACATGACCTACTTTTTGAAACACTGACTGTTGATTTGACTGTTTCGCAAAAACAATACCGCACAAACGTAAAAATTCTATTAAAATTAATTTTCTTTCTAAATTGAACCTAAAAATGTATAGATTGGGACGTGCTGAATTCGATTATATGGGTGGGTGCCTAGTTCTTGAGTTATACGAGTACATACATACATTACAACTATCGGGCGGATTTCCAGCTAGCTCCTGCCGAAGGCCCCTGGAGGCGGAAGGTGGGGGGCAGGTAGTTATAGCCGAAAAAACAAACTCTGACGAATTTGAATTTTGTATTAAATTTTTTTTACATACGTTCTTTTGTACGTAAACAAGAAAGAAAATCCTTGTCTGTCGTCTTTAATTATTTAAACATGTATCATATATAGAAGTATGGTCGAAAGCGCTGGATTCCAAACATTTCGACAATACTAACACTCATCGAATCCAGACAAGTGTTCTCTTGTACGTAGACAAGAAAACTTGTATCAATTAAGGACTACTACCTAAATGCACAACATGTGAACATGTGATCCAAGAGTTAATGATGACGATGATGATTTTCAAATAAGGTATGATTCAATTATTACATAGTTCCAATCCATGATCTCCTCTTCCACAGGTACTAGCTGTAAAAAACCGTCCCTGTAGGGCGAGTATTCAGCTAGTAATTACGAAGTCGGAAAGAGGTATATGTATTCGGTCTTTCCGTCTTTCCGTCTTTCTGTCTGTCTGTCCACACAATATCTCCAAAAGTTCTCTATGAATGTCAATGAAATTGTGTGGAAGGGTCGGCAATTTGGGGGCGGATCCATGTACAATTACTTCCCCTGACAATGGCATTGGCAGAGTTATAAGATCTCTAAGTGCTTTCTAGTTATACATATAGATTTCATCGAACTTTGTTTTCGTGTGTATATGCACATGTAAATATAGACCTAATTCAGCTTCATAGTCCAACTCTTTTTCCTGTCTCATGGAGTGAGTAGCGAGTGATGATGATGTGTTGCATTGCAAAAGGCTTGCAAGGACCTACCGGCTTGAAACTTCTATAAAGAGAAATGTTACTTCATAAAGGCTGCCTTTGTAAGTCTTACGAACGAGTTAAAAATATCATTTTAAAGTTTCCTTGTATTTGCTTTCCGTTTGTTTGAACGGATAGGTTTATGTTTGGTTTGAAATCCATTTCTTCGGGATGTTTTTCAGCAAATGTAGGTGTATGATTCGACCCTTTCTATGTTTTCTTTTTCCTGTTCCATGCAAGGCGAGACAGTGATATGCTGCAATGGCTATGGTTATGAAACATCTTATAAACTTGAGAAAATATTGTATGCGGTATTTAAAATTCAAAGGATTTTATTTATTTATTAGAAACCGACAATCAAAACTGTCACCAAACTGTGAACGTAGGTTTCTTCATTTTTTACGTTGGTCTGGCTGGCTAGCTGACTGGCTGTCTATCTATGTACGAGTATGTATGTATCACGCGTACAGGCAGCACCAATGGGGCTAGAGTGCTGACAATTTAAACATTTACTCCTTATGTCTAGAAAAAAACGTTTTTGCGTTGTTTTTTTTTAAATATTCCCATAATAGATTTTTCAATGGGGGGTTCAATTTGCAATGTAAGTTTATGCTAAATGATCCCTTAGTTTGTGTCCGGCAGCATTCAGGCTTGTTTTTTGAAAATTCAATCCATTTTTAGTGATCACTGCCCAACAAAAGGCTAGAGAAGTAATTTATTCATTGATCACCACTTTTTCCAATTTTTTTAATTGATCACCCCAACACGGCATGCCTCCAAAAGACGTTGGTCAGGTGACGGTTTCTATTTAATGACTAACCATACCTGTTATTGTTATTGTTGAGCAAACAATAGATGGTGTATGCTTGTCTGAATGTTTCGCTCTTTACAAGCACACGCCATTACAAACATCGGAAGCTTCCTTGTCAGCAGTGCAACCGGGGCCGGGCAGGACCCTAGGATCCCTGCTCCCCCGGACAGGCTGACCTTTGGCACTCTTTAAAGAATCACATTCAACAGCAGCAGCAGCCGCCATTGTTCACTGATGGATAAAGGCCTTTTCCAAGCTCCTTCCATGACGACCGTGATTGCGCTAACCTCTTACCGGAATACGTGTCTGGTCTTTTCCTATTGCGTTTGCAGTTTCATGAGCACCAATTGGTTAACCTTTTGTGCCATCTGGTGTTCTTCCTTCTTGCTAAATGTCCAGCCCATCATTTTTATCGCTTAATTACTTGTAAGATATCCGTCAACCTGATCGGCTTTCGGATCCATGTTGATCTTTTTCTATCTCTTATGTTTATTCCTAGCATTGCTCTTTCCATTGATCTCTATGAGATTCTGCGTTTGTTTTCTCGTGGTTCTGTTAGTTAGGGAACCAGAGAATCGAATTTCAAACAATCCTTCTCTGGAGCCTTCTTAACCCTTTATAAGAAGCACACAAAGCTCGGTCAGAGAACAGTATGCTACTCAAAATCGTGTTTCGAAATTACACTTTAGGCTTACTAAAGCCTTTATAATTTTCTCACACACACACACAAACACACACACACACATACACAAGAATATTGATTGCCTTCTGTCTTCTCAAGTGGCTTTATGCCATCACTCTATGACCATCTCGTGTACATCAACTAGAAAGGCATATTCAGTAAGTTAACCTGACAAAAATGTTAGTATACATTTCAAGAGGAACTTTTTCCAATAACATACAAACCTGTTCATCACTCACTATTTTAGTAAATCTCTTGTCATAAGAACGTTCACGACAAACTTACTGAATGTATGTAAATGTCCATTTCGAATTCAATGTATATTGTGTATATAAACCTACTTATTCTTGTTACTATAAATGAAGTACAGATACACCTTGATTAGTGCGGTTACGTTCCAAAATTTCCTGTACCGTTCAAAACGGCACTATTCAAGTCTTCTAATAATTTAACGTGATTTTTTAAATTTCAGTTTACATTAATTTGTACAGCAACACCAAAACCGTACTGCATCAAAACTCGCACTAATCAAACCCGCACTATTCAAGGAGTTCCCGTATTGTCTATTTCATTTCCTGTCTTCAACACACCTGTTTCAAAGATCTACTTACCACGTCATTTCTTGCCACTGTGTGGAGGGGGTGGGGCGAGACGAAGATACCAAAGCTTCTTCACACACTCACTCTAGGTCAAGTCAAGCTAGTACACACTAGTACATAACTATTGCTGGTTATTGAGCCGTAATAGTTATTTACCCGTTACAACTGCTTAGTAGGGCAGCAAATGTCACAAAATATCAGTCCGTGTGATTTTGAATGAGGGGAAGGAATGACTACCGGGAATACATTGGTAATATAGTTACATTACAGACTTTATGGATTACGTTTTCTTTAAAATCAAATTTCAATTTCTGGAGTTTTATGAGAAAAATATCCCACAAAAACACCGGCTGGCAATTCAAAGAGGAAAATAACTTCTAAAGATCGACAAATCAAGGGAGATAATTAATAGAAGCAACAAAGGAATATGCGAACTAGTTATTGTTGAAAATCTGAGTGTGTCTCCATAGTGGCCGCCATCTTGGACTTATGACGTCACAGAGACCATATGCCACAAATTCAGCAAAAACACCTGGTAGTCCATGTTAGTAGACCATATTAGCAATGTATTCCCGGTAGTCATTCCTTTCCTTCATTCAAAATAATGTTTAGGCAATTAATTCTTAAATTTATGTACCGCTTGTAATTGACATTGTGAATCTTCAATGAATAGAATAAAAATAATGGAACTCTTCAATGACTTGAATAGAAAACAGAATTTTAAAATTCACCTAATGATCAAATGGAGATAATTTTAATCAGAAATTATTTCCCTTGATATTGACAATCAATTTGTGTCCCTGAATTTAAGAGTTAAGCGACTCAGATGTCTCATCAGATAAAACAATCCTAAGCAATATTCCTGTAAGCAGTGGATCTTAACCTTTTTTTACTCCATGGGTTCCACATCGACAGCACAAAAGGTTTGATGTCACCCTTACTATAAAAAAGAAGTAAAGAAGTATGAAGTACACCCATACCACTATTTTATAGAAATTTAATTTTCTTC
This sequence comes from Architeuthis dux, assembly GCA_006491835.1. Classification (NCBI taxonomy): domain Eukaryota; kingdom Metazoa; phylum Mollusca; class Cephalopoda; order Oegopsida; family Architeuthidae; genus Architeuthis; species Architeuthis dux. The sequence continues at coordinate 912,437 of VCCN01004572.1, read as the reverse complement.
TAAACCAAATATAGCAGGATTTTATTATATCTAGTGGAACATTACACCATTACAGAGTTTCAATGATGTAGAGTTTGGTCATAAATAATACCTGATAATATTCGTTTTTATTGTGTAATGTTCCACTAGAAATAATACAATCCTGCTATGTTTGGTTTAAAAGACAATTAACTTTCTATTAAAAAGTGGCAGAGATGTACTTATTTATGGGCGATACTGTATATCATGAGGCAAATTCTTTGTAAAGAATATTTTATATATGAAGTTTAGGGCACTTACTAAAATTAGAAACCGTCAACCAAACTGTCAACATAGGTTTCTTCAGTTTTTAAGTGATTCTGGCTGGCTATGTATGTGTCACACGTACATGCCGTACCAAGAGCTGAAAATTTAAACATTTACTCATTATTATGTCTAGAAAAAACTTTTTGTTTGTTTATCGACCACCCCCCCATGAGTTGAGCATGGGAGGTTCTATTTACAATGTAGGTTATGCTAAATTGGTCCCTTAGTTTGTGTCCGACAGCTTTCACGCTTTTTTTTTTAAAATTCGGACTTTTTAGTGATCTAACAAAAGGCGAGAAAAGTAACTTACTCATTGATCACCCCTTTTTCCAATTTATTTTATTGATCACCCCCCCCCAAACCCGTGACGGTTTCTATACCTTACACAGTTAATGAGTTAAGTATTAGTTACTCTGGACTCTATAGTAACATTAGTAACTAATAGCATTGTGCACTTAGGAATTAATCATCATTATCATCATCATCATCCGTCATGAGTCCACTGCTGTCTTCCCCAACGGTCTTTCCTATCACGACCTAGATTGCGCCAATCTCTGACACGTCTTACTGGCAAACATTTCTATCTCGTCCCTCCATCTTGTGACTGGTCTTTTCCTACTACGTTTACTGTCCCATGGGCACCAATCGGTTAGTCTTTTGTCCCATCTATTGTCATCTCTTCTTGCTAGGTGACCAGCCCATCTGCATTTTTGCTGCTTAAAAGTATTGTGAAATTAAGAATTCATCAGTTAAGCCTTAGGAGGACTCAGTTTTGAACCACAGATCGCTTTTCGCTCTTCACATCCAAATTCAAAATTGCCCCCTTGTGTTCAGAATCACTGCTCTAAAGGTGATTCAAATCATCCACACAGTTTAGACAACCGGTACTGTTTTGCTATCCGGAATGACCACCAGGGCTGCCAGAGTTTTTTGCAAATGTGCCAAAAGCTTATGCCAGAACGTACCAAATTGTTCATAAAAGTATCAAATAGAGAAAAACAGAAATTGTTGTGGTTTTTAGTAGTTGGGGAAATATGTGTTTTTTATAAAGCCCTATACGTCATATAAATTAATCAACTCAAATAAAGAAATTAATCAACTCAAATACTAAAAAGTTTTTCTTTCATTTCCTGTAGACTAACGTCTCTGTTCAAAACGGGACAACGCAAGTCGGCCAAGCCTCCTGAAATCAGGTTATCTTGTTCCTCATAACATTCCAACAATACCGGAACACAATCCGCACGGAACAAGCGAAGGAACAACACCGTAACTTGTTTCAAACCGATAGCTCTCCTATTGTAGCCAGCAGAGAAGCCTTCTGATTTCTTTCTCTCACAACGGCCTCTTTATCAGGATGGGAATCAGTCATGCACCCGGATGCTACGCCAGCCGATCACAATATACGGGCATCACAGAGACGAGTATCACACACCCGGATGTAAATCTTTACATCACATTACATTACACTTATGCAAATGTGTTCACTTTTCTCTTTCACATTTCCTAGTATTTAATATTAACAAAATTGTGGTCCTCTCTGCCCGCTCCATGTGAGTCTAAACTCTAGCATACTTCTAAATAGTAATGAACTATATAAATCCCTTGCAGAAAGTGAAATGAAATATATCTTAATATTCCGTTCTATTATAAAACAAAATATAGATGTAATAGGAAATTGCCAAAAAGTACCAATCTTTTTCGAGCGTACTACCAAACGTACTAAAAAGAGTCCAAAGTACCAATTTGACACAAAAGTACTAAAAGTGGCAGCCCTGGACTACCGCTAAGGTCAATAAAAATGTTAATAACAAGTGCAGCTGGTCGATAGGTGCAAACGGTTTGCAACAAGCAGCGATAAACAGTAGAAAAAGACTAACAACTTTGAAGTGTGTGCTTTCAAAATACTGTAGTTTTCAAGGGGGGACACCGACACAGTTCGATGCAACGAGTCAGACAGCACGTCAATGTCGCAGCACTGGAACGATTCCTTCAAGGGACACTTCCTGGCTTATCAACACCTATGACCACTGTCACGAACTCCGAGCCGCTACAACGTAATTCACAGTACAAGTACATTCCAACGTAGCTTCTGGTGGCGGACCAAGAACCCTCTGACGAGCCGTCGCCGCCTGGCCTTTTATAACCAAAAGCTCGCCACATCCGGGTTGCTAGCACTCAACATACGGATCACCGACGCTCCAGCTCGTCTACATCTGTTGACGACTCGTTCGTTTGACTTTCTGCTTCCGGGACCCTCCACAAGGCAGACAGCAGGCCACTTCCTCTGGGCAAGTTTATTTCCACCTCTTCGCCACACTAACAGAAACTCATTGTTTGAAGTTCTAAAATAAAGTATGCAGTGTTATTATTCCATAAATTATTCGTACTACTATCCCTGTTTTTTTTACACTCATTGTGTTTCGGTTGGTGCATTCTCCGGCCTTCTTCAGGTGTATGTCGCATCCGGAGCTCTATCGTCAAGGAGCTGTGATCATTTGCTTCTTTATTTATGATTTTACATACTAGCATAGTACCAGTCAAAAATGACGATTATTTACGTATGGATTGGCACTTCTGCCTTGGACCATAGTATCTGTTCGCTCTGACTAGGATCAAAGTGTAGTATCTGTGCGCTCTACTTAGGTTCAGAGTGTCGAGTGTGTGACAACACGTTGTCCCCGTTGCCCAATGAGAAACGGTTGGTGTTTCAGATGCTGCTAGAATGTTGGTATGGAATACGCAACTGATGGATATCTATAAGAACGAATCTTTTTCTCATCACAATCCGATTGACTTCTTCAAGCATCAGCTGAAGGTGAAAGTCAATTGGGACAGGAAAAGATTACGTCGCATAGGTTTCAGCAAAAGGTGGGTGAATACAGCCAGCTTGAAGGGAGCCAAATTGGAGTGGTCTTTCCAGCCGGTACATGGCGCACACAGTCCCTGAGTTCCGTTTTCCGGAACCCGTCCCCAAATTAAGGTAGTGCTCTTAGCTAGATGAATGATTGAAGCATCCGGCCCACTTTCTAAGGACCCGGATCCCTCAGTTTTTTCTCCTCAACCTCCCCAACCAAATTACGTCCTGGAAAAAGATACCCCGCCGTTTGTCCGAATCCAACCGTAATCAATTTGTTGATCTTCCCCTATCCCAACTTGTTTCTGGCTACAATCCCCAAAACAGCGGGCGTTCTTCCATTAGCAAGGTAGGGAGGGTCCAATACTAACCAGCCCCTCATTTTTTGTTTAGTTTCTTTCTTTTTGGGGATTTCTTTTGCCCCCTAACCATAATCAAATTGTACGTATGAATCATGGGGTTTTAAATAGCTGAGTAATTGTGATATTGTGGTGAATGGAAAAGATTTGAAGGAGAAGAACGAATTCTTATGGTGAAAGATTATTACAAGAATGTATGGGTCACGAATGAAACTAGTTAAGAGTAAAATAGATAAAACTACGACCAGCTCCCCCTCCCCCACGCAAAAAAACGGCCTTGTGTCAAATTGTTGTGTGTATCATACAAAAATAAAGAAAAGGTTCAGAGTGTCGCTCCCAGGCAATTCTGCCTGGGATCAGAGTGTAGTATCTGTGTGCTCAACATAATGGATACACACTGCTGGATATATGGATAATCTGGATTTTTTTTAAAGAGCCGTTGAAAAGATTCAACTGCAGCATGTATCTTTGTCGATCAGATCTGGGAATTTTTTTAATTGGAATCGTAGAAAAAGAAAAGAAAAACGAAAAGGAAAAAGGAGACTTCTTCGTTATCTGTTGGCCAATCATATTCGTTATTCCAACTCTCGCGGAATTTCCTCTTGGGCGGCACTTTTTTCGACCACAAAAAGTAAACATTGAGCATGGGCGTCCGCTGACACCTTTCCTGGATATGTTCGGAATATACCCCTGTTACCAGTGAATAATAATAGTCTTTTTATATGGGTACATTAAGTTGGGCTTACATAAAACACTTGTACTGCACCATTATCCTTTATTGACTATAAGGTTTCAACTTTCAAACCCTCCTCGCCCTCGGTGAGAAGGCCTAATCCAGGGGGTGGGTGCACTACAAATGACGGGTGGAATGCCTATCGTGTAACAGGGCTGCCACTTAGATACATCCCGAATATACCTTTTGCCCTTCACCCCCGGAAATATATGCCTCCCCCCCACACACACACAAACCCTGGAATAGTGTCAGCGAACGCCCATTGTTCCAGTCCCTTTATACATTTTTGGTGCAAGGTATATATTTTTTTGAAACATTTACTTAGTAATTAAAAACAAAACAAAAACAGCCTGTATGATAATCCACATAATGTCCAGTGCGTTTTTTCAATCTTATGGGGAAAAAAATATCGAAACACATGCGTGGGCATGCGAAAAGGTTACAGTTTGAGGTTAAAGATCACGAAAACAACAGATTTCAAGATCATTACTACAGCATTATTTATTTAATTTCCCAGCAAATTATATATGTACAAAGGTCTAAAAGAAAAAATAGGGAAGGCTATATTCCTCTTGGTAAGTAAACCAAGATTATACCAAACAAATCTTCCTTTTAAAAAAAACTGTACCAAGAGCATCCAAATAAAGAATCTATTATAATAATACGCCACGTGTACTTGTATATTTATTTTTTGTCTGTAACTTCCCATACTTTATTGTACGACTGAGAAATATTTCGACTTCAGACTTACGCGGTTTAAAATGGCTGCCGCTCCTGCTGATGGCGAATTTAAAGTCAAAGAAGCAGATGACAATTTCAACAATTTTTTTTCACTTTTTAAATTCAAAATGACTGAAGATGGACGTGTTCATTTACCCGGAAAAAAAGAAATGTGGGAGGCGTGTTGCACCTACATCTATTGTCCCATTTGCAAGCAACAAGAGATTTGTTTACCTGAACTGGAAATTACATTCACTTGAAACCCTAACCCTAACCCTAACACCAAACCTACCTCATAACACTAAAAAAATGCCATTCTGAGGAATCTTGTCGTCTACTTCTTTGAATTTAAATTCGGCTGGAGCGGCGGCCATTTTGAAACAGGATATGTAACAATTGCTTGTAGGTATATATTTTATCATATTTGGTTCTTTTCTTATACAATTTGGTTCTTTTTAGGTGGCCATTTTGATATTTTTATTGAAACGCTTTCGGTAGCCCCGTTGTTCCTTCTGATGAATTACACAAGAACTCTTAGTCAAACGTGAACACGTCGCAATTCTTAAGTGGTTAAGGCTTCTAAAAGAATTTCAAAGTTCGACTCCATCTGAAAACCAAGCTTAAAACGAATTCTTTTCAATTTCCTTCCTGGTGTTCCTTTCAGTGATTGTCCAAAGAGATTTTGGACGCCTAAGACCTTCTTCCTACGTGGGTGAGTTCTTTTTTTTTTAACTTCGTTACAATTTCTAAAAAGTTATTTTTATTTCTTAAAAAAAGGAAAATACTTGAGATTCGGTTGTTTACTGAATCTGACCTTCGTTTCTTCCGGAAATTCTTCGTTTCTGAGAAAAAGTAACGTTTATAGGGTAAGCGAATGAATTGGCTCTAAAGTGGGTGATCGATTCACAGTGTACGTACTATGTAAAAATGGACCCTGACTTTGTGTCTCTCTTTGCGACATCCGATTTTCAATTTTTCATATTTTCTTTTACGTGTGTGTGCTAAACCAAATCTTAACCAGGATTATTTAATGATCCGGTCTTTGGGGCCCGTAAAATCAAGTTTATTGAGATTATTTTGCATCTGGCAACAGCCGATGACGTTTTCTTGTTTTTAATCTTTCATGGTTTAGAAAATTACAAAATACACTAGGCCAGATTCTAGAGGAATTCGGAATTGGTGGAAAACCAACAGAGGGAAAACTTCAGAGTTGATAAATTGCTTAAAAAGGAAAACAGAGACAGAAAATATTAGAAACGTGATAGAAACACCATTGAATGCAACTGGTTCAACATCTAAACCAGGCATGGGCAACCTTTTTCGAGCAGAGGGCCGCATGAAATATTACTAATCATAAACCGGGCTACAAATTCAGTCAGAATAATTTTCAGAATGTTAGGAACTTTTTTTGCTAACAACATAGCTTCTATGCACCATTTCACCGAGCTCTGTTTGCCTTTTAGAAAAAAAAGCCTATTTAGGCTACCGATCTGTTTCAATTTTAAGCTTTCTGAAACCTCCTTTAAATGTATCAAACCCGGAATGTTTAGTCGTTTAATGACGCTTGACGTTAAATTCTTTAAATGCAGCGATGGATTCAGAACATATTAGACACCTTGGTGTTTTTTTTTGTTTTTTTTTTTTTACTTCAACAAAGTAATCATTTGTCCACTTATCCTGGAATTTTCTCATTTCTTCAAAAAAGGTTCCCTTTGTCTTAGATGAAATTTTAATAAAACATTATTTTCCTCATGGAAATAAGCGTGTCATTCAGAAAGTCAAAAGGGCCGCAGTTTGCCCATGGGTGATCTAAACCATTCTTCTTTTTTTTTTGGGGGGGGGGGGTTCTATTTACGCTGTATCTATAATGTTAATTTTATTTTTATTTAATAGGTTTTAATGTGGATAATAGTGAGAAATCAAAAAAATGAAATTCATTTAGACGTATTAAGACGTAGACATTTGGAATGGATTCACGAAAACAATATCAGGCACGATGAGCTGCTGCTGTTACGGAACAAATGAAAGCAGAAAACTCTGAACATTTAAAACTGTATTTTATTTAAATTAACTACAAAGGATATGAGTTAGGGTTAGTGTTTAGGGTTGGGGTTGCTTTCATTTGTTCCGTAATAGTTTAACAGCAGCAACTAATCGTGTTTTTAAATGTTAAAAATTGATATTTTTCAAGTTGAAATGCTTTAGGAAATGTTGGAACTAATTGATCGCGATTCACCGTGTCATTTATTTTGTTTCCCATCTATTAGGAAAACCTAGGCGATCGCCTAGGGCGCAATCCAAACTGGAAAAAATAGTTATTAGAATACAACCGGGGACACAGATTTTAAGTCTCGTATAAAACCCTTGCCCCGGCCGTCTACGGTGAAGACAATTAGTATGTTTTTGACAATGTTTCATAATTTTTAATCAGTGGCGGATCTACTATTAAACTAATGAAGCTTAAGCT
>VCCN01004572.1:840821-852974 GCA_006491835.1 Architeuthis dux | reverse complement strand
ATTCTCTCTCTATTCTCTATATTCTCTCTCTATATTCTCTCTCTCTATTCTCTCTCTATTCTCTCTTGCTCTTAAGATCTTTCAAATAAAACATTCTCACTGATTATTATTACCCTTGTGTTCTGGTAACCGTTTTGCCAATATTAACAGAATAGCCCTTGACTCTTCAAAATCTGTAATGGAAGACCTAGAAGTATTAATGTTTTTTAGCCTATTCACCACAGATAAAAAAAATAAAAAAATTGAGATCCTGAATGCAGACCCCATTGTATGATTAAAACTAATCTTATCAGACTATTTGTGAAAGATTAAAATGTCTTTTTTGTCCCTAAAAAGGAAAGTGTTTTAGAACATCTGCTTATAGCCTTGTTCCTCGAGTCTGATTTTGAGAAGGTGACTCGTTTACTCTTTAACCAAAGGTGGACTAGAAAAATCTAGTATGGCAGATCACATCTGGAGAGAGAAGCGAACACTACTTCTCTCTGGGAAGATTATAGACAGGAAATGCTGTTGGAAAGTGAGAAAAATCAAAGAAGCAGCATACATAAGCATGTCAGCTAAATGTATTAGTTCAACAGGGACAAGTTATGGAAATCTTAGCCTAACAAGGAAAGGAAAGCAAAAAGAATAATCCTGAATCCTACGTCATAAGCGTTGTTGCTATTGGAAAAAAAAATGGTTTCTGTTTACTACCATTACATTTGGATAGGACACCTGAAGAAGGCTGTACAATGGATTGACTAAAACGTCACATGAACAAAAAGGTAAAAACTTAATATGTAAATCACTATACCTTTCTGTTGCCACTTTTCCAGGGGGGGGGCTTAAAGTGTATATTCAGAATATATTATAGTGGCAACCCTGCTACATGATAAGCACATTCCACCCACCATTTGTAGTGTAAGCAAGTATGATGCACTTGGACCATTGACAGAGATGCATGACCTGACCCTGGAGTGACGAAATGAATAGAGAATAATAATAGTCTTTTATATGGGAACATCAAGTTGGGATTACATAAAACAATTGTACTGCACCATCACCTGATGTGGGCGGAGGGGCAAATGCCCCATTCCCCCCACCCCATGTACATCTCTTTCCTGTCCTTTTAACCACTATGCGCTTTGAGTTTAAAACTGTTTTAAGTCTGGGTGTCTGATAAAGAACAAATTAATGGCTTTTGATTTCATTATTATAATATCTGATTCAATATGTTGTATAGTTATACTTTTTGGAGCCTTTCTATTCTGTGTTACATATTTTACATCCATAGGAACACAGATTAGCATTACCTCCAATTTAAGATGCTTAAAGTAACATCAACCTGCTGTTGTTCTCATGATTGTTTGATAATGCTTTGTGCCTGTTTTGTTTCCAGATTTTCAGGTTTGTATTGTGTCATTGTGATTTTCAAAAGTATTGAATTATCTAGGTAGCCTGTCACATCCCCATCTATTTTTCACCAGTCTGAAAAAATAAAACATTTTTTTAATTTGGAATGTTTAGATGGGTTTAAAGGCGATGCAAGTGGTTGAGTAGTTAACGGCACGGAAAATAGGATTGGCAAGCTGAGTAGAAACTCCAGCTGAGACCGGTTGCATTCACTTCACACTAATGCCCTTGCGAAAGGCATGAATCCAGCACGTCATGGGCCAGTGTGGTAGAATAAGGCCTATCACCTCCTGTGTCATACACTTACAACAGACCTTGGGAAAGGCCTATATCCAACAACAGACTTTAAAGGCCAATTATGATGACTAACAGACTAATTTCAATTCAACAAAGTTGGGTTTTTTGTTTGTTATTTTTAAAACAGTTATTACACTGGTCAACAACACATTTTCATCAGGCATGTGTCGTGGTGTACATTATGTAGTTTTGGATGCTGATTAACTATAAAACAGTTATTACACTGGTCAACAACAAAGTTGGTTCAATGTGTACATGTGTGTGTGTGTGCATATTGAATCCTCAATATCACTTTCTTTCTATCTATTATCTTTCACTCAGACACACAAACATGCGTACACAAACAAATATACCTATATTTTGTATGATAACATGTCAATAATACCACTGGTCAACAACAAATTTTCATCAGGCGTGTGTTGTGGTCTACTTTATGTAGTTTTGGATGCTGATTCAGAAAATATAATCCATTTTCTTGTATCACGTCTAGTTTTTATGAGATAAAAGCTGTATTTAAGGGGTCCAAAGCTCAACGTTTTCAGCTTGTTCTTTTGCATAGTATCTTCTTAGGAGCCCAAAGCTGAGCAGCCAGGCCACGGCCCATCATTCCCTATGCCTTACACTAACAACAGACTTTAAAGACTTGCATTTATAGAAAGCACCCTTTCTTGGGAACCTCAATACTTAAGTCCCCACTGGACAAAAGCACTTGAAAACATGTGTAATCAATTGCAGTAAAAAATATAAGACCTATTAAAGAAGAGTAAGAAGAAAGTGCAACTTGTCAAAGATTTTTTAAAAAGCCACATATAATTATGAAAGTCTGGAAACAAGAAAGTTTTATTTGTGATTTAAAGTTTGCTAATGTATGTATGTTCCGGATATCATAGGGTAATTGATTCCAAAGTCTGGGTGCTATATAGCTGAAACACCTGCACCCATGAGTCATATTCATAAAGACAAGTTCTAAAATCAAACCATCTAAATATTGAATGTTCATAAGGGCACATGCAGACCTTTGAATACTGTAATTAAAATTATATGGCCTTCAAATATTAATTTTTTTTTTTAAATATAATTACAAAAAACATTTTTAAATTTAAAAATTTAAGAAATCAGGACATAAAGGGTTAAAAAGTCAGAAGTCAGGATGGTATGATAGAAATGGAACTAGATAGCCCTACGTGGAATTGCCGTTCCGAGCCATAAAAACGTTTTTTCGTTCCCTCTTACTTGCGCACTGTTTCCTGTTTTTCTAAGAAATCAAATCCGTCCCTTGCACCAAAATAATCTGTTATTTTAGTGGGGGACGCAGGATGATTGAAATCAAAGGAAAGGACCTCGAAGGAATCGGTGAATGAAGTCAGCATTATTTTATGTACTTAAATTTAGAAAAACTCACAAACCCCTGAAGATTTTAGCAACTGATATTGTTTGCGTTCAGTTCATTTGCAGATTGCAGTTCATTAACCCATAAACTGTGGCAGGTGGCGAAGAGTAATAGTTATCCATTGCAAGATAAAAGCTGTTGTCCATTGCAAATAAAAGCCATTGTCATTGTAAGTTATCCATTGTGAGTTAAAAGCCCTTGTTCATTGCAATGGATAACTTGCAATGTATCTATTGCAAGATAAAAGACCTGATTCAAACCTTACCGGAGGATTATTCTTTATTTCCAATCCATGCTGCTTACTTAAGAGTTGCAATAAAAAGCAACAGAAAATAATCTGAGCCAAAGAAAAGTCAAAAATTAATTATAGCGACAATACATCTAAGAAATTTGTGGATTATTTCATCTAATACTACTAGTGTAAATATTTGGTTACATCATAGAGAAATCTCATATAAATTCATAGTATCATTATTCCGTCATTAAGGTATGTTCCCTGGCTTTCTATGACCGTACACCACTTTTCAGCTAAACTGTGTATTCTATCATAAAAGAACAGTTCCAGTATTGATTTGATGATTTCTTTGATATCTTGAACTAGTTGGATTTGCTGACCAGACAAGGAGGAGAATGTGGGAAAACTTCCATGATTATTTGCTGCATTGCATTTGCAACATGAGGACAGGTGTTATCATGCAGCAACATCAGTGGTCAACCTTTCCAAAATGTCTTTCATGTCATTCAAATGAGTTGTACAGATTAGCTTCTAATTTTATGGTGGGTCATCTAGAAGTTTCCCAGTTCCTTATACTATTGCTGCAGATATCTGGACATACCCCTGACCCTACCTCTGTTAGTGCACTGGGGAGGTGCTGTCTGGTGGACTGATACCCTGTTACTAGACTTTCAATTATTGTCTGTCTCATTCCACAAACCAGAGGTGTTTGTCATTCATAGTTGAAGACCAGTTTTGAGTGATGCAGTAGCTGTGGTAGGTTTGAAGGTGACTGATGAGGCCAATTCAGGCTCTGAAGTTTCTCCAACATATGGGACACATGAATGCAAATGCTCTGGATGGAGTAATAGCAGCTCAGGCTTTGCACACTGTGCATTTCCTGTCAGCTTTGGCAATTCTCTTGGCTTCTGCTTCTGCTTTTTGCAATCTTACTCTGCCTCCCAGGAGATGACGTCAATGTCCAGGTCCAGGTCTTTGCGGGAGGTCTTCAGGCAGTAATTGTTTAGGTATGCAAATATCAGTTTTGACTACTACATGACCATCCCACCTGAGTTGTGCTTTCGGCAGCAGAGTGTGGACGCTTTAGAGTCCAGCATACTTTAAGACATCTGGAATATCAGCTAGCCTTACTGCAATCTGGAAAAAGTGAAACCTGCAAACAAAAATGTTTTCATGAATATTTCCAGTTATTTATTTAACACATTTTCCACTGTTGAAATAAAACATTACAATAAAGAAATTTGTTTACACACACACAATGAGCAATTTCCTTCAAGGAGACAAATCTTAGGATTTGTTTTCACAAAATTGTATTTAAAAAGAAATTATCGATTTTTTTTTTTTTTTTTTTTTTTTTTTTTTTTTTTTTTTTTTAAATGTCTGGAAAATATAAGCAATGAAAAGAAGAGTAAAACCGTTTTTTTAATCTCTTGTGATTTTAAAAATACAGAGGAAGTCGCTTATTGTGATCACATTGGGACTGGGTCTTTTAGATAATAATAACCGGCTGATAACATTAAGCAAAGGATATACAAATTGGAACCATTTACATTCATTATTAAAGATTTACATTCATTGTTATAAATTTACATTAATATAAGTTCATTGTTACTGTCATAACCTCTGGACAACAGGAGTTGGCTTTTTCTATTTTTAGAAAAACTTCCTGATTGTCTAGACAGTTGACCTTGGCGTCAACCTAAGCATCTCGAATTTGCCATGCTTTTAGATAAATTACCAGTCAAAGTCAACTTGTGAACAAGCCTGGTTGCACCAATTTGGCATCTCCTAAATCAGGCCATATCTAAAGATCAGCTAAATCTTCTAAATGCTAACCACACTCTATTCTATTTTTCCTCCTTATTGTCTCAACTACTAACCAGTACTAAAGCCACTAACTAATGCTAATACTTAAGAAAAAACAGATGAACTGAAAGAACGGACTGATCACTTTGTGTATCTATATTGTCTTTTATAATCTTGTTTGACTTCCTTCGAAGCCCAATTCATCACAGTTACTTTATTATATTCATTGTTATAAACAACTTAAATTAATATGAAATTTATTTTTGATTTAAAAAAACAAATGCCCAATTCATTTCAAGTAAAGTGTTTGGGACCAACTGCTTTTGGGGTAAAGATGTATATCCATTAACCAAGTCGAACAAAAAATAGAAATCATTAACCTTAATGAAAGCAATTAAATTAAAAACCTTAATGAAAGTACAGAAAAACTGCCATTAAAATATCAAAGAAACCTAATTAACAACCTTCACAAAGGAAGTAACTTCCATACAACGGACTGAAAGTAACAGTCCAGTTTACCATGCAGCTACATTGTAAATAGAACCCCTCTTGTAAAACCTTAAAAAACATTTTTTCTAAAAACTAACAACTTCTAGAAAGATTGTTAGGGTCTAACGGATTAAAAGCACAAAATTTACTGGCAAAAAAAAATTGATTCTATTTTTTTTCAACTTGGTTAACGGATGTAGATCTTTACCGATTTTGGTAGGAGTAACCATTTGATAATATTATCCGTGATTATAATAAACGACTTCCTCTGTAGTAGTATATCTGCATAATCTTCACCCGTGTATCATTGATCCTCAGAGGAAGGCATGCAGTTTGCAAGTTTCCATGTGTTATTAATCAACTCTTATAATTTGATATGCAAAACTGCCATCTGCAGGGAACAGGGAGTGTCTCAGTCTTTGAACATTGAACTCCTATAAATATGATTGTTGATTGAGTTATGAATTAATCAGGTTAATTGATTTAATTAGCTTTTTCATTCGTTATCCTTCTTGATGGAGAGTGAAAGCCAAAGAAAACATTCTTCAAACAGAGTTAGTGTTGTTAAATCAAAGTTAAGATTTGGAGTCTTCATTTCAGGCAAAATGTTTTAGCCCTTAGGCCCTTGTTAGAAGCCGTCAACCAATACTGTCACCAAAGGTTTCTTCAGTTTTTAAGTGAGTCTGGCTGGCTATGTATATGTCATGTGTACAGGCCAAACCAATGGAGCTAGAGGACTGAACATTTCAACATTTACTTATGTCTAGAAAAAGGTTTTTGGGTTGTTTTTTTTTTTTAAATTCCCCCTCAAAAAAGGTTTTTAGTGGGTGTTTGTGCAGTGTATGATGCTAGGGGTGGACAAAAACAGCTTTGCACTGCCTAATAAAATTCCTCTCGGTTAGAGACATGTAGGCTGTATACAGAAGTGTCATTAGGCACACTTGCTCCAATGCAAGAATTAGAATGCTCATCTTTTCAACCTTATTCAACATTTTTTCTTTCAAGCTAACAGTAACTTATATAATAAATGCTTTTGTCAGCTCATATTTTTAAATACTGAGTGACAAACTTCTTTTGAGCAGGCTTTGAACTCTTCACCCTGTTCGGCTTTGGTATTTCCTGTCTGCTTTTATCTTCTAACAATTTATTGCTTCACCATTTTCTTTTGCTAGAACATTTGTTCTATTTGATTCTATTTCTTTAATTTAATTTTGCATGTATGTAGTCTGATGGGTGGAGAGAGAAAGTCACTTTGATAATGTGCTAAGGCTGAAATGAATAAACATTGAAATATCAACAAAATCACCCATGACTTTTGTTAACCAAATATTGAGTACTTGTTTTCATTTATTTATATTGAGTACTTGTTTTCATGAAATTGTCTAATGGACAATGCCTACCTAGGGCTATAGTGCCTTAGTCCTCTTCAAAATACTCCTCTCACACACTTATTCTGGCATCTCATCCACTTTTCAAAATAGTCTGTAAAGTCACCCATTTGGGATTGCCATCAGCTGTCTCGTTGCATTCTCCTTAATCTCATCCCAGCCTTGTCAGCTGGGGCCTAGAATATGTCGACTGCATGCCCTGCAGAGGGATAAGACACACCCCAAACAGGGGCCACCTGTTTTTTTCACCAAAGTCGCAAGACCCTAGTTTTAAAAAATAACCTTTCATCAAATTCAGAAGACTCAGGTTATTTATTTATTTTTTTTAAAAAACTATTCACCAAAGTCGCAAGACTATTTTTAAAATAAAAAATGTTTTAAACTGATTTTGGCATTAAATGACCCATCAAGGCCACTAAACAAATCAATCAATCAATTAATCTCATTCACATTATGAAATCTCTTTGGAAAGAGCCAGAAGTCACAGGGAGCCAGATCTGGACGGGGAGGGGGGGTGCAGACAGACCCGAGTGATGTGGTGTTTTGCAAAAAAAACTTTGCACAAGAAAGGAAGAATGACTCGCTTACCAAGTCCATTTTCTGTGCTGTTACCCATTCGGTCACACCCACACCGCCAGATGAAAGAAAAATTAGTCAAAAATTAATAGTGACACTTTTTCTTCATTTTTTTCCTTTTGCTCTCTTGCATGTTGTCAGTGAAATTGTTTTGCTGTTCATCATTATTTATGCAAATTATGCCTCGTGTTGAATAGCTGATAGGAGAAAAAATCATTAAAACCCTATTATGGCGGGGAATTTTTAAAAAAAGAAGTTTTTTTTTCCCTACTCATTGAGGGGAGTGTGTGTACAAAATTTCAAGTTTCTACTATGAACACTCAGGGCTGGGCGATACATAGATATCATCATCATCATCATCATCAGCTGTTATAGGTCCACTGCTGGACAAAGGCCTTTCCCATCTCCTTCCATGACGACCTAGATTGTGCTAACCTCTGCTACATCTTACCAGCAAACTTTTCTATCATCTCTTCATCTTGTATCTGGTCTTTTTCTAATGCATTTTCTGTCCCAATGGGCACCAGTCGGTTAGTCTTTTCCCCCCATCTATTGTCATCTCTTCTTGCTAGGTGGCCAGCCCATCTCCATTTTTTCTGTTTAATTATTTGTATTATATCCTTCACCCTAGTCCTCCCTCTGATCTATCTTGATCTTTTTCTATCTCTTAGAGTTATCTTTAGCATTGCTCTTTCCATGACTCGCTGTGCTATTCTAAGTTGGCTTTCAGCTCTTTTTATGAATTTCCGTGTTTCACATCCGTAGGTCATGGCTGGTATTATGCAACCGTTGTATACTTTACACTTTAACCACATTGGCAGGGTACTCTTCAAAATGTCTCTATTCATACCGAATGCTTTCCAACCTATCGTTATGCATTGTTTTATTTCGCTGTCATGGTCTTTCTCTAACTTTATTACCTGCCCTAGATAGATGTATTCATCAACCTCTTCTAGAACCTCTCCTTCTATCTTCATGGCTTTTTTAGGGACTTTATCATTGAACATTACTTTTGTCTTTGTTCTGTTCATCCTTAAGCCTACTTTTTTACTTTCCCTATTTAGAAATGACATGAATAACCTAAACCTTTGGTCGCAGTGATTAATAAAGATTATAGCATCCTGAAATGCTTAACTGTTTTGGATGCTATTGGGTAAATTTAACTCTTGGTATGAATTCATTGCAACATAATTTTATAAAGCAGAACAAACACCATTTTGACTTGTAGTTCTTTCATCTTTATTTTAATCTAATTATTAATGGTTAACAATGCTTCATTTAATAGAAAAAGAAAAATCACAATAATATTACTACAAACACCAAAGCTTTCTTTCATTCATTTATTTTACTTTTCCTTCTCTAAACTCAAACAATTCAGTCGTGAGTTACTCTCTCTCCCATCAAGTACGTTGGAAAGTGATTGTGGCAAGACTTTTCATCAGAGGATGTTTCATCAAAAATTCAAATACACACACACATACATGCCACACACACACACACATACATGCCACAAACACACATGTGGCATGTGTATATATGTTGCCTGTATGTGTGGATGTGGTATGTTTGGCATGCATTTTCAATGAAATGTTCGATTAAAAGTTGTGGTACCAAAAGATGTATGTATGTATGTGTGTATATATATATATATATATGTGTGTGTATATATATGTATATTGTCTAAAAATGAGAATCTATGTAAAATGGTTTGATGAGTCATTGTTTATTTCTTTTCTGATTGGTTTACACAAATCTAGAGAGAAAACACTTATTTGTGTGCGTGCATTTTGTTATGAATAATTACTATTGGACAATTGCAAACTGAAAGATAAATTTAAGCTTAATTGTACATATTGTGAAACAGGTTTTTGTCTTTTTTTTTTCTCTGATAGATTCCTTATTCTCACTTTCTTAAATCTCTCGAAAAAATATGCCTTTTGTGTTCATTTCATCCAAGAGCCTTGATGCTACAAAAGAATTCTCATACAAAAGAGCATTGAACTTTATCCAAAATACAGAAATAGGCAGTAAAATAAAATGTAAAAATGCTTGAAAGAAATCTACCTGGAAAAAGAAAAGGATTTCTGAAACAAAATCTCTTGTCTAAATTGTTTTATGGTAAGTTTTTTTTTTCATTCAATGATTTTAGATGTGGAAACTGAATTATTTCACTACAGTCGTACATTAAAGGAACAATCAACTTATAATAAAATCTATTGTGTTAAATACAAATCTTTTATTCCAGTATTTTTTTTAAATAGGAATTATTTGTAATATGTTAACAGCAAGTAATACAGTTTGTTGCTTAGTGGTTTAACATTAAAATTAAGACCATCAGGTGTAGTGTTCAATGGGCAGTACTTTTTATA
This sequence comes from Architeuthis dux, assembly GCA_006491835.1. Taxonomy (NCBI): domain Eukaryota; kingdom Metazoa; phylum Mollusca; class Cephalopoda; order Oegopsida; family Architeuthidae; genus Architeuthis; species Architeuthis dux. The sequence continues at coordinate 843,032 of VCCN01004572.1, read as the reverse complement.
CCTGCCACTTCTTAATACTATTAGTTCTCAAACATGAACAAACTCCGTGCTATCCCCTGCTAATTCTTAATACTACTAGTTCTCAAATATTAACAAACTCCCTGCCACTTCTAGTTCTCAAACATTAACAAACTCTCTGCTAAACTCTCTGCCATTCCCTGCTAGTTCTCAAACATTAACAAACTCCCTGCCATAGTTTTCATTAACATTTGAGAATTAGAAGTATTAAGAGGCTGCAGCGATAGTTTTTTGCATCAATATATTTCATTAACGTGTGGCTGGGATAAAAAAAATACTGCCTGTGTTCAATCTAAAATGAATACTTAAACTACTCCTACCTGAGGGGTGCTCTTTAGCTGGAGATAGAAGCCATTTTTTGCAAGAAGAAATTGTAGATCATAATAGAGCCAACAATCTAAAATGAAAAAGTCTTGGAGTTCTCAGTAACATTGTTTATTGTATGTTTCGTTGTTCTCTGCTTATACCCTCGTCAAGGGTATCATGGGGTTAGCTACACAAAGGCAATTGTTAGGTCTTGAAAACCAGAAGTGGGTCTTACTATCGAAACATTACCCAATGGTCACCCATCTAGGTACTGACCAGGCTCGATGTTGCTTAACTTGTGTAACGTGCTGTATCCAACATGATTTTGCTGTAACCCGTTAGCCTCGGGGAGAGGGGTTTCAGTCCTAGTCTTTGTGCTGAGTGCTTAGTGGAGAGGTATTGAATACCATTTTTAATGTCTCTGGTATGACTCGGTCAAGGATTGAACCAATGACCTACAGAACTGGAGGCAAGCACTCTACCACAGGGCAATGGTGATCGGTTCTTGATAGTTACACTTTATCAAATCAGTATCCGTGCATTTATATGCCAATGAGGGTATTTGTCATCGAAAGAACAAGAAAAACATTGGAAACGAGTGTAATGATACTAAGTCTGTAATTTTGAGAAGGATCATTAACACTCAAAGTATTTTGGGGACTATTGAACTCCTCCTTGTTGGATGTGTGTTTGTTGCTATCATTGAAGAAATGAAATTCTGTTTACTACCATCACATTTGGATAGTAGACCTGAAGAAAGCCACAGAATGGATCGGCTGAAATGTTGTGTTAACTATTTTACATGACAATTATGGGATTAACACCCATTTCCGGCTTGCTGGGCCTGTCAAAGCTTTATTCTGCTTACGGCTCCTGGTTTCCCCAATGGTCACCCATCTAGGTACTAACCAGACTGGATGTTGCTTAACTTTGGTGATCTTATGAGAACCGGTGTATCCAATGTGATTTGGCCATAACCTCTTAGCCTCAGGGAGACATTCTATCCTAATCCTTGTGCTGAGTGCTTAGCAGATAGGCATCGAGTACCATTTTTAAAAGGTTGTTGGTATTACTTGGGGGTGTATTGAACCATGGCCTACCAAACCAGAGGCGAGCACTCTATCACTGAGCCACGGTGATTGGTACATTATTTATTGCTTGTTGTTTATTACTTTACTTAATGAGTCTGGATATTTTCAATGACTATCTCTTTATGTACTGCAATGTATATTTGTAGCATTGGAGTATCAGGTCTGGTTAGTCACTCAATAGTGACCATCTTTTGGCAGCATGCCATGTTGGGTGTGATCAGTTAATCAATCACTTTCCGCCTTTCTAAAAAAAAAGTGTGAATGTTACCTGACACAAACCAAGGGACCAATTTAGTATGAACTTACATTGCAAATGTACGCCCCCCCCCCACACACACACACTAAAAACCTATTTAGAGGGGGATTTTCAAAAAGAAAAAAAAACATCATCATCATCAGCCGTTATAAGTCCACTGCTGGACAAAGGCTTTTCCCATCTCCTTCCATGATGAGCGTGATTGCGCTAACCTCTGCCATGTCTTACTGGAATAAAAGGAGTAAATGTATGTGATGTTGACCTTCATAAAAAGGATTGCGTGCACAATGTATTGGATTTGAAGCAGTGTAAAATATGAAATGTTCCTTTTCAATATACATTTAGGTCAATTAGAACTGAGACAGTTAAACCCACCCTGACTGGATATGCTCCATAAGACAAGGGCAGGGAGTCAGAAAACATTTTTAAGGCATAAAAAGCAAATTTGCATTGCTTTGTGTTTAATGATTCATATATTCATATATATATTACTAGATTATCCGTGAAAATTTAATGGATATATTTGATTTTATATTTATA
>VCCN01004572.1:781573-799110 GCA_006491835.1 Architeuthis dux | reverse complement strand
ATTTGCAAAAGCATAACCTGCTTTAATTTCAAAGACTTGGCACATAATGCCACCTGATGGATAATGCAATGAATTTTAAACAGTTTTTTCTAAGTTTTCCATTTTTCACTTGCAGAAATGCGATCATGCCTTTTTTCAGTCTCACCATTGCCGGTACCCCATCAGTTGTAATGGCAATTAGCTTTGATATATCAAGCTTCATTTCTGACATCATTTTAAACAAAGCTTCAAAAATGTCTTCCCCAGTAACTGTGTCTTTCATGGGAATCAGCTGAACAAACTCTTCATAAATTTGAAAAATTGAAGTCACTCCTTGCACAAACACTGCAAGTTGAGGAGTATCTCTTTAGTCTATGCTCTCATCAAGTGCAATTGAAAACAATTGCAACTTTTAATATCTGCTGACATTTCTTCAACTTGCCAGGCGATTGTTCTTGCAGACAAGCTGATAGATACGAATGAAGATTTCTTTACGGGACAAACAATATCCACCACTGCCAATAAACATTCTTTGACAAACTCTCCATCTGTAAAAGGCTTCATTTTTTTCAGCAATGCATTTTGAGATTTCTTCGTGGCTGGCATGAGTATTCCCTTCATTTTCACTGTTTTTCTTGGCAAAAAATGTTTGTTTTCCGCAACTAGTCTTCAGTCACTAAATTTCCATGGTGGGTCTTGTAATGTTGTCTGATATTTGTCAGCTTTTTCATAGAAAAAGCTTCTTGGCAAATGAGACAAACTGGTTTCTTAACTTGCTCGATGAAGAAATAATCCAGTGTCCAAGTGTCTTGGAATTTTCTTCTAACTACCTGTATTTTACATTCATTATCATTGTAATTGTTTTCTCTGATATAATTTCGAAATGTCAGCCATTTAAAAAGCACTGTGCCACATGTAAATGTTTGCTTCACATGTAATGAATAAGAGATAGGAGATTTGCTTTTGGAAAGCTTTATTCAACTTAAATGTGCTTACTCATACATGGGATCTAAAGTACCTTTCTTTATATAGTAGTAGGAGAGTTCTAATAAGGGGAAGTAATCACTCCCGTTTCCTTTGGTACCAAAAGGGAGACCTTTTTGATTACTTTATTACCACACATTGCGTGAACTCTCAATCTAGCATGCCTTTTAACCACCAAATCTGAGGAAACCTTACTCCACGGCAGATGTAGAAAAAGGGTAATTAGTCCAAAATATTCCTTGCAAATCACTTGCCTATCCCCTGTAGTTAAGCACAAAAGAGGTAAAAAAATACATACCTTACTAGAATAAATTATATTTACTTCATGCAGATATTTAACGTGGATTTCTTGTTAAAACACATTGGCGCTGTTTCTGTTTGAAAATTTGAATAACTCCTAAAAATATGCTACGAGTAAAATCAGTTTCCGATTGATTGAACTGTTAGGTTTGAAATAAAATGGAACCTAGTGCCAGTGTAACATGATCCATCAGAGGTTCTTTTTATCTGATCAGCATTTTTAAGGTCAGGTGTTGGACATACCAAATAAATTAGGTCAGTCTTTTGTTGGTGGGACATTTTGATTTGGAATGAAATGGAACCTGGCGCCAATGTAACATGATCCATCAATATAGTCGCATGAAACGGAAAAAATAAAAAAAGAATAAGGAAAAATCATACCAGGGCCTGTAGTAGATAGGGGAAGGGGAAAAACACTGATATAGTTTTGATGCAACGAGTCAAACGGCACAGCAATGTTGCAGCACCAGAACGCTTCCTTCAAGGGGCACTTTCTCGCTTATCACCTGTAAGCTATCACAAACTCCAATATCATTCACAGTATAAATCCCAAATACAATTCGAGCATGGCTTCTAGTGGCGAGTCAAAAGCGAACTGCCTTGTGGCTACTCAACATATGGGTCACCCACATTCCACTTTGTCTATATATGTCGGTGACCAGTTTCATTCAGCTTTTGCCTGCTGTACCTCAAGCAGGTCATTTCCTCAGGCAAGTCCATTTCCACTTCATCGCCACAGGGCCAAATACCAATACTTGTTCACAGTCATGCAGGGCTGTCAAAATCCCTTTGCGGGCCAGAGGTTGCTCTAAACTGTGTTATTAGGGTAGAGGTGTGAATACATTTTACTGCATACATTTATTTGTTAATATCTAAATAAAATACTAGCATAGAACCCATAAAAAATGACAAGTAACATTTGTAATTGGTAACAAACCAACAAATATACAGAATTTGGATTTTTAGGTAAATTCAAACCAAAAGTTACTGAGCAAAAGCAGGAACTATGTCAGTTTTGTGTTTGTGTTTTTAAATTTGCAGCGATAAGAGAATAAAATATATTACTGATTTTTAGCTACAAAATGTGGTGGTTGCATTATATTCAAGGTCACCTTCTACTTGAGTAAATAAAGTAATAAATATTAAATATCAAATTAATAAATATTTTGTAATTGTAGCCCATTGTATGCCTTTTCGATCCATATGTAATTTGCTTGTCAAAGTGATCTACGATTTCCGGTGACATAGTTTCGTTTTTAAATTTTTAATTAGGCCATCTGTCTAGCAACATTCACTGCTTTGATATTCGCTTCCCCCTACCCAATGTTACTGGAGGACAATACTGAAGGCTTGAAATCCTGATTCATTTCATCTCTGTAGCAGTAGCTCATGTTTATGCCATCAGTCTACTAAGGTCCATGTCAAGCGATCAATCGCAGTCACAGTAGTGTTTCTTAATTGTATATATTATATATGTTTGGAATAGCATGACAAACAAACAGACATCTGCACAAAATAAGTGACAGTGGTATTTATATACTTAGATTGGTAACAAACGTGTGTGTCAATTTTGTTTGTATTTTGAAGCTCTCAAACATTTGAAGTTTATTGTATGTGGCTCTTACATTAATCAAGTTTGGCCACCCCAGGTATAGACACAAAATAAGTATGGCCAACTCGGGTATAGACACAAGATGAGTATGGCCACACCTGGTATAGACATAAGATAAGTTTGGCCACCCTGGGTATAGACAGAAGGTGAGCCATTCATGAGCCCTGGTTTAAAAGATAATACATGGAAGAGTTAACTAATTCAAAAACTTCAAAAATAAAATTGGCAATATAACTGGATAATCTGTTAACATGTTCGAAGGGTTTCATTGTGAACAAGTCTGTCCCTTTGTTGCCTTTCATAAACCTCTTCATTAGACATGCATTAGAAACTGTCAACCAAAACTGTCAAATTAGGTTTCTTTCAGTTTTCAAGTTGGTCTGCCTGGCTAGCTGGCTATATATGCATGTATCACACGGACAAGCCACACCAGTTCTACATTTACTCCCTATTATATCTAGAAAAAACGTTTGTTTTTGTTTTGTCAAAATCCCCCCCCCCCCATAATTGTTTTTTAGTGGAGGGGTTCAATTTACAATGTAAGTTATGCTAAATTGGTCCCTTAATTTGTGTCTGGCAGCCATCACACTTGTTTTTAAAAAATTCAGTCTTTTTTAGTGATCACTGCCCAACAAAAGATGAAAGAAGTAACTTATACATTGATGACCCCTTTTTCCTATTTTTTTAATTGATCACCTCCAACAGGGCCTGCTGCCAAATAGACATTGGTCACGTGACGGTTTCTGTTGAGTGACTAACCATTTGTAATACTGTTCACATACTGGCCAGGGTACAGTCAATTGTTTTGTTTCTAAATAGCTCAATGAACAAGTCTGTGTATTTCTCAAATGTCTGTCTGTCCTACCACCTGGAAGTATTCATAATGATCATTGCCCAACAAAAATGAGAGAAGTAACTTATTCATTGATCACCCGTTTTTCCTATTTTTTAATTGATCATCCCGAATAGGGCATGCTGCCAAAAGATGTTGGTCAAATAACAGTTTCTATTGAGTGACTAACCAGACCCGTATACATTTATGAACAATTGATTTTGAAGCTTCTAAAGCGTTAGACCAATCTGATAATTGACACTTGATAAAGTTAGGTCACTGGAGATGCTTTTATGAAGAGTCGGTGAAACTTCGCAGTCGAATGACATTGGACATCAAAGATATCTTTGTTGTTATTGCTGAAAATGATGCATGAAAAGACCATAAAACGCGCAATAAATAAAAACGGGTCTGCTATAAAAATTATGCTAGCCTTCACAGATATTAAACAGTACTAAAATAGATCTGGTTAGTCCCTCAATAGAAACTGTCATGTCTTTTGGCAGCAGGCGTTATTGGGAGTGATCCATTAAAGAAATTGGAAAAAGAGGTGATCAATGAATAAGTTACTTTTTTCACATGTTTTAGGCAGTGATCACTAAAAAAGTCAGAATTTTTGAAAAACAAGCGTGAATGCTGCCAGACACAAACTAAGGGACCAATTTAGCATAAACTTACATTGCAAGTTGAACACCCTCTAGCAAACAATTAAGGGGGAATTTCTTTTTAAAAAAAACGGCATAAATGTTTAAATTTTCAGCCCTCTAGCTCCATTGGTGCAGCCTGTACATGTAATACATTCATTGCCAGACCAACAACTTAAAAACTGAAGAAACCTATGTTGACAGTTTCTGTTTGTATTTATCTATTACATCTGTATAAAGAGAAATCATTTTTTTCATAATACCCCCCCCCCCCGATCCCACATATCCACTACTTGTTGTTTTGATAATAAAAATAAACTCAAGAGAATATGTCCATAATAAGAATTTATTTTCAAGTTTTTGTTAACCCTTTTAAAACTCCTGGGAAATATATATCTTGAGGTTTCTATGACTGCTGGGATATGCATGTCCTGTAGATCTCTTTTCAAAGTCTACTGGGATGTATGTTTCATGACAAAATAAAGTAGGTGAGATTTTAGAACTGTTTTTACAAATGCAGACATTATGATACAGAAATTAGTTTGCATCACATGTACAGGAAAGATGCCACTAATTCCTTTAAAAGAATAAGTACTCACAATAAGTTAGGCATATTGGGATTATTATGGGTATATTTTTGCTGTTTATTTTTAGCTGGTTTCTAAATTTTAGGGCTATCATTACCTTTCCTGTTTCCAAATGGCCGCCACTTCAGCTGATAGTGGAATCGACCGAGTTGTCTGCTGCTGTTGATGTTGATTACAGCCAAAGAAAGAGACGAGAAGATTCCTCAGTTTTTTCTTCTGATAACGGGCTATTTCATGTGGTTCAACAGACTACTGTTTTGTTTTTTTTCAGTTTTTTTATTCAAACAAAAGCTTGATAAATACAAATGAACAAAGGATAAGTTAGGGGTAATGTTTTTATCATTGGGGTTAGGGTTGCTATTTTTAGGGTTTAGAGTAGTTAGTGTTTTGGTATACGTCCTTCAGCCATTTTCACTTCAGAAAGGGGAAAAAATGTTGAAATTGTTGTCTGTTTCTTTGACTTTAAATTCGCCATCAGCAGCAGCGGCAGCCATTTGGAAATGGGAAACATCAGGATTGCCAATTTTAGTATTTGTAATCTGGATGTTTCTTTTGCTAAAAATGGCACAGTATTGGATTACAAGTTTGATTGGCTAATCTAGCTGTGCTTTAATGGCTTACAGCAAAATTTCAAAATAACATCTTCAGAAACGGATGCTTCCACCATTGGCCTCGATCACTGCCTGTCATCCCTGTCTCATACTCCTCACCAGTCTCGGGCATTGTTTTGTGGTATGACAACTACGGCAACAAGCGGAGGTTATGTGGTGAGGGATCCTGAGCATAAACACTGGTCCCACAAGTGTTCTATTAGGTTTGCGATCTGGTGACAATGGCTGGGCAATCCATATGTGGGATACCAACCTCTTGGAGACGTACAGTAACGATGCACGATGAGGGTTGCATTATAATTCATGAAAATGAAGTTTGGGCCATAGTGCCACTGAGGGATGGTAATGGGGTCAATAATATGATACAGAGTGATTCTGCATTCATCAGTAAGCCCATCATTACAATGTCCCTCTCATGTGGACTTGGGCCTACTGCAGACGTGTTTGGTGATGTTTGTCTGTTAGGGGCGTCACATGCAACAGGCACCTACCATGCAGTCAGAAACATGGACTGTTCCTATCGCCTGATGTCTGGAAACAAGTCGACTGATCACGCTCCATTGGTGGCTTCGGTAGACAAACCTAGAACCAACTGACAAGACGTTGTCAACTGGCCTTCTATAGCCAAAAGCTTGCCACATCAAGATCACTAGCGCTTCACATCCAGGTCACTGATGCTCCACCACATCTATATCTGTCAACGGTTCGTTCATTTGGCTTTTGATTCTTGGACCTTCCACAAAACCGACAGCACACTATGCGTGGTCTTTTTGCTCTGGGAAAGTTTGTTTCCACTTTTTTACCACACTTTGTGTTAGGTTGATGTTGCCTATAAACTTTGTCTATCTACCTCCTGTCTGAATGCAGACACTGAGCTTATGACGATACATCCTGAAACCTCAAATCAACAACCTTCTAAAGATATAAGCCTTTGTCCTTATCATCATCACATCCGGTGTTAGACCTACGATGGATGTTAAAAGGCTGATTATGATAAAAGGGACAATGTTTTTGTTGCTTTTTCTTCAATTAGATGTTAAAATTTTAGTTGCAGGCAAATTAGAATTTAAAAGACTAGAGTATTGCCTGTTCAAAGGAACATTTTTGGAAGGGGCTGGACTTTGTAGCATCTGGCACCACCTGTCATTATAGTCATGAAAACTAATTATAAGTACTTTGGTTACTTCTCTTCAGTGTAGCCAATTTAGATATTTTATATCTAAATTCAGATAATTCTAAAGAGCGGAAGTCAAGGGAGATAATTTATATGAAATATGAAGAAAGATCTATAATCTTTAATGTTTTATTTTTATTAGATTTCTTATTCTAATACAAATGGAAATACATGTATTTGTCAGAAAGTCGCTATCAGGTGGTGTTCAAACCCAGATAAGAAGGTATGATTTTGTATGCTGATTTTCTAGGCAGATAGGCTCTCCCAACTTGAAAGGTTGGCACAAAATGCTCTCCCTAACTTCATTTTTCCTAAATTTGGCCTTGTGACATATACAGCTAGGTTAAGTAAATATCATGTCATATACATTTCCTAAGAATGGCTCGAACATTTAAGCCTCCTACTGAACTTGAACTCTTACCATCAGCTATATTTACCAGTATCATTACCCCTAATCTAATATAGGTATCATATGTATATGTACCATCATTCTCCATCCAGGGTGTTGCAGTGTTAAATAAATACAGGCAATTGTTAGTAAGACCCACTTCTGGCTTGCCAGTCCTGTCCAAGCTTTGTTCTATTTAAGGCACATGATATTTCCTAGGCTTGGCATTGCTTAACTTTGAGAACTGGTTTATCCAACTTGATTTGGCTGTAACCCCTTATACTCAGGGAGAGGTTCCTCAATCCTAGTCCTTATGTTGAGTGCTTAGCAGAGAGGCATTGATTGTCATTTTTAATGTATGGCTCTGCGGTGGATTGAACCACAGCCTTATGAACTGGAGCCGAGCACACCACCACTGTGCCATAGTGATTGGCAATCAGGTACTTAATGTGTCCATACAAGTGATAAAAGTTTAATTTAAATTCAAGTTTAGTTACTATTTTTATTTAAATACTAGTGCATGACCCACCACTTCACTAACTAGTATTCCCCATTCCCCAACAGTCACCCATCTAGGTACTGACCAGGCTTGATGTTGCTTAACTTTGGTGATCTTATGAGAACCAGTGTATCCAATGTGATTTGGGTATAATGCTCATCCTTGTGCTGATTGCTTAACAGAGAGGCATTGAGTAGCATTTTAAAAGTTTTTGGTATGACTCAGCAGTGGCTTGAACCAAGGCCTACCGAACCGAAGTCAAACACTCTACCACTGGGCCACGTTGATCGGTATAATATAGGTATGTGTGCCTAAAACTTTTTCTGAATGGGATCTGTGAAAGCCATTTTCTCCCGGCAATGCTAGTTCTTGTTTATAAAACTTCTATTCACTCAGGCGCAGAATCCCTTCCAACAGGTTCTGGATCCGCCGCTGTCACTCCTTGCTTCATTAACCTTGATTCCTAGACTTTTTCTTGCCGTTAATATTTTTATTCTTGAGATCTTTGAAAAGCTTCTGCAAACAGTGCAACGTCTCTCTTTGCCTCACTCAACTAGCTTACAGGTTTGTCTGCGTTTTTATCAAAGTCAGCCGCGACTGATAGACCCGTTTTTATTTATTATTTATTCTAATAACAAACTTTTTTTCATGTGGCTACGATAGGATTTCTCATGTTTCTTGGCTACAAACAGCTAAAAGATTTTTCTATCAGCTTATGTTGTTCCGCCTCTATTTAACTGGGACTGGCTTGTTTCCCCAAAATAGATCCTCTTTCTCTTCTACAATAAACTCTCAATGTAACAGCACTCATTCTAACGGCACTATTTAATGGCATAAGCTTTCTAACGGATCACTTGTTTTTATATTTTCGCAAGACTTAGAAACCGTCAACAAAAACTGTCAACATAGGTTTCTTCAGTTTTCAAGTGAGTCTGGTTGACTGGCTGACTATCTAATGCATGTATCTTGCATACATGCTGCACCAATAGAGCTAGAGATCTGGAAATTTAAACATTTACTCCTTATTATGTCTAAAAAGAACATTTTCTTTTTTAAATCCCCCCCAAATAGGATTTTAGTGGGGTTTAATTTGCTATGTAAGCTTATGCTAAATTGGTCCCTTAGTTTGTGTCCAGCAGCATTCATGCTGGCTTTTTTTTTCAAATTCTGAATTTTTTAGTGATCACTACCCAACGAAAGGTGAAAGTAATTTATCCATTGATCATCCCTTTTTCCAAAAGTCAGGTGGCGGTTTCTATTGAGTGACTAACCAGACCTGTTGACTAAAGGTTCATCAATTTGATTTGCAGACCTGTGACCCATATGTGAAAGGGTAATAAAAAGTAATTTCTGTCTGTACTGCTTGGTTTCTCATCATTAATACACTTCTTAAAAATATCCACCAGTTGTAACGGCACACTTAAATCCCCACGGGTGCTGCAATAATGGAAGTCTACTGTATATGGATAGTCCTTTCACTTTCTTTCTTTTTTTAAAATTGTGATTTTTGAAGGTTATTTACTAAACTTGGCTTAATCTGGTACAAGGGTAAAATAATGAGGCACCTAGTGAGGATCAAACTCACTGCACTGACTGATTGGTCCACTGGATCTAATCGTTAACTATCACACTACAGGAGGCACCAAGACATGATTTTTTTAGAGGGTAACTTTCCTTAATCCCCCTTTCCTTTGAAAGAAATTAAAACCTGCAAATACACCCCCTCAGCCCCACTGATCACCTTTTCCTCAGCAAATTAAAAAAAGTAGATCTGGTTAGTCACTCAGTAGAGACCATCATGCGACCAACATCTTTTGGAAGCAGGCCATGTTGGGGGTGATCAATTAAAAAAATTGGAGAAAGGGCTGATCAGTGAATAAATTACTTCTCTTGGCTTTTGATAGGCGGTGATCACTTAAAAAGTCTTCTTTAAAAGAAAAGCGTGAACGCTGCCGGAAACAAACTAAGGTACCAATTTAGCATAAACTTACATTGCAAATTGAATCTCCACTGAAACCTATTGGGGGTGGGGTTGTTGAAAAACACAAGAACAAAACGTTTTTTTTTTTAGACATAATAAGGAGTAAATGTTGAAATTTTCAACCCTCTAGCTCCATTGGTGCAGCTTGTACATGTGACTCATACATCAATAGACTTACTGACTTACAAACTGAAGAAACCTATGTTGACAGTTTTGGTTGATGGTTTCTAATACTGCAAGCAAATTAGACAAGTAAACTGAATCGATGAATATGAGTAATCACACGTCTACAATTACCACACAGACTTTGCAGATGTTAATTTTTTTTTTAGTTAAAATAGTTGAAACGTATTTCTTAATATATTTTGTTTAAATGATTATTCATTGAATGAGCCACAACCTGAATTTGCACTGGCTGACACCAGAAGTTTAAATCATCAAATCTGATGAAGTAATTAATCTGATACCTTTTAGTTAAAACTAAAAATGAATCAGCATTTAAACAAAATATATTAATAGAAAAGTTCAAACTAATTTCACTAAAAGAATTACCATTTACAGTGACTGTAGCCGTAACTGTATACATGGGAGTACTTAAGTTCATAGATTCAGTTTGCTTGTCTGTTTAATTTGCTTGGCTTACTTTTTATGTCCATGAAAGACCATCCCCTTGCTATTTTATAATTCTATTTACAATAGTGGTCTGCCTTACCTTCCATACTTAAAAAAGCCATTCAAAATATGCATAGGGAAAGAATTGAAAAATTCTATCTGTGCGCATGCAGGCACTGCGATTACTCGACAACTAGCCATTGTACAAAGTTGACATTCACCAGATATATTAGTCAGAACACAAGGCAGTGCAGTGTTGGGTTTGAAGTTTTTGGGATCAACGTTTCCTGAGAAATCTTTTAAAAATAAATTTTGTAAATTACAGATTGTAAATCTTTTACCTAAAATTATAAAACTAAATTTAGATATAAAATATCTAAATTGACCACACTGAAGAGAAGCAAGTGAAATAATTTGAAGCCATAGTTTCATACAATGGACGGAAAATTATTTTACATGACTATAATAGTCTGTAGGCTGCTCATCACACCATAAAGTTCAGGCTCCTTCCAAACATGCACCTTTGGAATGACACTGCTCTAGTAATAAAGAATTCCTTTTTGTTAATCATTGTATGTGGTTTGTTTGGACTAATTTTCTGGTCTTTGGTGTTTAGTAGAAACCATCAAACAAAATTGTCAACATAGGTTTCTGCAGTTTTTAAGTTTGTCAGGCGGGCTATCATGGAGCTAGAGGGCTGAAAATTTCAATATTTACTCAATTTTTTGAAAATTCCCTCCACAAATAGGTTTTTAGTGGGGGAGTTAAATTTACACTGTAAGTGTATGCTAAATTGGTCCATTAATTTGTGTCCGGCAGCATTCACGCTTTTTATTGAAAATTTGGACTGGTGTATATTATTTTCACGTTTTTGGCTGCGTACCCTCAGGCTTTCCTCAGGTGTCTGGTGTATTCTGGAATGTTGTCCAATCTTCTGGGGGAGCGTGCGCATCACCTCTCATACACATTACGGTTTTACATCTCTTGTGTTCTTTGGATTGTCTTCACCTGACCTCTGTGCTGAGGAAATTAGTCCCAACCAACCACATACAATGAGTAAAGTATTCCCTTTGCTTTGATACTAATTCTAAGCCAGATATAACTAATTCATTTAAGTATCAGGACTTGTTCCTTATACTATATAAGACTTATGTCTGTCCACACCTTGAGTACTGTTCACAGGCCTGGTTACCATACTTGGAGAGATCGTGGAGACTTCATAGAAATGTTCAAGATTATGCATGGTTTAGAATAGTAAACCTGATGTATTTTTTACTAGAAGGGGGTACAAGGGACTGAGAGGCCACATAAAAAGGTAGAAGAAAATAGAAATAGATTGAATATCAGAAAATTCTTTTTTAGCAATAGAGTGGTGGGACTTTGGAATAGATTACCAGAGTATGTAGTGCTATCAACAGATGTAAATGATCTTGAGAAGAATTATGATGTTTATTACACCACCGCAAAAGGTTTAAGGCCATAGACCTTGTATAAATATGATTATGATGTGTGCTTGTATATACAAATTGTATACTTTTTTTCACACTAAAATAAAATGTTCTATCAAACATATTCAGCAAGTCTTTTTTTTTACCTCTATTACTTAGTTCTGTTAACAATAAAAGAACAAGAAAAATCTAAAGTCTTCTAACCAGTGCCAGAGTAACTATGTAGCATCTTCTATGGGAAGCACATTTCTAAGGACCCTAGGCTAAATGCTTGCAAGCTATCAATTTTCAGTGATTATGCACTTGCTCTAAGTAGTTCTCCCTTCAATTTTTATGAATGACTGGATGATTAAAATTAGCAAATTTAGCCAATGATCACCCTTAATTGGAATAATCCTTTTAACAAAGTAATTATTGGGAGTGTGGTATCTATACAATGCATAAATATGAAAGTATTTTAAACTAAAATCATAGCCGCTGCACAAAGATCAAAGTGAAAACAATGTAATACTATTACTGGAATATCAGACATATTTGTTGTATTATCTGGCTGTAAAGCAAATATACTTGAAATAGGCTTTTTTTGACAGCAGCTAATTGCGTCATTAAGATAGCTTCAGTTTAGTTGGGCTGGGTTTAAACTAATAAGAAAAATGGTAGTTAAATTTGGTATGTCCGATATCAGAATAAAGATTATTTTTTAAAATATTTATATACTCAGATGTGACTGTCTTTTCACTTAGGCTGTTTCATGCGTTTGCTACTCTTACTGAGAAGAAATTCTTTCTAACACTAGTGCAGGTCTGAATTTGTAGTTTATGGCTGTTTCCTCTGGTTTTACTGCAGATAGATGAAGTCTCAGGGGTCTCTAGATTAAGTTGTTTTAATCTTTCAGTGTAGGATATATCTCCCAATCTCAGAATGATCTTGGTGGCTCTCCTCTGAACTCTTTCTATGGCATCTGAGTTGTACACTTTACAGGTAAAAAAATGTATGTTTTAATATTTGAGTATTTTTTAAATATTTAATGCTCCTTTATAACATATGCTACAGGCTGCACACTAGTTTAAACCAGTACTGCTTAAAACTATTAAGGGATTTTCAGCTATTTGAAACCTTGTATCAGATCAGGTGTCACTATTTTCTGCAATAAGTTTCCAGATGTTTCTACTCCATAACACCCTGCAGAACATGGCCACCATCCGTACCCTTGACTTAGTTAAGATTTGAGTTCAATCCGCTCTTTAGACTTGAATCTATGCAGCCAAAATAGCTTAATTCAATTTTATGACTGACTGATTCAGTGTATGAGGGAATGTATTGTATTTCTATTATAAGAGATTTTTATTTTATTCTTTGCTCTAACATCCATGCTCTTTCCCTCTCCATTGAAATTGCTGTTAAGGTTTTTACTTCCTTCTTTGTTTTTTTTCCCTTCCTTCATTCCTTTTCATTTCTTGTCTTTCCGTCTATATTATCATAATTATGAATACTTCCAGGTGGTAGGACAGACAGACATTTGAGAAATACACAGATTTGTTCATTGAGCTATTTAGAAAGAAAACAAATTTAGTATTTACATTGACTGTACCCTGGCCAGTATGTGAACAATATTACAAATGGTTAGTCACTCAACAGAAACTGTCATGAGACCAATGTCTTTTGGCAGCAGGCCGTGTTAGGGGTGATCAATTAAAAAGTTGGAAAAAGGGGTGATCAATGAATAATTTACTTCTCTCGGCTTTTATTGAGCAGTGATCACTATAAAATGTAAATTTTCAAAAAGTAAGTAACAATGCTGCCAGACACAAACTAAGGGACCAATTTAGTATAAACTTACATTGCAAATTGAACACCCCCCCCCTAAAAATCTAGGGGGTGGGTTAAAAAATAAAAACTTTTTTCTAGACAACATCATCATCATCAGCCGTTATACATGCTGCTGGACAAAGGCCTTTCCCATCTCCTTCCATGACAACCTAGATTGTGCTAACCTCTGCCACGTCTTACAGACAAACTATCTCATCTCTCCATCTTGTATCTGGTCTTTTCCTACTGCATTTACTATCCCATGGGCACCAGTCGGTTAGTCTTTTCCCCCAATCTATTATCATTTCTTCTTGCTAGATGACCAGCTCATCTCCATTTTTGCGGCTTAATTATTTGTATAATATTCTTCACTCTAGTCCTCCCTCTGATCCATGTTGATCTTTTTCTATCTCTTAGAGTTATCCATAGCATTGCTCTTTCCATGGCTCTCTGTGTTATTCTAAGTTGGTTTTCAGCTTGTTAATTTCCATGTTTCACATCCGTATGTCATGGCTGGTATTATGCAACTATTGTATACTTTACACTTTAAGCACATTGGCAAGGTGCTCTTCAAAATGTCTCTATTCATACTGATTGCTTTCCAACGTATCGTTTTTCTAGACATAATAAGGAGTAAATGTTTAAATTTTCAGCCCTCTAGCTCCATTGGTGTGGCCTGTATGCATGATATATACACAGCCAGCCAGCTGGCCGGCCCAACCTAAATACTGAAGCAACCTATGATGACAGTTTTCCTTGATGGTTTCTAATTTAGTATTTACATTGACTGTACCCTGGCCAGTATGTGAACAATATTACAAATACACATCCAGTTTCATGAATTCTTTTTATATTTACTAAGATTCAGGTGCAGATCTAGGGTGTGGAGGTGTGTGTGTGTGTGTGTGGGGGGGGGGGTCCAGGATGTCTTACCCACCCCCTCCTCCTTACTCTGGCAAAGCACAATTTTAAAAAAAGATTTATTTTAATATCTAGATAGAGAAATTTAATAAATAAAAACCATATAATAATCACAAGTAATCATAAATTAACCTTAAAGAAAAAACATTTTGTATAAGTAAGATGTCTCTAATCTTTATAATTATTGTAACGTACAACTTTTTTTATTAAATTTGATTAGTTTTTACCTTCATCCTAATTTTAGTTGTTTTTATACAACTTATTAATTCGGGCCACTGTATCTATGGCAACGAATAACAGCGCAATTGGAAATAAAGAGTAAGTCTTTGGTGAGAATCGAACTCACACCCTCATTGCCAGAGGGAGACTAGTTTATGTCTAGCTACTTTTACCAATCGGCCATGAAGACTTCATGGATTAGCAGAAGCTGATTTACACTTATAAACTCACACCCTGCAACTGACTCTCTGCACCATATTTATGCTGTTTTACATGAGGCCTGTATAAAAACAACTACAATTAGGATGAAGGTAAAAAAAAACTTTAATTAATTAATTTTTTAAAAAGTGGTCTCCTGTCTTATTCTTTATAAATTTCTTTTTTTTTATTGGTTCTGTGGTAAATTTCATTAATTTTTTTTTGTTTACTCTTTTGTTAATTGTAGTTCTAAAAGACTATGACTCGGACATAAGTTAAAAATGCTGGATAACATATTACTTTCTTGTTGTTAATGAAATTTACTGTTGGCATTATATTCGTGCCTAAATACAATCGTGAAAATAGAGAAGCAAGCAATATGTACATTTCAAAGCTCCTGCCTTTCCATGAGTGTGTTGTTAGCTCAGTTGGTTAGAGCAGAGCCTGCGTATAAGGCTGCTTCCAAGGTGGACGCGGGTTCGTTCACCCATACAGCGCTTGTTTCTCTTTATTTATTTACACAATCTAGGCCACAAGTTTCGCTATCAATCACACCGGTGCCGAGCAAATATAGGTTCCCAATTAATAAGTTTCTTTATAATTAACATGTATTTATCTGTGAAAATAAATTTTCCCACTTGGACACTCTAAAGTCTGGATCTGCTCCTGAGATCATCTCGTACAGTTGTACCTCATTAATCAGGCAACTTTAGGACCTGGCCATTGCCGAACCACAGCAAATGCCGGAAAACAGAAAATATTCTTTTTCATACTATTACGTAATAAATTTTTAACAATTTTTCTAATTGGGCAGAAAATAGAACGATATATTTTTAATATAATTCATATAATATAATTCATATAATATAAATTATATTATAATAAATGAAAATTATTTGTTTTCGCTTATACTTTTTAATTGGTTGGATTAAAAATAATTTATAAGATTCAGAAAAAATGAATAAATACACATCTAAGTTTATGCTAAAACAAATATCAAAAGTTGTCAAATTTAGAGTTCTTCAATTCAGTTTCCAAACAGCAGTTAGGTTTTTACACATTCACTTTAACGAGTCAGTTTATAAACCGCTAGATTAGAGTTCAAAGCGCAGTTTGAAACCAAAATCAAAGAATTCTTGTGGCACAGACACAAGTGGCAATAGATTGAAAATGTACCAGACCACAGGAGTTTCCGGAGCACATAGTGTTTTGCAAGTGCCACAAATTCCAAGACACTTGGACACTGGATTATTTCTTCATCGAGCAAGTTAAGAAACCAGTTTGTCTCATTTGCCAAGAAGCTTTTTCTATGAAAAAGCTGACAAATATCAGACAACATTACAAGATCCACTGTAACGAAATAGACCATATCAGGTTACCGGTGGCTAGTGGGGATAGGAACGTGGTCAGATTTGGAATCTGTGTCAAACTGCTTACGTGACCAACTGGGGTATCAGGTTATCGAAAAACCGTTGGGAATTTGAAAAGTGGGAGGAGTTATGACCATTAGGTGTATAAAGTCTAGATCAAAAACAGTAGAGTTAGTTGGGGTTAGGAGGCAGTGGGGGTCGAGATGCCCTGCCTAATGGCCCGGCAGCGGCAGTAGCAGTAGAAGCAGCAGCAGTAGCAGTAGCAGTCCTTGAAAAGTGACCCACTCCTTTAAACAACGACATGCAACAGAATTTCCGTACCTCGCCGAAATCCGCAGACCAGAAATTGACCGGCGTGGTACGAAAATAAAACTTCATAAAACTCTAAAATCCAGGGATTTTGTCGTCTTTTCTCTCCACACACGTGGGAGTGTTTTCTTTGTGTCCACAAATGAATTTCCCTCCACAGAGAGACATCAGCAGCAGATCGGACAGAGAGACATCATCATCATCGCAGTCCACAGCCCGCGGAGAAAAAATGATCATCTCTGAAACTCCCTAACTCTCTACATCTCTTTCCCTCATGGCGACCTTCTCAGAAACTGCTGTCTCTCCCACAACAAATCTTTCCCTCGTGGCTGCCGTGATCGTATGGTGGTTAGTACCCCGCGTTTGGCTACACCACCATGGAAATTTTAATATCTTTACCAGACAAGCAAGGAAAAATGAAATTGAGTGACTGAAGACTAGTTGCGGAAAACAAACATTTTTTGCCAAGAAAAACAGTGAAAATGAAGGGAATACTCATGCCAGCCACGAAGAAATCTCAAAATGCATTGCAGAAAAAAATGAAGCCTTTTACAGATGGAGAGTTTGTCAAAGAATGTTTATTGGCAGTGGTGGATATTGTTTGTCCCGTAAAGAAATCTTTATTCATATCTATCAGCTTGTCTGCAAGAACGATCGCCTGGCAAGTTGAAGAAATGTCAGCAGATATTAAAAGTTGCAATTGTTTTCAATTGCACTTGATGAGAGCATAGACTAAAGAGACACTCCTCAACTTGCAGTGTTTGTGCGAGGAGTGGCTTCAATTTTTCAAATTTATGAAGAGTTTGTTCAGTTGATTCCCATGAAGGACACAGTTACTGGAGCAGACATTTTTGAAGCTTTGTTTAAAATGATGTCAGAAATGAAGCTTGATATATCAAAGCTAAATATGGGACTGAAAAAAGGCATGATCGCATTGCTGCAAGTGAAAAATGGAAAACCTAGGGATTGCACAGAAACTGTTTAAAATTCATTGCATTATCCATCAGAAGGCATTATATGCCAAGTCTTTGAAATTAAAGCAGGTTATGCTTTTGCAAAT
>VCCN01004572.1:761958-780968 GCA_006491835.1 Architeuthis dux | reverse complement strand
AACTAGATATATTTAAATGGATAATTCCCATGTGTCAAGCTTTGGAGATTCATAACAACAAGAATTGAGTTTCTAGTTGGCAAGAAAACGAATATGCAACTTAATCTTTTTCTTACTTTTCTGGCTTCCATACTTTAAAACTATGGACGTTAGCTGTTGGTGGATACTAACGAAAAAGACCCACTATCTAAAATTATGTGATATAATTTGATATTTTTTTTAATGAATATTACTTTAATTTTACTGAATCAAGTTACATAGTAAAAAATTGACAAAAACAAAGTTATGAATTTTATTTATTACCATCACTGAACCAGGTGTCATTCAATTTGTCTCTTCGAGTGTTTGTAATTAATACTGAGATTTTGACATTATAAAGGCAATAAATAAAATTCATAAAAACTTTTGTTTTTGTCAACTTAAAAAGATTTTCAAATTGAATTAAAATTCAAGAAAAAAATTTCTATGTTTTGTTGACGTAAGAAGAACAGATACTACACTTTCTTTCTGCAGAAGCTGCATTTCAATCTGGACCATATGATAGTGCCCTGAATCTTGATTTAAATTTTTTATGACATTCATCTGGCTCGTCGTCTACTCATTAACATGCGATCTGGCCCGCAGAGGCAAAAAGGTTGAAAACCTCTGCAGTATGTCTTTAACCAATGTATATTGGTGCATGTAAAGTGTGAAGTTGCTGAAATGGTGCAAGCTGAATGTAGACTCACTGAGAGGGGACTCGCTTGGAACTGACCTTGCACCACTTTTTTATCTGTTTCTTTTTGAGTTGTGCACATTTCTGTTGTAATGTTTGTGGGCAAACTTCCAGCATAGTTCCCTCTAAGCTGTGCACTGGTGCACGTAGACATTTTGCAACCAGTGCACAAGGGAAATTGATGTGCACACAAAAGGTTAGTTACCTAAAATAATGTAATTAATAACTATACTTTTACTTATAATTATAAGTATAATACATTATCATTATACTTATTGAAAATGTTTTAGCTAACTGTTTCTGTTAACTAGTTTGTCGGTGTTTCGAATACCAAATTTGTACATCACTAATTTCCTGTTCCGTTTTGTACAGCACAGTTGCAGCTATGTTAGGCTGACCATGTTCATATCGTAAAGTTTACGAAGATCTGTTTCAAATTCTGTAGATAGCTTACTAAGTTTTTATTGAAAAAATATTGATTCCCTATGTCAAATTCAAAAGAAGTGAATGGTGTGAAGCGCAAAAGAACTATAAGTTTCTTTAAACTTGGATGGTTTAATAAAATAGTACAAACTGCTTCACATTAGCACAAGCATTCAGTGCACACATACTTTTGTCACAGGAAAAAGAATTGCACAACATTTTTGCAGACACTGACTACTAAAAACACTGGTCAACAAGTTTGAAATTTTTTTTTTTCTCATCAGGGTTGCAGTACAACTTTTTTAGACCAATTTTCAATGCAGATTAGGAATTTCACCCTAGCATGTCTCATCTTTTTGCTACAGACACATTCTGTTTTCAGTTCTACTGTATATGAGCCAGTATCCTCATCAGCCTTTTAACATCTGTCATTTGACATAGACCTTCCCCAAAATTCACCAGATCTCTCTATCCCGGGCATCACAGCACCAATATCTCTTGAACCTGTCTAACTCATTATGCCATCTTATTTTGTTGGCCACAGTTTCACTGCTCATTGGCAATTTGAGTTTCCTTATGGATTCTATAACTCTGACTCCTGTTTTTTCTTTAATATACCACAACACATGCCTGATGAAAATTTGTGTGTTGACCAGTGAAATTAGAGGGAACATTGACTGCCTGTTAGTCTTCGTCTTGGTGCAGTTTGAAACGTTCTTTGTCCACATCTTTATCCTGTGAAAATGTTGATCTGTCAGTGATGAGTGCAGCTGCATTTAAATATCTTAAGATTTGTTTCCCTGAGTTTTCCATTGTTAGACTAAAACATTTTATTCATTGGTCGGGTTTTTCTTATTTTCTTCTATAAAGCTGACCCTTTTGATTTTGTCTCTCTTAAAAACGTGTTTACAACTTAGAATGGATTTACTGTTTGTTTTTTGTTTTGTCATTTAATTGTGGTTTGTTAGTTAAACATTTATGCATAAGAATTCTTTCTTTTATTTCCTTACTCTGTTAAAGGTTCTTTGTAACAACCATTCTGCTGGTAAATTATGTTAATCAGTTCTATACTAATGAATGTACCATTTGTTTATAAACCTAGTTTGGGTTCCCTAGAAATGGCATGGGATTTCACATTGACTGTTTTTTAAATTTTCACCTGTCTTTTGTTCATTTTTTTTGTCTCTTTTGTTTGTTTGTCTTTTTTGGTTTAGATCTTTGTCATTCATTTATAGTCGGACCCTCTTTTTTGCTTTTCACCTTAATTCTTCTGTTGTCTGATGTATCACCTGTGTCCTTTTTACTTGTCATCAAATTGATGTACAGCTCTTTTATGACTGAGAAAAGTTACAATGCAAGTTACTTTGATGAATCAAAGAAAGGAAAAAAAGAATGAAATAAATGGGCCACAATTGAAGTCTAAACATAGGCATAGCTGGGGAATGTTATTTGAACCCCCCCCCCCTTGAGGGGCAGGGGCAAAAGCTTTATAAATAGTAGTTCACTTACTTCATAATTACTGACAAATTACACTAAATGTTAGAGGGGTCCCCTCAATGAGCCAAGTCCCCCCCCCCCCCAGGTCCCCAGATATCTCTTTCTATGCCTGGCCCTGTCGGCTGGGGACTAGAATACGCTGACTGCATCCTCTGCAGAAGGGTAAGTCCTCCCCCACCAAACAGGAGCCACCTGGTTTTTCACCAAAATTACAAGACTCTATTTTCTTTTTTTAAATAACCTTTCACCAAAGTCGCAAGACTCTATTTTTTTTGTATTTTAAACTGATTTCGGCATTAAATGACCCATCTAGGGTTGATATGCCGCTAAACAAATCAATCAATCAAATCTTTCTATGCCTCTGTCTAGACCAGAGCTTTCCAAACTTTTTGCATTGACAATACACTTTTAAAAAAAAAATCTTTTGCAACTGATTACTCCAGTTTTGTTCACCAAGCCAAATATATAATGTCATCCCAGCAAGAAAAGTATCTTTTGAAGATATACAAAATTATACTTAATCTTGCGACGCACTTAGAGATTATCAGCCGCACACTAAAGTGTCACAAAACACAACATGGAAAGCTCTGATCTAGACACATTTGCCACAAATATTCTACCTTATTTCTTTTACTTACATTATACATGTCTATTATGTCTTTTACATGTCTATTATTTATCTACTTGATTCTGTACACTTTTATGTTTTGTTTTACAAAGGAATTCTTTGTTTCATTTTGCCTTGACATAAAGTCATTTTCATTGATTCCCTATCATTTACGCAGCTAATCTGGGAGAAAAATTCCGGCAGTGCATATTTTTTCTGGACTCGTATTGTGGGGTTTAACAAGGAACCCTTTGTACTCTGATCTGTTCCCAGCTTTCTTTCACTAACTGGTTCCTCCTGCTGATTATAACTCTGATACAGAGGAAGCAGTTTATTGTGATCACTATTGGGACAGGGTCTTTTAGATAACAATGTCCGACTGATAACATTAAGCAAAGGATATAAAAATTGAAACCATTTACATTCATTGTAATAAGTTCATTCCTACGTCGTCATTGTTGAAATTCAATGAGTACTTTTGGAGATATCATGTGAACAGACAGTAGGAAAGACACAACCAAATATATATACCTTTCCAACTTCATTGGCAAAGCCAGGTATTAATCACTGCTACCCAAAACACTGCTTTAAATACTGTTGCTGGGTTTAGGTTATTCATGTGTTCAGACATTTATCTGTATCTATGTATGTATCCAAGACTTCGCCCAGCCCTAACCATTCATAGTAGAAACTTGAAATTTTGCACACACACCCCCCTCAATGAGTAGGGAAAATGCCTTCTTTGTTTTTTGAAAATTCCCCTCCAAATAGGTTTTTTTCCACAAAAGCTTCTTCTGCCTTCACATCAGCACTTGCAGACTCACCACTCTAACACTGTGCAAAGAATAACACTGTTTAAAACGCTTGAATCATTGACCCCTTCATGGAATTCTTGTTCCCTAATCGCACCCCCCCCCCCAGGCAGGGCTGCCAAAAGAAACATATCAAATGTACCAATACCACAACCTAAATGTACCGAACCTTCCAAAAACGTACCAAATCCATATAATTATGTATCGAAATTGGGAGATTAACAATAGTATAATACAAAGTAAACAAGAATATATTTGTCCACTCAATTTAGCTGATTTTTTGGGTGAACCTCAAACAAATTGCTTACTAAGGTTCTTCAATGGATTATTGACCATGAATGCCCCCTTTATAACATACAAAAAGTTTACCGCGATCAGCTTGGTGGGAAGGGATTAACGGTTGCCTTATTTTGACTTAAGCTGACAACTGACGAAATCGAAAAAGTTAGGGGTAGGGGAAATGTTATTGTCAATATCACATGATTGCAAGACCTAATAGTAAAAAATTATTCTTTTTCTTAGAATATTAGCTTTAAAATGATATATGATAACATTTGATTGGATAACTTTTATGGTCAGGAGACGTCAAAGGGTCACAGAAAGTCGGCTGTGCTAAAAATTGAGGGCTTAAATCAAACACATTTCAAATTTGCTACTTTGAAAGTGTTATTATGAAAATAATTTTGTATGAATATGTTCCTTATATCACCCTGATGTTTTGGGGAAAGTTTGTTTAGGTTTGATAAAAATCTTGCCACTCTGTTTGGAGTAAGCTTGGGCTGTTAATTTACGATAAATCGCATAATCCTGTACACATAGTATTGTGATGTTTACCCGTCAAATGTCATTATATCACAGCAGAATGATTTCAGACCACACTGCAGCTGTGGAATCCATACATGAGTGGCCACGCACAATAAGTGCCCAACAAACCATTTTTAACAAGTTGATTTTTTCGTTATTTTTAGAGTTACAATCCTCAGTTTTTTAAAAATTTATTTTGAAGATTGAACACTCTATGAATCATAATGCAGAGTGTTCAAAATAAAATAAAAACTGAGCATTGTAGCTCTAAAAATGACGAAAATATCAACTTTACAAATGGTTTGTTAGGCATTTATCATGCACGGACACTCACATATTTTCTACACAGTAACAACAACAACAGAAACAGAACATGGAATTGATATTTTATTCATGACCCCCCCCCCCACTCACACATTTCGTCATTTCATTAAACTTGTGGAGAGGCTACACATTTAATCCCTAATCAGATAATTAAAATATAAAAAGGTAAATCTAGTTGTCAGTACAAGATGTGTCCATAAACAAAACATTAATGAATGAATATGTATGTAACCATATATCCACTGAGTCTAAAGAAAACATTTCAGACTTAGGAAATATTGGTTAACATTCATTTGAAGATAACCCGAATCTATATCCTAAACAAAACTTTATGAAAGTATCCAGATGCATAAATTGGTCAGTCTCGAGCAAAACATTGCACTCATCATAACATTTGGCCAGCCACTTTGGTACAAAGCCATGATTATTATTGAATCAGAACCAAGTTTCAGTCCTTTGAAATCCTTTGTCTTCACATGCAGATGAGATTCCTGGGTTCTATAGGCCATCTGATGACTGGTTCTGGCCTGCAAGAAGTTTTTTGTGTATGCTGAGAACACAGTGAAGCAGATGCTGAGTGGCAAGGCTATTGCAAGAGCCACCCATGCACACTTATTAGTTTCTGCTGCTCTAACTGCTGTGCTGTTAACCAAGGCTTATGATATTCCTGTACCATACCAGACAGAGGATAGTCCATCAAGTTCTGCTGTAGAAGACACAATTTCTCAAACTCAAAACAATGACCCGATGGAAGCACAGAGGCTATTAAAAGGTCTGCTTGGGAGAAGCTTAGTCATTCGATGATGTGTTGTCTTTACAATGTATGACAAGGATTGGCCAGAGATTAAAAGAGCTGAAGGCTGCGATAGCTGATCAGCAGACAGCCACACTTTGGATTCAGTACCATGACATGGTGAAGATTCTCCAGCCATTTGTCAAGGCCGAGCGCACAGGCAATTCAAAGTTGCACCTTGATGCTACCAGGAAAATGTTGCCATATTTTGCAGCCGGGGGACACAACCTCTATGTAAAATCTGTATACTTGTACTTACAACAAATGGAAGAGCTCCCAGCAGCCCATCCTGAAGTGTACAGAACATTTGTAGACGGTCTCATGTTTCCATGTGATTAGATGTAGTGATCGTTACTGGGCTGGCTTATCAACAGATTTGGTAATAGAGCAGGTACTCATGCTAGGTATCTGGGGGCTAACGCATGGGAGAGGGATGTATGAGGTTCAGCAGTTGGTGTGGACTTTATCAATGCCAGCATGTGCAGAAATAAAGTTTGCAGTACAAGAACTGACAGGCATTCAATACAACAAAAGTGACCAGCACCAGGAGGCCACCTCAACACGATTAGAGCAGGATTCAAAAGACACTTTGAAAATTCTTGCATCTTCTTAATAAGGCAAAAAGCATAGGAGAGACCATCATTTCTTCAATGGTCAGGCAAAATGTTCATGAATTCAATTTTCAAAGGAAAAACCAAGCTAATACACTTGGGTAGAAAACTTCTCTCAGCCAAGATGAAACAGTCCAGACTGACCCACAACTTTTATTCCAAAGACTTTACGTCATAGCCACCAATGAATCAACATCACCACAAGAACAGGCAAAATATTTTGAATATGAACTGTGTGGCCATCCACCCGCACTTTTCAATTCTTCAGGATGACCATGAGAGGCAAACAAACCGACGTTAGCAGATGCAGTGTGGTAACTGACTTCACATGTTCTGCCATTAGATCTTCAATTTACAGATGTTCAGTATGTTTTAGATGGCGTAGCACTATTACAACAGATATCCTGGCAAAGAGGAAGCACATTGGAAGAGATATGTCTTCACTGTTGCAAATATGTGTTAACCAGATAT
This sequence comes from Architeuthis dux, assembly GCA_006491835.1. Lineage (NCBI taxonomy): Eukaryota > Metazoa > Mollusca > Cephalopoda > Oegopsida > Architeuthidae > Architeuthis > Architeuthis dux. The sequence goes on along the minus strand of VCCN01004572.1, from coordinate 773,911 downwards.
AAGCAAGCATGCATTGTGTTTGATTGATATTAAAATGGTTCCGCCCATTAAAGATGTTACTCACCACAGACAAGCAGGGGATGCTGTTGGTGTCAGTGTTTCATTAACCCCTAACATGGTGATCAAATTTTTAAAAAGGCGGAATTCCTTGCAAACAAAAAGAACAAACAGATGTTCATTAACTTGCTTGGGAAGTCTTTGGAAACAGCAGGGTGTACGGTTATCCACGCAAGTGGGGATGCAGATGGTTTGATTGTGAAGACACCCATTGAGTCAGCACAGGGAAAAGAGTCAGTGTTGATAGATGATACAGATTTGTTGGTTCTACTATGTTACCATGCTGCAACTGATAGTAAGAACATCTATTTTAAACCAGAATCAAAGGCAAATGAAAGCCTTAGGAGATGTTGTTTGTAACAATATCCTTTTTATTCATGCTCTTTTACGTTGCAATTCCACATAAAGTTTCGAAAAGTAATGAACAATAAAACATTTAGTTAGTTTTAGTAAGTTGGCAAAGTTGCTTGATCAGCATAGTACTGAGAAGGGAGATATTTATGCTGGAGAAAAGGCCTTGGTGTGTCTGTACAATGGAAAAGATGGGAAAGCAGTGATGATCTGTGTGTGAAGCGCTTCAGGGAAAAGGTAGCCAAAAGCTCAAAATATGTTGAAGCCAAATCATTGCCTCCAACAAAAGCAGCCACAAAATTCCATAGCCTTCGAGTTTATTACTAAGTTCTGGATTGGAAAGGCAGAAACCAGCTAAAACCTGAGGAGTGGGGATGGAAGATTAAAGATGGTAACCTACAACCTATCAAGACTGCCAACAGGTCTTGCAAACTTGTTGGCAATGATAAGGTGTAACTGTACAACTGGGTGCAACACAGCAAAATTCAGTTGCAGGAAACACAGCATTCACTGTTCATATTTATGTGGTGACTGAAAAGTCATTCACTGCACAAACTCAACAGATCCAGATCTTGAGGACAATGAACTTGTAAATGATTAGCACTTGGCAACACATGTCATGCAGACGTAGGAACATTTACTCATAATGATTATCTAAAACCTGAGTTATGTGTATTTTAAGGGCCATGCATTAAATGTGTTAATGTAAATATTAAAGTGTATAAATTTACAGTCAGAAAGCTGGCACCCATCTCCTCCTCTTGGAAGACCCGGTACCCATATCAATCGGAGACTTCTTTCCTCTAAAACAGTGGGCACCACCTTACCCATCCTCTATAGCAGTATCCCAGGTTTAATGGGAAATAATGCAAAAAGAGGTTAACAAACATGTTCATTTGAAAGATTGATCCCCAAAAACATGGATTATCTAAAACTAATACCTGAGTTATGTGTATTTTAAGAGCCATGCATTAGACGTGTTAATGTAAATAGTAAAAAATAAGCTGAAAAAAAGAGTTTTCACTTTATGACCTCAATTGGCATTCTGTGGAGAGTCTATAGATTGCACTAGAAAAATAGCAGCTAATATTGCCAAAAGGACAAATAAACTGGCCAAAATGATGAAAGATGGTATATCTTCACCTCAAAATTTCATAAAGGGTAGAAATTACAAAAACATCAGACATGAAAAACTAGAAATATGTTTTTAAAAAATGATAAAAGTTGGTTTTTGCCTATTTAGTTTGAAATTATGGAAGATGGAGTTACAAAAACTTTGGTTCAACAAGGGGACCAAAATTGGCGGCCATCTTTAAATATGGTGACCACTGACCCCTTTCCACCAACTTTATCGCAGTAAACTTTTCATATGTTATGCAGCAGATATTCTTCAGTAATATTTCAGTGGAGAACCTTAGTAAGCAAATTGTTTGAGGTTTAACCATATTTTAACTGGACTATATGTCAAAAGATGTAAAACATACCAAATATTCAATAGACCCTTTCCTGATATTTATTGAACCCCTGGCATTTTTCGAGCCCTTGGATAGTCCAATCGACCCCTATGGCGATCCCTGGCTGAAACCATCCACTGGTAGCCTTGAATTGCACGTCATAGTCAGGTCCAGCTTTGGCTTTCAGCATCTCTAACAAGATATAAGCCTTGGCTTTGAACGTCATCTGACTTAGGGGGATTTCTAATTTTCTGGTCAGCCTCAAGAGGCTGGTATTGAACCTCTGCCTCCAGACTCGCTTGATTTCCAAATCCGACGCTATTCCAATGCCTGTGTTGAGTAACTCTCTGGGATAAAACTTGGATTATCTCCCCTTCTGGCCAAATCTGGCAACCCTGTGTCAGATATTCAACCATTTACACTGGTCTTTCTAGTTATTAAGAAAATAAATTGAGAACTAGTCCTGTAACAAATTCAAAACCAGGTATATTAGGGTTCCTATTAGAATCTATCAACTAAAACTATCAACATAGGTTTCTTCAATTTTTAAGCTGATCTGGCTATCTATCTATCTATCTATCTATCTATCTATCTATCTATCTATCTATCTATCTATCTATGTATGTATGACATGTACAGGCCACACCATTGGAGCTAGAGGGCCATTTTTAATTGATAACCCCCAACACAACATGCTGCCAAAAGACAGTTTCTATTAAGCGATTGCCTAGACTTGTTTTTGGTTGTTTTGCTTCCTTTAACAACTGGGTCAGGTTTATTTTTAAGCTGTTCGCTTGGATGAGTTTCAAACTCTGCACTTTTCCCGGTAAACAAATTCAGTATTTCTTTCTGGCCATTGTTAGTGGGTTCGATCCTCATTGGATCCCAGAGTATTGACGGTCTGATACCAATTCATGAAAACTCATTATATAATTAGCAGTGTGACCTTTTTGATTTTCTGTCCGTAACACTGGACTCTTCCACTCAAACTAGTAATCATATAATGTTAAATTCGGAAATTGACCAAAATTTAGAATTTTAAATCAAGGAGAAATAATTTCAATGACATATGACATATAATATCTCTTTAAATTTTCCATTAGTTATTATGGAATCTATAGTAGAATTAGTGATTAATAGTAATGTATAATTAGGAATTAATCAGGTAAGCCTTTACAAGACTCAGCACTTGATTTTAAGCCATGGAACACTTTTTGCTCTTCACACCCAAATTCAAAATTGCACCTCCCCCAGCCACAATAAATTTGCATAAACAAGTCTGATATGGATAATATTGGTGTCAAATCATACATTTTTTATGGGGCAGAATTTGAAATTGGAACTTTAGAATTGCACAGAAGCTTAATTCTATCTCAAAGGTCAAGATGACCACCACGTGTGGGCTCAGATGCTGGTGTCAACACCACAGTTACCTTCACAGGGTAGATGAGGCTGATGATACTGATCATGATGGTGGTGATCATGATGCTGGTGCTGGTCGTGGTGATGGTTGTAGTGCTGGTGATGATGATGGTGGTGAAGGTGGTCATCACCACCTCCTCCACATCCACCATTATCATCACCACCACCACTGCTACCAGCACCACCATCATGATCAGTATAATCAGCCCCATCTACACAGTGAAGGTAGTTGTTGTGTTGACACCAGCATCATCACAATATCATCACCACCATTACCATCATCATAACCTCATCGACCAGCATCATGATCACCACCTCCCACCACCATCATTATCAGTATCATCAGACCCATCTACCCTGTGAAGGTAGTTCTGGTGTGGACACCAGCATCTGACCCCACACATGGTGGTCATCTTAAATTGTGAGATAGAATGAAGCTTCTGTGCAATTCTAAAGTTCCAATTTCGAATTCTTCCTCATAAAAAATGTATGATTTGACACCGAGATCATCCATATAAGACTTGTTTACGCAACTTTATTTCAATTACAATTTCCATACCAGTCAAGGCAGCCATCTTGAATTTTCAGTGACTTGCATGTATTGTCCAAATGGTTATTCCCCAAATCTATGTATGGTAAATAAATTCAACTAATTATATCCTCAATATCATATTATATCCATTGCTGATAGGAAAATTGATCTAAAAACAGTTGTCACTGGCAGACATTTTGAAAATTCATGATGGCTCCATATCCAAATTTGTATCTAAGGTCACACTTGTATCAAAATGGACACATTAATTAATGTGGCCCTTGTGGTAGAGTGCTCACCTTTGGTTCAGTAGGCTGTTTCAATCCACATACTAAAAACTGGTAAAAAAATGGTACGCAATGCCTCTCCGCTAAGCACCCAACACGCAGGCTAGGATTGAGGAACCCCTCCCTGAGGCTAAGAGGTTATGGCCAAATCATATTGGATACACCAGTTCTTGTGAGATCACTGAAGTTGAGCAACACAGACACTGGTCAGTACCTAGATGGTGTAATGTCATCTGGTATTAGTGTCTTTGATGTTCGTGTGTTCTTGTCTGTTTAGCTGTGTTTAGTTTGAATGCATTTGGTTCATAACTGTATTAGCTGTGTTTAAGAAAAGAAGGAGAGAGAAACAAAGACACATGTTTACATGGCGATTGCCTGGACCAGAGAAACTTCCCTGTTCTTCCGGCCTGCGTTTCTGGGACTGGAAAAGGAATGGGGCCTGCTGGGAGCTTGCTCCGGCATGTTTATTTATTATTAATCATAAACATTAATACATACATAGAGACATTATATAAACATTACAGATGGGTGACCAATACCAAGTGCCGTAAGCAGAACAAAGCTTTTGTGGGTCAGAAGTTGATCTTACTAATGATTCACTATGTGTACCTAAAGCTGCAACACCCTCAATGAGAGCATAAGCGAAGAACGATGATACCTTCTCCATAAGAAGGTCACTTGTTATATTAGAAAGCATCAACCAAAACTGAGAACATTTTCTTCAGTTTTCAAGTGAGTCTGCCTGCCTATCTAATGGAGCTTATGTGCTGAAGATTTAAACAATTATTATGTCTAGAAAAAACGTTCTTTTTGTTTTTGGAAAATTCCCCCTAAATAGGTTTTCAGTGGGGGATTCAATTTGCAATGTAAGTTCATGCTAAATTGGTCCCTTAGTCTGGCAGCATTCACACTTGTTTTTCTTTTTGTTGAAAATTCAGACTTTTTCAGTGATCACTGCCCAACAAAAAGTGAGAGAAGTAACTAATTCATTAATCAGCCCCTTTCCAATTTTTAATTGATCACCCCCCAACACGGCATGCTGCCAAAATACATTGATCATGTGACAGTTTCTATTGAGTGACTAACCAGACCTATTTTCTATTATTATTATTTGGAATTTTGATATGTGTAAACTTCCTTTATTTGCTTAATGAGTTTATTATATGCATTACCATCAGCATATCTGAATAAAGTATTTGTGTGTTGTAAATAATTCAATTGCAAAGACACCATGCAACATCTACAAGATCGACCATAAGTCCTGGGAACAAGTTAGATCAGACCGAGTTGCCTGGAGATGGGCGGTGCACGCAGGAGCTGGCTTCATATGAAGACCACCTGAGATCAGAGAGGAAGGAGAAACGTCATCACAGGAAACCGAGAGCGGGCACTCGGACATTCGAATCAGACACTTTCTGTATTTTGCTTCTGCAGCCATCTCCGCCAATCGAACATCGGCCGAATCAGCCATGAAACGTGTTGCAGAATGAAAATCTGTAAAAGAAGACCTCAACCTACTAAGACCATCTGCCATATATATAATTCAATGCATAGTCGACAGAATTTATACAAACTAGGGCAGTGCCTGTTCCAAAGGTGCATGTTTGGAAGAGGCCAGACTTTATGGTATGTGGGGCAGCCTTCCATAACTGTCATGTTTTTCCGTATGAAATTCCAGCTTCAAAGTATTTCAGTTACTTCTCTTCAGTTTTGTCAATTTAGATATTTTATATCTAAATTTAGATAATTCTAAACAGCGGAAGTCAAGGGAAATAAATTGAGAAACTATGAAAAAAGATCTATAATCTGTAATATTTTATTAGATTTTTCAAGAACCGTTGATTCAAAAAAGCTTCAAACTCAATACTGCACTGCCTTGTGTGCTGGTGAATGTCAACTTTGTATAATGGCCAGTTGTTGAGTGATTATATGTATCTATCTACATATCTGGACTTTGCCCACCCCTAACCGTTCATAGTAGAAACTTGAAATTTTGCACACACACTCCCCTCAATGAGTAGGGAAAATGTTTTGTTTTTTTTGTTTGTTGAAAATCACCCCCACCCACCCAAAATAGGTTTTTAGAGGGGATTCAGTATACAATCTAAGTTTATGCTAAATTGATCACTAGTTTGTGACCACTTCTTTTTTGAAAATTCAGACCATTTTTAGTGATCACAGCCCAACAAAAGTTGAACTTATTCATTGATCACCCCCTTTTCCAACTTTTTAATTGATCACAGCATATATGGGCAGTGATTCATAATTTCCCTTGGAATGCTAGTATTATTTATTTTATCAGATGAAGCATTATAAACCATTTGTTGGAGAGGTATATGTATTTGGTTGCATCCGTCTTTCCGTCCACAAGTACTGAATCCAGGAATACTTTTTTGAATGAGAGATATCTTTCCAGGATTTTCTTTTTAATACATTTATGTATACACTCATGTCTGTCCACATGATATCTCCCAAAGTTCTCAATGAATTTCCACAAAATTTTGTGGACGGGTGGACATGGCAGATGGACATGCAAAATCATCTCCCCTCTGCCGTGGTTATATGTTCACATCACATAATATCATCAAAATATCATGTCTGTCCACAGAATATCTCCAAAAGTTCCCAATGAATTTATATGAAATATTGTGGGAGGTAGGGCAATTGGCTATGGAAGTAGTGAGTGGATCCATTCACAATTACTTCCCCTGACAATTCTGTTGGCAGAGGTATGCACTCTCTGAGTGCTTTCTAGTTAATAATTTTTTTTTTTTTTTGCAAGCTCACTCGGGTCGTCTTCCTACAGTGTTGATTTGAATTTCTGCTCACTAGTTAGCTTCAGTAGCTCAATTGGTAAGAGCGGCAGGGTGTAAACTGATCTCCCAGGAGGGATGCGAGTTTGAGTCTCACCGAAAGGTTATTCTTTATTTCCAACCAACATTGTTTACTCAGTGCTGAAAGAAGCCGGCATGGATGAAGTTGCGATGAAAACCAGCTGAAAACATTGAGATGAATGTGAATAGTAGTCATAAAAAACTAGCATTCCAAGGTCTGAATTTTATTATTTTAGAAAATATTTAATTTATCACCCATTGATCATCCATTTTTTCCAGCTGTGATCACTAAAAAAAGGTCTGAATTTTCAAAAACCAAGCAGACACAAACTAGTGACCAATTTAGCACAATCTTCCATTGCATATTGAACCCTCCTCTAAAAACCTATTTGGGAGGGAATTTTCAAAAAACTAAAAAAAAACATTTTTCCTATTCATGAGAGTGTGTGCGCACACATATCAAGTTCCTACTATGAACAATTAGGGCTGGGTAAAGTCTAGATACATATGTCAGAACACATGAATAATCTAAACCCAGCAATAAACCAATGTTGTGGGTAAAAAAAGTAAAGCGTCCGTCTCTTAAGATACAACAGCCAATGGAGTATGGAGCCCAGCGACAAAGACTTGGTTTGTGTCAGCGATCAATACTTTATCCATACAAGTTTTTATGACCACCCCCTTGGCAGGATGCAAGTCCACCGAAGGGATAGCTCCACCCTAATCACATAGCTTAGAGTGTACTGAATTAGCTGCTGAGTGCACAGGGAAATTTGTCCTAATGAAGAGTTTTCCACACTCTTTTCTCATATCAGGAATTGAACCCAGGACCTTCTGCATGTGAGGCAGACATGCTAACCATTACACTATCTGAGCGGACAGTGTTGTGGGTAGCAGGGATTAATTAATAATAATGATCCAACAGTACTTTTTATCTCAGCAATTTCATTTCATTAAGAAGTGGCAGGGATAGTTTTTGCATCAGAATATTTCATTACTGTGTGGAAGGGATAAAATGTACTGCCCATAATATGTTCCAATTGGAACCCTGCAACAAGATAGAATTATATATTTAATTTTTTGGATGAAGCATTGTCAATTACTGAGGAAACCATTCATTGTGATCACTTTGGGACAGGATCTTTTAGATAACCCGATCAATTATAAAAAAAACTTTTACATTTTAAAAAAATTGATATGAAATTCTTTTTTTTTTAAATTATTTTTTAGATATTTTCTATAGTTTTTGGGCCCTGTGTTATAAGGGTTACCCTCTTTAAAAACAAAACTTCTTGGATTTTACACCTGAAGAAGGCCGAAGAATGGATCGTTCGAAATGTTGTGTTTACAACACAAACAACAAGGAGTTCAATCATCTGAAGAACCATTTGAATTAGTTTGTTTTTTTAATTCAAAAGTATTTTGGACTGACTGATTTTAATAACAATAAAAGTTTTATAATATTATCTGCATTCTCTGTATCATTAATTTCTGACTAGTATTACTTTCTGAGAGTTGTGATAAAAAGTAACTAAATATTAAGATGAAAGAAAAACTATTTGAAAAATTAATAAGTGACAATGTTTCATCAAGAAAATCACAAAACTATTACTACTACTAATACTGCTAGTGTATGCAAATAAGGTCAGGGAAAATAAGGAATAGCTGTATGGTTAGATTTGACTGCAGCTGGTGGTCTCCATGACCTAATCCATAAGGCAGCTTTCTCATTAACATAAGCTTCCTGAGGAAAAGGGATGTGTGTTAGTCTTGCTAGAGCAGGGCTCACCAAACCTTTTAGACCATTGACCTCTTCATGGAACCCTTGTTCCCTCATCGACCCCCACGGCTGCCAAAAGAAATACATCAAATGTACCAATGCCACATCCAAAAACGTACCAAATCCATAGTATATGATTATATATCAAAATCGGGAGATTAACAAGAAATCAATAGTAAAAGAATATATGTCAAAAGATATAAAATGTACCAAATATTCAGTAGACCCCTCCCTACGTTTATCCGCCCCCTCGCATTTATCAAGCCCTTAAGGTAGTCCCATTAACCCCAAGGGGTCGATATTGACCACTTTGGCGACCCCTGTGCTAGAGCTTTATTCTTCATTTCCAATCTGTGTGGCTTAGAAACGACCATGACAGCCTAAGGGTTAATAAAAAGCAAAGCAAAGAAATATTAATAAAAAAACAAAGATAAAATCTTCTGGCTTGTGGTGTGAAGAGAAAGTTCTTTTTGCATTGAGAGGCATTAGTGTTAAATATACCAATCACTGTGGCCCAATGGTAGTGCTTGTCTCCAGTTAGATAGGTCATGGGTCCAATCCATAGCTGAGTCATACCAAAGACCTTTTAAAAATGGTGCTCAATGTCTCTCTGCTAAGCACTCGGTATAAATAGTAGGATAGAGGAAAGCCTGGAGAGGGCTGTGTTCACCCAAGACACACCGGTGAAAATGGGTGCCCCAATGACACTGTACAAGGGAGTTATGGGACCAAGGACACGCAGACACATTGTTACCTCTTCCAATGAAGTTGGAGAGGTCTATGTATTCGGTCATGTCCGTCTGTCTGTCCACACAATATCTCCAAAAGTACTCAATAAAATTTTGGGGAAGGGTGGGTAATCTGGTAAGAAAGAGTTGGTTAAATCTTTGGGCGGATCCTGGATTTTTTTTTTTTTTCCATACATTTATGTATCCAGACAATATCTCCAAAAGTTCTCACCACATAATATCACCAAAATTTAATTTCCTGACTGTCCACACGATATCGTGAATTTTGATGAAATTTAGTGGAAGGGTGGACAATAGGCTACGGAAGAAGTGATTAAATTTTGGGGTGGATCCATGCACATTTACTTCCCCTGACAATGGCGTTGGCAGAGATATGTGCTCTCTGAGTGCTTCTTAGTTTCTTATTCATGACTTTCCCTCCAGTTCATGAAGCTTTAAATAGGCGACTGACCCAAAACGTCAAGCTGCAAAGTGGCAGTCATGTTACATTTAATTAACTTTTAGAATTAAGTACTTAATATAATTAATCGCTGAATTAACCACATCTAAGGTTTTTGTGATGAGAGAACGAAGATTTCACATTTGCAATGTTGGCTGGGGGGCGTGGGAGGGAAGGACTGAGAAAGAAAAGTAATACGAAAAACAAACCACGAATTGATAAGCATTTTTTCTGTCCTGCCATTCTTGTCTGCTTTTTCTGTCATCTTTGTCCTTCATAATATTAACTAAATTTAGCTTAGTAGTGCACAAGGCCAAGTGGTACATAGGAAGATTGTGTTATACCAATTTTCCATGTAGGGAGTGTCCTCGGTCCCCATGATATTATTATCTGGGGAAATGGTGTAACTGTTCTTTCAGTTTAATGGCCACATTAACATGTAGCTTAGTTGTCAGCCAATTATGATACCTCATCCAGATGTCTTGCATATCCTACTTTCATTATTATGAACTGCGGTTGTAATAATTTAAAGAAATTAACATCTAAATTCAAGCAAGTTAACACTTGGACAAGGGTGTAGCTCAGGGGGTGGGCAATTTTAAATCAGCCCCAGGGCACCCAATGGAGGGGGCCCCCAAATCTTTATGAATAGTAGTTCACCTACTACAGTTCTACAATAACAATCTCAGTAAATGTTGAAGGGGACCCCTCAAGGAGCCAAGCCCCCCCCCCCAGATTGCCAGCTATACCCCTGCACTTGGATATGAGGTGTTTTTCTTCACCAATTAAGTGATGGTTGGAAATTTTCCTTTTTCACCAAATCTCAGTAAATGTTGGGGATGGACCCTAAAGGAACCGAGCCCCCCAGGCCACCAAATCTGTAGCTGTCTCTAGCATAAGCCATGGCTGGTCCACTTGGTGTGTGTGTTTTTAATTAGCATTTCCACACTCTGTGCCTGGCCATTGAAGGCATCTCTCTGCAGCAGCAGCCTGGTGCGTTTATGTCTAGTACTTACCGCTAAAGAGACGCCTTTTGTTGATCGTTTCAAGAATTGAGATTGTCTCCTTTTACGTTTCTGAAAAAAAAAACAACACTGTCTTTATTCAGTCTCCACATTCTTTTATGTCTGCAAGCAACAGAAGAATGATTATTGATAATCACCGCTACCCACAACAGACCAGTTTAAACACTGTTGCTGGGTTTATGTTATACGTTCTGACATTTATATGTATCTATGGATCAGAGGGAGGACTAGAGTGAAGGCTATTATACAAATAAGTAAGCAGCAAAAATGGAGATGAGCTGGTCACAAAGCAAGAAGAGATGTCAATAGATGATGGAAAAGACTAACAGATTGGTGCCCATGGGACAGTAAACGTAGCAGAAAAAAAAACAGACACAAGATGGTAAGACATGGCAGAGGTTAACACAATCTAGGTTGTCATGGAAGGAGATGGGAAAGGCCTTTGTCCAACAGGGGACTTATAACGGCTGATGATGATGTATCTGGACTTCACACAGCCCTAACTTTCATAGTAGAAACTTGAAAGTTTGTACACACACTCCCCTCAATGTTTAATTTTTTTTTTTTTTTAAAACCATTTGCTAAAACACTTATCTATTTGTGTTGTTTTTGTTTTTTTTTAGAAACCAAAACTGTCGGTCTCTAGCCCTCCTTCCTCTCTCTCTCTCTCTAGCCCTCCTTCCTCTCTCTCTCTCTAGCCCTCCTTCCCCTCTCTCTCTCTCTCTCTCTCTCTAGCCCTCCATCCTCTCTCTCGCCTCCCCCCTCTCTCTCGCCACCCTCTCTATCGCCCCCCTCTCTCTCTCTATCGCCCCCCTAGCTAGCCCTCCTTCATCTCTCTCTAGCCCTCCTTCATCTCTCTCTAGCCCTCCTTCAACGCTCTCTCTCTAGCCCTCCTTCATCGCTCTCTCTCTAGCCCTCCTTCATCGCTCTCTTTCTAGCCCTCCTTCATCTCTCTCTCTCTAGCCCTCCTTCATCTCTCTCTCTAGCCGTCCTTCCTCTCTCTCTAGCCCTCCTTCCTCTCTC
>VCCN01004572.1:735246-749893 GCA_006491835.1 Architeuthis dux | reverse complement strand
TTATATATATATATATATATATTTCTTTTTTTTAACAATTACAACCCAGCAGTTGTGACAATTGGTAATTGTGAACTAGAAAGAGTCAACGCTTCTGCTAATGTGACCGGTGATAGAGTTGAAGTCTGTGGCAAGCCAGAGTTATTGTTATTAGTGCTGGTGGCGCTGGCACTAGCCAAAGCTTTAGCTTCCTTCTTTGACTTCTGTTTCAGATGCACCTTGAAGTGTCGCTTCTTCTCGTCACTGCGAGCAAACTTTCGTCCGCAAATATCACACGAAAAGGGTTTTTCTCCTGTATGGGTCCTGACATGCGTGGTCAGATGATCACTACGGCTAAAGGAGCGTGTGCAGATTGGGCACTGGAACGGCTTCTGGCCCGTGTGGATTCGCATGTGCCGTGTCAGCTCATCGCTGCGAGAGAAACGCCTATCACAGTTATCGACTGGGCATGCATAGGGCCTCTCGTGGGGTGGGACTTTGCTGGGACGATTTGGGTACTTTCTCGGCTTCACTGGGAAGAGTTTAATCCCTGTGTTGCCACCTGTGGAAGCAATGTTACTGCTGCCACTTGAGCACTGTTGCTGCGGTTGGTGTTGCTGCTGTTGGGGGGGTTGCTGTGGCTGTTGAAATGGGGAGTTGAGGAGGGGTAACATGGTACTGGTAGATGATGAAGGGGATGTCTTTGTGATTTGTGTGGATACTGTAACGGGTGCAATGGTAGTTGGCATTTCGAGAGGCATGATAGCATGCAGCTGAGGAAACCCATCCAGGTTCGAGTTTGGTTCGGTTTTGATCCCCTGAGCAGGGAACATAGCACTTTGTACAGTGGTGGCCACTTGCAAAGCTGGAAAATCTGGCAGGTTCAAGTTAAGGCTTTTAGTGTAGCCCATATCGTCACTGGTGCCTAGAAGGGTTTGGGTCACGGAACTGCTGGTCGAGGTTGGTTGGAACGTGCCCAAACCAGACTGGTGACTGCAGCTCAAATAAGCTGGGGGCTGTTTCATGGCAAAATTTTGGATGTCATACATTACGGCTGGGTATGGCGGGGGATTTGATGGAAGTGAATGGCTTTGATTAGAGTCCTCGTGGATCACGGTACTGGCCAAGCAGATTTGAGGTTCAGGCGTTGTATGAGAGGAGCTGGTTGGTGGCAGAGGTGAACTGTAGCTGGAGGTGTCGTGCATTTCAACAGTGACACTGTGTATCGGTGATGAGGTCCGGGAGCTCTCTGATGTAGGGGTGTAACTTGGGAGTGGTGGGTTACATTGTTGTTGTTGTTGTTGCTGCTGCTGCGGTTGCTGCTGCTGCTGCGGTGGTTGTGATTGCTGTTGTGTATGTTGTTGCTGCTGCTGCTGATGTTGGCCAAGGTCTGTGGAGTCGTTACTGCAGCTTGGTAATTTGTTGACGGACAGTTGTCCTTGAACTTGGGTGGCACTGGCTGATGTTGTGTTAAAGAGGCTGCTTAGAAAGGGAGTGAAAAAACAAGGCTGGATCGTACAATTGGTGTCTTGACTGCTAGATGTAGGGGTCATTGCCTTGGTAACCAGTGTCCCTTTGTAGCGAATCATGGCCGTGTAGCCAGCTGGATTTGAGATCGGCATCTTGTTTGGCTGCATTCCATCAACACAAGATTTCTCTGGAATGGTAATGGAAGCTTCAATGTTTGCTGCAAATACACAAAAGGAAAAGAAAACCGTTAGATATTAATTTAAAAGCAAAACATATAGAGTAGACATATGTTTAGATATGAAAGGCACACCTTACCATAGCGCAATGGTTAGTTACCTGTTAGGCAGACCTTTACTCCTGTAGGGTAAATGTTAAGTAGACGACCCCACCCCCTAAAAATGCAGTCCCTCTTACAAAGCTGATAGTATTGCTTTATTTTAGCATCTCATACTCTAGTGACTTGTAACGTTTATATATGTATAGGTTTTTAAGTCATTTAACGAGCTCCATTTCCTGGTCCAGGCAATCGCCCTGTAAACACATGTCTTTGTTTCGTCTCTTTTCTTAAACACAGCTAAATACAGTTGTGAATCAAACACGTTCAAACTAAACATAGCTAAACAGATAAGAACACACAAACAACAAAGGCACTAACATCAGACGACATTACAGTCCTGAATTACCTCATTCTAGCCCTGAACCTAACATTGTACAACAAGAATGTCACAATGTTGGAGTATGAGATGTGAAAATAAAACTATACTACTAGCTCTATAGGAGGAACCACACTTCATTTTAGGGACGACAATACTGAACTACATATAGAGCCAGACTAAGTTATGCTTCGTGGATAACAACACAGTTATATATTAAAGCAAATAATACATAGATACATCAATAAGTTCACAGCCTAATGATGAAAAATGCATTTATTTTACACAAATATTTATTTTTCAAGATAATCTCCCTCCTTCTCAATACACTTAACCCAAAGCTTCTCCATAGATCATACAAATCGAACATTATACAGTGAAAATTTTGGATCAAAATTCAGCTGTGTCAGGCTACAGACTTATTGATCCACATTGGTGTTGTTTACACAAACGATTATAAAAACGTAGATTTAACAACATCAATATTGTTTTGTCTGTATCACACATCCACTCACCAAATTACATATACTTTGACAGAGCAAGTTCTGGTAGTAGGGGCAGGACCGACGTGGGGCATAGTGGCGACCCTAATTTAATACATGAATTCAATAAAGAGTCGAGAACTATGTAAACTTAAATGTAAACATAGGTTTAGAGAACATTCTCTACATATGTATAGAGAACATTGTCTACTATTTAATAATATGAACCTTATTTTAATTTTTCAAATTGAATTTCGGGCCCTAAAATCGTGAGTCTCCTGGGCAACTGTCCAGTGTGTCTGTGCGATAAGACAGCCCTGGGTAGAGGAGAAAAAAATGAAGTGTAAAAACAATTCATGAATAAAACATTGGGTAAAAGACTGGATGAGTTAGAATCCATTGTGTCCAAACTTCATGTCAAAATGATACACTTCAAGGATTTCAGAATAATTATCACTAGCTGAAAACCTGCTTTACAGGCAGGGTTTTCAACTAGATGTCTACTTTATACAATTAAGCAAAAAGATAAAGATCCAGTTTAGCTAACCTCACAAACACAAAGTAAAGGTCCAGTTTAGCATTATACTTACATTGTAAATTGACCTCCTAGCTAAAAACTTTAAAAGTTTGGGAATTTTCTAACTAATATACTAAATTAGTAACCATGGAAAATTTGGTGGCCATAGCTCTAGCTGTCCTTGAGTTATATGATGACAGACAGACAGACATTTGGTAAATTATAGTAAGATTAGTAGTAATGTAATCCCTGATATGACGGGTAGAATTTATTTGTGTTCAGAAGAGAGAGATTAGATATATATATATATATATATGTCTGTATGTATAAAATAAGATGGTGCATAACATTTGATTGGAAAGCATTTGGTATAAATAGAGACAGACTGAAAAGCAAATTGCCAATATGCTTAAAACATAAAGTATACAATCAATTCATAATACCAGCTATGACGTACAGGTGCGAAACCTGGAAACTTACAAAACCGCTCTAAAACTAACTCAGAACTACACAGAGGGCAATGGAAAGAGCAATGTTAGGAATAACTCTTAGCGATAGAAAAAGATCAACATGGATCCGAGAGAGGACCAGGGTGAAAGATATTGTACAAGTAATTAAGCAACAAAAATGGAGATGGGCAGGTCAAATAGCCAGAAGAAAGGACAACAGATGGTGCAAAAGGCTAACCAATTAGTGCTCGTGGGACAGTAAACGCAGTAGGAAAAGACCAGACACAAGATGGAGGGATGAGATAGAAAAGTTTGCCGGTAAGACATGGCAGAATCATGGTCATCATGGAAGGAGATTGGGAAGGCCTTTGTCCAGCAGTTGACTATAATGGCTTATGATGATGGTATATTTATGTGTGCAATGAAAACTCTAAGCACACATTTATACATTAACTAGCTTAAAGTTTCCAGTTAGTGTGTATATGTATATGTTGCGCTTTGAATAAATGTTTTTCTGGAATGATCACTCAAATCAGAAGCCTTGTACCATACGCAAGATACATTCCTGGTAAAGAGGGGGGGTGCGTGTAATAACCCGGCAACATTATTAATCTTATTAACAATATTTTTATGTATAACTGAAATGCTTTATGCGTTATTAAATTTCATCTTAATGTTGGTGCGTGCCGTACAAATCACTAGCGTGCAGTAGCCAGTATCAGAACAAATGTTTTGTGTGTGCTAGTATCGCATGCGATACTAGGCTTTCCTGTACCTTGTTTAGCTTAAATACGAGGTGCTACCCAACAATCTGGGGAATTTGAACAGCGTGCGCAAACTGTATGTCTACTTCGAAGGAGACGGTGGAAAGTAGGTGTTAGCATAAGCAATATTCTTTTATAGGCAAATTCCACAAACCTTTGGGTAGCGCCTCCTATATACAGAGGCATTGTTTGGAGAAAAATCAGAATAAAATCTAAACCAGTGGTTCTCCTCAGAGTTCCAGGTCACATTCCTCCTCTTGCGACTTCACGTTTCCTCAATTTCTTTTCAGTTCTCATCAAATAATCACAGAGGCCCATCAGGAATGAGCAAAGTGAACCCATGTATCTGGCGGCTCCGAGGGACTGTAAGCCATGGGTAATTTTTTTTAATATAGCCAATTTTGGGACCGTTTCGAGACCATATAAGCTACACTTTTATTGAGAAGTAGGTATAAACAGTACCCCCCACCCCATTTTCACCACTGAACCAAGCGTGTTTTTTTGCAGTTATCTTTCCAGTGTACAAGTTGGTCTCCCAGAGGAATATCTCTCTCTATAGTCTAAACTATTTTAGGGACAAAATCTACTTATGTAGCTGCTTTAGGATATGGAATTGATAAAAACTTATTTTGGGAGCTCTTGGAGAGAATGGTGCGTTGTCATTGTTAGCTTATCTCTCTTGTCTATCTTATTTTCTCAGAGAGACCCTAAAGAAAAGAAATTACAAAAGGAAGGGGGTATCTGTAACTGTTTCTTTCATTTTACTGAGACTGTGCTAAATCCATCCCTCATTCCTCGTGGTCTGTTTTGTCTGTTAAAAAATCTTCAGGAAAGCATGTGCTTATTTGGGAAGTTTAAAGATAATGTATATCTGCTCCGTTTCTCGAGTTACAAATGTGGTCATGCAGAATCTGATACTATTTCTTTCTTTTTGTGAGTCTGGGATACTCTCAATTTTGTATTTGTTTTATTTTATACATTTCATAACTATCATACCCCTATACGTTCTTGTATTATTGGGGGAGAGAAAAAAAAACTTAATTTACAACAAAAGTTGTGATTTCTGAGCTGTTAAATTGTTCATTTAAAAGACTTTTCATTTTTTAAATTGTGTCATTCATTCATTAGAAACAGATGCGTAGTTAGAGATTTGTGGCCTGGGTGGGGAGGGGATTGGCACCTTGAGGGGCCACCTTCCAATATTTAGTGGGATTTTTCAGAAGAAATGCAGTTACTATTTATACAATTTTTTTTTACCCGGGGGGGTCGGGGTTAAATAGCCCCCTCACCCCAGCTAAATCTCTGATGAAAGTTTATTTTTAGTGTATTTTTATTGTTTTGTTTATTTTCCAAATTTTAGTCAGTGTACCTCCACCCCCATTTTTTTTTTTTTTTTAAATAATCATTTGAATAAACCAAAATTTTGTTTTGTTATAGATGACGTTGTTTAAAACTAATGGGGACTTATTTGGTAGTTATTTAACCTTTTAACTCGCTCTCTTTTCATAAGTGAGTCCTTCTTTTTTGTGGTTAGGTTTGTATTGTTCATTATTACTCATTATTTTTCATTATTATTCTGCCCTTTATGACAAAACGCTTGACAACCATCTGGCTCCTTACACAAGAGTGAAAAAGACCGACATTTATTTCGCAAATTATTGTCACTTCCGGTGGCGTTTGAGTGCTGTAATCATGGAATAACTTCAGTTTACGCCACGTGTATTTGTATATTTATTTTTTGTCTGTAACACCCCAAGGAAAAGGGGTGATGATGAGTACGTTATGCTGATTATTAAAATTTTGTTCATTGATTAATGAAATGTTTTTGACTAATTCATTTCATTTTTTACAGATGGTATCATTGAGCAGTGTGTTTCCTTACCCTTTTTGAAAGGTGCTTTCGGATTTCATCCAAAATAAAGCCCACAATATAATGTGTACTAGTAGTAGACTGTACTACTATCAACTTTTTATTTAGGTCAGTCAGAGCTCAAATTGTTTTGTCTTGGATCACAGAGAAAACAAACAATATATGTTTGTTTATCAACATTGACTGAAAGCTTAGTTTAATCATACAATTCCTTGATATTTTACAAAAGCTTCGTTTAGTACAACACCACAAGTGTGGGAACCCTGTGGTGGGGCTCGAAACACCACAAGTGTGGGAACCCTGTGGTGGGGCTCGAACTCACTGCACTAGTAGTAGTCACTATTCAGTCTGAGACGTTCTCTTCCTAACCACGGCGATACGCACAATATAGTTATTTACCAAGCTTAAGTCTGGCACAAGGGACATTCGGTGAGGATAGAACTCACTATATTTTCGCATCACTCCAATGACTGTGGTCCCAAATTAATTACCTAACATTACCACAACCCCTAACGTGGTACAACAGGAATGTCCGAGTATATGAAATGCGAAAATAAACCAAGGAGGGAAGGCAATACCTAACATGTACCTAGTTTTGGTAAAGTTAATATCATTTCTATAAGAATGTATAACCGTCGTTGTCAATGATCATTTGAATGGAACTAATTTTGACACTTCACCGTCTTGACGGTTCTTTCACGAAGATTATTATTATTATAATTTATATGCGCCAGTGCCATTATTTAACATCTCCTATGTAAAAATGTCACACCCGATGTTAAAAATAAATAAGAGAATTCAACGGAAATGACATCGAGACGGTGAAGTGTCAAAATCAGTTCCATCCGAATGATCCAATAATGACGGTTAAAAACTCCATGTTTGCCAGACAATCTTTATTGTACAATTCACACACACACACGCGCGAGAGAGAAAATGGTTGGCAATAATCTAGTTTCTACTTTCTAGCAATGTTTGAATCAATCAATTTTATTTCAGTCGAAGTTAAAACGTTGTCTGTTTGTGTACACTGTACAGTTGGGACTGTTTTACACGTTTTCTGCAAGTTTAAAATCCAATAACTGATCGATTCAAGGTTGTGTGTGGTTGCTGGGGTTATATCTTATATGTTTACACGAGATTTTATTTTTTTCACTACAGATGGGATCTTTTAAAAACCCAATCTGAAAAATTAGTCTTAAGAGTAGCACTAGTAGTCTCTAAAACAACTGATGTTATGGTTATATGGTAAGTAAAAAATATAGCATATCAGTTGAGTTTTATTACCTTCATATATTCACCATAGTCTACACTGTTGAGTTGAACATATTGTTTCCAGCTAACCCTGTTCAAACTAATGTATTCCACGTAAACTTTAAACCGTTAAAAAAAAGCACTAGAACATTTTAAATGAATTGTCAAGATTCTTATTTTAAAATGTCTTTATTTTTGTGTAACTTGTTCATATGAAATATATCATTGTTTATCACAGTAGATTTCTATTTACATTTAGTATTGTTTCTTGGTAGTCAGTGATGGAAATGCGGGGGTACGGCGTATACCTCTCAATTTCAGTGTAGGCTATATCATCTCAAAACGGCCCCGAAATTGGCCATATTTATTTTTAATTACCCACGGGGGCTTACAGTGCCTTGACCCCGCCAGCTTTCACTTCGCTCATCCCTGATAGACCCCTCTGTGATCCCCGCGCATAAATCCTAGAGTTCCCAAAACTCATTTCCATCACTGAGTATATATATATATGTATATATATATATAATATTAGATTACGAAAAACGTATTATTGCGTGTGTGCCATTCTCTCTCTCTCTCTCTCACACACAGGATGTCTCGTTCGCGTTGCAGAGTTTTAGTGTTTTAAATGAGTCTAGCATCTCTCTCTCTCTTTCCTCCCTGTTTTATATACATTGAAACTACTGTCTGTCTTCCTTTCCTGCATCTCTGGTGAATTGATTTGCTACCGAAAAGACCTTGACACATCACTCGTTCAAAGCTTCTATTCGTTTGCCACAGCGACTGACATTACTTTAAAACCAGCACTAGACACAGTCGATGTGCATGCGTGTGTGTAGTAAAAGCTTAGGTGGCTTCTTTTCTTTCTTTTTTGCTACTATTATTATTATTATTAGGACTACTACGACGTCTACCTATCATGACTACAACGACTGCTGCCTGGCTATGTAGTCCGCCTGTTGTTGTTATTATCATCATTATATTATGAAATCTCATGGATACTAACTCTAAACTACATATCTTGTGTAAAAACCTAAAAGGCAAGTGAAGCGTGCCCTTAATCAACAGGAATCCAACTGTTGTTTCTTACTAATGACGACCGGGGTTGTGATAAAGAAAAACAAAAAAACAATCAACATGAAGGTGGGATAGTAGTCAAACTTAATACACTGGCTTTAGTGGCTTACAATACTTCATCTAATAATAAAATAATTAGTCTTCTTCTTCAACACGTTTTTCAGTCTAAGTACTAAATGTTTTTTTCAAATCTTTTTAAATATTAAACATCAGCTTGAAAAAAAATATGATAAACCCCGAAACCCAGATCGCCGTTCACAATATTATATAATAATATGTATAATTATTCCGTCCGTGTAGTAAATTAATAATAAACACGTTATCGTAACAATTAGACACGAAACAAATTTTTTAAAAAACTATGTGAAAGTCGAAAGTGTATTTTGTTTTAGCTTTTCAACTCAGGTTAATACGATCTTTGGAATAAAAATAAAACGTCCTAACGTTATATCGTTTAACATAGATAAGTATTAGTTATTGAGTAACAACAGACGAGAATTTCCATATTAATAGATATGTTTTATCATCATCATCGTTATGGTCAATAAAAGGTCCAAAGGCAAGTCAGTCGTTACTACGACTAGCCACACACTTACTCACGTTGTACCATATCATTACTATCTACCACGTCTGTATATCTGATTTCTGGAGTTAGTTGGTATCACTACTACTGCTCTTACTACTCTGCAGTGTTGTTCTTTTTACACCCCATATGTTCGAATTGATCTCCTATCTACTGCGAAGAATTTTACTATCAATAGAATGTATTTTATTTCTGATCACGGAATGACGTTTTAATACTAAATCCACACCAGCTTGATACTTTTAAATGATAGTACTAAAAAAAAAAGAATCTTAAGGTTCGTAACCTAACCATTCTTTAAATAGGTAAGTTAAAAATATTATTTATTAAAGGTATTCAAAAAAAGGTATAAAAACAAAGAGCGAGGTAAGAATAAAAAAAAAGGGTCTGCTAATTATTTACATATTTCAAATATGTCTATATGTCAACACCCCACAGATCTGTCATTGTACGTATTGATGTTTATTTTTTGCCTTCATTATCTTCCTGGATTGTCAACAATACATTTCCTCTTTTCCTTCATCAGTTAATTTAAAAGAAAGAGAAACAAAACAACAATCCTATTCATACTACTATCTCTTCATCACAGATAAAAAAATAATACTACTAAGTCAGTAGTTCGTTTTGACCGTTGTCTTGTGTTGTGTCAATGTGTATTATTTTTCCCCTCACTCTTATCGATCACAACTACTCGTACTGATGAATGAATGAATGAATTGACCAAAGTCACTACCCGATTGTTTTTTTTTAAATAAAAATAAAAACCTTTCTAATAAAATCACAAACACTAACAAAACAGTTCATAACGAAACCAAATACATTCAAAATAAGCCATTGTCCCATTGATTATCAACAACAGTTAAAATAAGTAATAAATATTGAAGTGAAATCCCCCAAACTATCGTGTTATTAAAAAAGAAATTTAAAAGAAAAACGTGATGATTCTTTTAATTCCAGCTGATATTAACACCGTAATCTGACATTCCGCTCCTAATACAAATCGTAGTAGTAGCAGAGAACATAGTTGATATGTATTGTACGTTTACGGGTGGACATAAAACTAGAGAAAATAAAATTTAGAAATACTAACCGGTCGCTGTTATAGGCACTGGATCACATGTGTCGGAACCAAAAAATGTTGTTTCCGACGATGTTGTGACTGGTGTATTTAAACATTCATCCACGGCTTCATTTGGTATTCGTCCGATATTATTCAAATTGCTAGGAATTTGATGATAATTATCAAAACTTAACTGTTCGGCTAAGGCAACTTGAGTTAAAGTATCCAAGCCTTCCATGATCATACCGGTAAAATATACCCAGTTGAAGTTTTCGTATTAAGTTGTGTTGTGAGTAAGCAAGTCTTGAGTGAAATCACAAGCTTTGCCACTATTCACAAATTCCACTAGCTTTCGAGTGTCTCAGCATCACTAAACAGGTTCAGACTATTCCAAATCTTATGAATGAAATGCCTTTATACTACACTGAATGAATGAACGTGGAATACCAAATATGGGAGAGTTCATTATATGCCACGGCCAATGAGAAGCCTTGGGGGCGGAGCTTCGGTTGTGACGTTTCAAATATAATAGATAGGAAGGATTCTCTCGAAAATAGGTCAGCGTTCTTTTGTTACCACGGGCATCCATTTGCCTTCTAACCAGTTTTATTACGTTTTAATTTCATCTTACTGACAATCGACCAACAAGTAGAAAAAAAGATATTTTATTTTATTTATATAATAAAAAGAAGGAATTTTAAAATATATTTTAAAAAAAAAGGTATTCCTTAATACTAGTCATACCCCCTATGTCCAGAAAAAAAAAAACAATAACAAAAAAACAAGGGGGAGATTTCTCAGCTCATGAATAATTACAAATGTGTAAGAAGCGGTGACCTCCAGTGTACCTCGAAAATTTCCATATATGGCACAAGGAATGTCATACGTAACCGAACGAATTCCGCACTAGTGCTTTAGTGAGAGCGGAAGCGCTGTCCATATATGGTATGAACTTCCGAGAATGTTCGGCAATCGTCGGCAGCTGAGATTACAACTTGCTGTAAGGGGCCGGCGGAAACGACCGGAATTTGCCGATTATTAAATGACTTTTACACACATGCATAATGAATGTTCTGAATGTCCCAGAATAAAGTGCCAATCAGATCTGTTCGAATCTACTAACTTGTTGATAGGATTTTGGGACATGGGCTTTCTATTATTACTACTGTTGCATATCTTGTTCCTATCGTTTTTTAGGGTGTGGGTTGGACCGACATTTACTACAAACACTGCTTCTTACTACGTCTGCTACAGCAGGATACAGTGTGTAGAGATAATATTACCAAAAACAAAACATTAGTTCATCAGAGGATCACAAGAATTTTACGATATTTCAACACTGATATTACTGGACATTTTTAGATGATGGTATGGAGAAGGATTTTTAAAAAATTGTTAAATTCAAAATTACTAGCAAGATAAAGAAATGGTAATTCCAACGTGACGGTTTCAATCCGCGTCCGCTGTACACAGCATAATATGTTGATTTTTAATTAAAATAAAAAGAGATTTAAAAAAAAAAAAAATTAATCCTCGGATTATCTACTGATCGATAAAGTTGGGAAAAACATATTTTTTTTTTTTAAATTTAATTTTCAATTTTTTTTCTATTTATAGTCATTAATAAGTTAACGTTGATTGAATTTGATTGTTGATAATTCTAAAGCCCAACCGTAACTGATTAGTTGGGCGTTGAAATTATCAACAATGAATGAATGAATGAATGGTTTGAATTAAAGAAAATCGCTTCCCTCTATAATCCGTAAATTTCTCCGTTCACAAAGTGGTATTTAAATTGTCAGTGTAAACTTAAGAATTGTTTACATTTTCATTGTAATTTCTTTAGACAACTCATTGATGACTTGTTTGTTTGGGTTTTTTTTTGACAAAACTCCGATTTTGATTTAAATTTAAATTATAAAACTTATTTGTTCTAATAATTCCCAATTTAAAAAAGAAATATTTTGTCCGTATTTTAATTTTTGTTTCTATCTCTTCTGGCTATCACACAATCTCTCTCCCTCTCCTATTTTTTAAAAATGTTATTCAAATTGAAATGTTGAAATATTAACTCACTTTTGTCATTTAAATTCGGACGTCGTGTACGTGAGCGCACGTGTTTTAAGTTTTTTCTTTAGCGGCAAGCAAACATATTTACATCTTTTTGGGGTAGGTAGGTAGGTAAATACATTTTAACTTATATTTATTTAACTAGTGTACCCGTACTGTCAAAACTAACGACAAATATGAAATTGATATTTGGTTAAATCCTTACTAAATTCAACTGTAAAAATGAAAGGAATTAGACAAAAACATTTCAGTAGTCAATGAATGAAACTTTTATGTTAGCTTTACTTAAGTACTTATCGCCTCTTTTATTTCCTTTTTGGCGTGTTATAGACAAACAATAAGTATACACATACACGTGGCGTTTTATTATATTCATCAACAGAAATTCACTTTCACTTATTTCACTGAAAAAAAAGTAATTATTCCGAGATATCTGAAAGAACATTTTATGTCCGTCCTCGTCTGTCTAAATGAGTTTAGAAAAGGTCGGTCTTGTTTGGTTGATAATAATTGGTTCGGTGTTAACTTAAATGTAAATGAATTATTCGATTAGATTTGTATTTTATTTTTCAATCTTTCTTAACTACGAATCACCGTAGGCAACTAAGATATTTATTCGTATTATATCAGTTTTTACTGACGAAAAAAACTTTTAAGAGTTTTATTATTTTTGATTGTTTTAAATTTGTCAAAGAAGAAGTAAAGTATCATTGTAGTTTTTTTTCTTCAAGTTCACAAATAAGGCTGGACTTTACAGAATATTGGCGGGTGTAACCTACTTAAAATACGACTTGAAGCTCAGGTATTGAGGTATAAAAACAAGTAAAAATAATTTGACAAGCACGTTGGTCGTTGCTATAACAACATCAAAGTACGTCATGATTGAAATAGAAAGTATTTTTGTGATAAAACACACTGTCTATCGACTCGTCGGTATAAAAGACGAACCCTTTTTTCAGTTTAAACTTCTAGTAAGGTTATATTTGACAATACATTATATACCATTATTTCTTTCTAGGCTTTTCTATTACCGTTGATTATTGTTGTCATTTAAAGCATGCTTCTGGTTACATAATTTCTTCCTTCTCCACCCCCTCGTGTGGTTTTGTATTCAATATATACTATATATATATATATATATATTTCAGGTGTGTGTGTGAGAGTGCCTTGCTAATTCTATGTTATGTTAGATTCTCGTATTGCAGTTCCCTTTTTCGACTTAAGCTCTACCGTGTTGAGAGAGTTTTGGATATGTGCCAACAATTTTTTTTTTGTAACATAAGTATTCGTAAACTCGTAGCATTTGATTTCATCCTCACTCAACAGATTCCCATCTTGAGTGTTTCAAAAGAATTTATAAACAATGCCGTGGTTCTCTGGGCCCTTAAAATTACACAAGATTGACTGACCTCACTGAACTCGTGAAAACTCAAATTCATCATTACATTAAAGAAGAAGCTCATTTTTAAGGGGTGAGGTTTATTGGTAGTAGGGCCGGCTCTAGGGTTCCTGGTGCCCCGGCGGAGGGCAATCTGAACTTCACGGCCCTTCAAAGTATAGTTGGTATCATCTTATTTATTTGTTTTACAGTGAGAAAAATAAAAATACAGAAATAAACAGTTTATTACGAAAGAAAGTATTTAACTATCAGATATTCCTGAAACATCTGACTTGACATCAAGGATTTATTTTGACTTTTTATTCTGTTTAATGTATTCATTTCCCCATTGTATTTGGAAAGTCCTACTGTTTCAGACACATGACAGGCGCCCCTAGCACTTTGCGCCCTGGGCGACTGGCTGTGTGGCCTGTTCTTTGCACTTGCCCTGTTCTGTTTGTTAGTCTTGTGAAACCACCGTTTTTATTTTAAAAAACAGAAAAATAATTATTACTACGCTTGCTGCCTATGCTGTATACACACACTTTCTCCAAACAGATCTGCTTCAGCCTGTTTTTCTGTATTTGTCAAAGTTATCAGTAGTTGACAAAACTTATCAAAAACGTCACAAGTCACAAAGCCTTTTGATTTGCGAAAGTATTGTATGTTTTTGTTTTGAATATTTATTAGTTTAATAATAAAGTTATTTCAAATAACGGATTCAGCCAACCACTAACCAGACACGGCCTCAACAATCAAGTAGAGAGATATCACTGAAGAAGCTGTAGTTTTCCCTTCTCCGTATTAATACGCCTTGGTTTGGTCAAGTTTAATGTCCGTAAAAAATTTTTAAAAAGTTTTCCGAAGTTCTGAGATTGTTTCATTATTTCACACTTTTCGGGCTAAACATCTTCTAAAACTCGGATGTAACATACACCCAAAAAGACCAAAGAATATATCGGCGGAAACAGAGGCGTAAACTGAGTGGGAAGAGAGTGGGGCTAATTGAAAACTCCCCCGGGCCCATAATGGAACCCCCCC
>VCCN01004572.1:699010-710867 GCA_006491835.1 Architeuthis dux | reverse complement strand
TTCTCTCTCTCTCTCTCTCTCTCTCTCTCTCTCTCAATATGACAAAGGCTTTATTTATCTGTCACAAACAATTTCAACTTCAGACTAATCATAGCTCTTGAAACCTAATATCAAATTATTTTTATGGGCACCTTGCCACAGAGCTATAGTTAACAAACTAGTCTCACAGACCATTGCTACTGTAGTCATCCTCACTGAAGTCTCCCCCCCCACATCTGTGGCCTTGTGCCAGACTGAATATTGCTTAGTAAATACCTATATCAATTAGACTTTTAATTAAAGAAACAAAAATGTCTTCATTCCAAACAGAGGCATAGCTGGAGATTTGGGGCCCCAGGGGTCTTGGCTCCTTGAAGGGGTCCCCTCCAACATTTAGTGAGATTTGTCAGAAATGCAGTCGGTGAACTACTATTTATAAAGCTTTGGGGGTGGGGCCCTCCATTATGGGGGGCGCATTTTCAAATACTCCCCATCCCCATCAGTTATGCCACTGTTTCCTACGCAGTTTTTGTGGCAGGTTCTCTTGACATGGAATGAATAATTCCTGCATTTTCGCATTTCATGATTGGCAGAACCTGATTCTGCCAAGATCAGTGCCAATCTCCTTAACGCTAACCATTCATGTTTTGTGACAGAATAATGGTTGCAAAGTGGCCCAATATGTCAGGAATTTGCCCTAATTGCTGGTAAACAATCATTTAAGACTTTTTCCATCCTTTCTTTTTGTTTTAAAATGCTATCAGACTGAAGGTTTTTCTCTTTGACTTGAGATTATGAGAGAAATGGTTATAAAAAAAAAAAAAATAAAACAGCCTGCTTATGTGCCTTCATTGATTTTAATGCTATTTTTCCCTCTGGCAGTAGAAAATCTTTTTGTTTTGTTTTTGTTAATTACTGCTACCCACAAAACTGGTTTAAATACTGTTGCTGGGTTTAGGTTATTCATGTGTTCAGACATTTATATGTATCTATGTATGTATCTGGACTTTGCCCAATCCTAACTGTTCATAGTAGAAACTTAAAATGTTGCACACACACTCCCCTCAATGAGTAGGGAAAATGCATTTCTTTTGTTTTTAGAGGGGGATTCAATTTTATCTATCTATATATCTGGACTTTGTCCAATACTCATAATTACTATTTTTCTTTTTTCTTTCAAAAGGGTTATTTTTGAACATCGGATAAGATGTCTAGCCTGTTGGTTTCGGCACCAGACAACTATGTGACATGTCCATATGATCCAACTCATCGTATCCTGTGGCAGAGACTGCCCTTACACTTGATCAAATGTCGCAAGCAGCACCTGCTTGAACCGTTGCAAACTTGTCCCTTTGACACAAAGCACTTGGTGCCGCAGCAAGAGATGCACTTCCACATGGTTGTGTGCGAGGCTAAGGCGATTCTCGGGCCTGACATCACCAGCAATACCACACAACAAGAGAGTCTGCTAGACCCGGTGCCAGAATCTCTGCTCCCTGGGTCTACTGAGGAAGAACCAGTAAGATATGCATCTGCACCTGGATGCTGTCAGGTGAGGAGGAAACTCCCTTGTCAGCTCAAGATGGACAAAACTCTCACCAATCTGGACACCTTGAGCCAGCACGAAAAAGAAGAGATGTGGGATGAAGACGTGCATCGGAGTGGCATCGTGGTGCAGCCATTTCGTTTTGGGGAGAGGAGTACACGTTATTCCTTAGGGGCCTATATCACACCCCTGAGGCAACCATTGGATGTTGTCCAAATCTCAGAGACCAGGCAAGCAAGGAATCCAATGGTATATAGTTACGCTATGAATTCTGTCGGTATAGGGCGTGGCGTTGGACGAGGTGCCGGGCGGGGGAGGAACCTGTCTACAGGTGAAAGCTCTTGTGGTGGTAATCTCTCAATATCTCGGATTGGTTCCCTTGGTGTGGGCCGGGCTAGAAACAAGATTCTCCAGTAAGAAAAGTGGGGAAATAAATTGGGTCTGGGCATCTTTAAGCACCCAAACAATGTTATTCTGTGGCCGGTCCCTAGGGCCGGCCCTGCATTCAGGTTACGATCAAAGTCAACACAGGAAATTGTTTATTATTCCAGCAGATATTCCAACTACAAAACAACCGCACCGTTGTTGGGGCTGCTTGCAAGATTCTCCCTTTTCACTTGCTGTTGAGGTCCATCAGCACTGATTCTCAACAACATAATATTTCATACCCTTAAAGTATTAGAAACCGTCAACCAAAACTGTCAACATAGGTTTCTTCAGTTTTTAAGCCTGGCTGTCTATGTATCCATGTGTACAGGCCACACCAATAGAGGGCTGAAAATTTAAACATTTACTCCTTATGTCTAGAAAAAAATGTTTTTGTTTTGTTTTTAGTTTGTGTTCAACAGCATTCATGCTTGTTTTTTGAAAATCCAGACTTTTTTTTAGTGATCACTGCCCAACAAAAGGCGATAAAAGTAACTTATTCATTGATCTCCTTCTTTTTCCAATTTTTTAAATGATCACCCCCAACATGCTGCCAAAAGACATTGGTCACGTGACAGTTTCTGTTGAGTGACTAACCAGACCTGTGAAATATTATGTTGTTCAGAAAGTAAAGTCACATTTTTGGAAATAAAATAGAAATCCATTTAAATATAACAAACTTTAAATTCATTTGTCAAGTACATAATCATCATAATTAGCAATGGAAAATCCTATTGTGAAACTTTTTTTCTTTCTTTTTTTCTTTCTTTTTTAAATAAAATTTAACAAAAAGCAACTGATACTTTTAGAATCAGTTGCTTTTTGTTAAATTTTATTTTTTATAGAAATGCTACTTTTTTCATATAATTTTATTTTAATTTAAGAAATAAACCAAATATCAGTTTTTATTTATTTAATATATATTTTTTTTTATTATATGTCTGTACATATTTATGGTGTAGCAAAAATGTCCTTTTTTGTTTGTTCTATTTTGTTTAACAACAGATAATAATAATTTTTGAATTAAATAAATAAATCTTATTGTATAAAAGCCATTGTCATTTTTTGTTTGTTGGTTTCTGTCATGCTAAAGCGAACAGATATATAAAATTAACGATATCCTGCTGTTACTTGTATGTCAAGCCCATGTGTCAGCAGTCGAGTAGCGCACTTGTTAGGTTGACTTTGCACAGCGTGAATACAGAGTGAAGTTAAGGAATGGACTAAGCAGGTACAGGTTGAATGACTGCTGCTGATAATAGCTTTACTGCCTGCCATAGCTTTTGTTTACATCCAGTACACAGTGCAGCATGAAGCCAAATTGAAGGAAATGGGGGCCAGAAAAGCTTGTTGCAACAATCCATAATTTATCCATACATAACATAAGTATCCTCATCATTTTTTTAAAGGTTCTATGCTAATATAAGTATTATAAATACTAAAACCTACAAAATAACCAAGGTAGTTTTAAGAAAACAACTAAAAATGATCTCTGTACAAATTTATGATTCTAAGTATCATGTTCAAAATATTCACCTTGGAGTTCAATGCAAACATAATCCCTGCCAACAGCACTCTTGCAAGCAGCTGCGGAGCCAGGGGTTGAATGGGAGGGTCCAGACCCCCCCCCCAACTTCTTCAAGACCGACCCTCATAATTCGTGCAAAAGTGAAGAGAAAACCACAGGGTGGATGTGGGGTGTGGCTACTCTGACAGTAATACACGACTTATAAACATTTAAAAAAACATGACACCTCACCAGGTTACATTTTGACAAAACTTAGATACATATGTTGCAAAGTGTCGTCAGCAGGACTTATCAGAAGTGTGAATACATATGTTGCAAAGTGTCGGCTGCAGGACTTATCAGAAGTGTGAATACGTGTGTGTGTGTATACATGCCACAAACACGGCTATTTTAAAAGACTGATCTAGCCATTCTTAAATGACTAACAATGTTTTAGTGCATTTTGGCGTTTTTTCAAGGTTGATTTAGCATGAAAGATTTTTTTGAGTTGGCAACACTGCCTGGACCTGCCAAAAGTTTTGACCTGGCTCCACTACTGCCTGCAAGCCTTTTGGCACAAGCACCGTATGTGGTTAGTTCTGGCTAATTTCCATGACATTTTTTTTTTCGGTACAAAGTTAGCAATATTTTTCCAAAATCCAGTCAATTAATCATTAAAGTAATTAATTTTCTTTAAATCCAATTTCTATGAGGTCAATTCAAATACGTTTTAAAAGCGCTTTAAAAACAGTGTGTGAAGTTCGCTAAATAATAAGGATGTCATAATTCGTGCTTTTACTGAATTTGTGACCTAAAGAATTTTATAGAGATTGCATAGAATTGTAAAAAGGTTATTGCTTCAAATGGATTATATTTTGATGAAATATTTACCGTTTTTAGTTGTTTCTATCCCTCTTCCTCGTACTATTCAAAAAGCCACACTTCATACGTAACAATCTAATATTATTAGCCGTCTTTCTAACTCTGAACTCTCCTCCTCCCTCATCCTTCTTTAAGGGTCCTTCTTAGCAGCAGATAATCATCACTTAAACGAAGAACGGGGAGGTTGTAGCTAAAAATAAAACTGACCCAGATTATTGACATAGTTTTATTGCTATTGGTAGGGGTTTGGCGGAAAGGGGTAAATTGTTAAGTAAGAACTATTCTTCAGAGTTCAATGACCTTTATCCACCCTTCACCTACCCATGAAACCTTCGCCCCCACCCTTTTACACACTCAGTTCACTGCTATCAATGTATCTACTTATTTTCCTCGTCTAGACGACCTAGATCCTTGGCGTTTGGTACGCATGCACCGACAAAAGTTTACAATAGGAAAGCGTAAATAGGCCAAGTTGTTTCTTTCTTCCTTTTTCCTCCTACTCTTTCTTTCTCCTTCTCCCTTTCTTTCTCTTTTTACCTTCTTCCGTCTCTTTATTTTCTTTCTTTCTTTCCGTCCCTTATTTTATTTCTTCCGCAATGGCGGTCCGGGGGGAAGGGGCCTAGCTCCTTGACGGGGCCTCCTCCCAACATTTAGTGAGATTTGTCAGTAGAAATTTCAGTAGGTGAACTAAACTAAAGATTTTGGGGCTCCAGCTTCATTGTGGGGAGGGGGCGCTATTTGAAGACGGGGCGTCTTCAAATAGCGCCCCACTCCCCACAAATAGCGCCCCCTACCCAAGTTATCATGCCTCTGTTCTTCTGTCTCCCTATTTTATTTCTCTGCCCCCTTCAGTTTCTCCTGTTCCTTCACCTTTTTCTTTCCCCCCCCTACAACAACAACAAGCCTCTCCTTTTTACCTTCCTTCCTTTGAGCCTCGTTTTGGGTCTTTTATGTTCTTCGTGTGTTTGATTTTTACAATAAGTAAATGTAAACAAAAAGCCTTTTGTGGGGTTCAAAGCTTTGAAAACAAACAAAGGAAAATTCGAATGAGACATGGTTCTCTTGTCTTGAGATGAAAGGAAAAATCCTATAAATTTCAGCGAAGGAAATTTGTGAACATATGGAATCCGAGAAGAAGGGTGTTGGCATCTGTTCTTAGGTAAACACATTTGAATATTACCATAACGTAGGGGTTTTCAAACCGTGGTAGGCATGAGAAATTACGAGGATACGAGAGGTTTGTAAAAGTACTGGAATTTTGAAATAATCCAAACCAACTAAACGTAAATCGTGTGAGTTGTGAAAAAGGTTTTTTCAGCAATGTCTATAACCAGAAACAAACTTCGTACAAGACTGTCAATTGAGAACGATATGCGGATGTGTCTCTCTGAAACTGAGCCTAGAACTGAGTTCCCCCTTGGAAAGAACCTAGCTCATCAATCTCATTGAAATGTAACATTAAATTAAATTACTAACAAATACTATATGTCTAATGTCCTTTCTAGGATATCCAGATCCGCATTCTGTAGGCCTCCCGCAATATTCTCCCCCCCCCCACACACACACACGATTTTTGTTGAAACCTGTTCACTCCCGCATTTTCGTTTGTGAAGAATTTCAGGATAGCTTGTCATCCCTACCCTCCTCTTTCAATGTTATGAACTACTTGAAATATTCCCACTTGGCCTGCGTGCCCCCTGGATGCTGTAAGTTTCAACATTGTTGTGAAATGAATGAGGAGGTTCTGATATTTTTATTTTCACTTCGATATGCTAACCTTAGTTTAAAGAAAACGCAATGATTCATGTTGTATTGTGTACGTTTTGTGTCACCATTAGTGCTGAAAATGCTATTTCCAAGCGTTTACAAGGGCCAAAAACAACCTGGAGGTGCTCACGGCGCATTTTACTTTACTGATCTGGGTATCCAATACATTTTGCACTATACTCCTCAACACAAGAGTGACGCCAACACTTCTGGACAGGACGAACGGGTACGCTGGCAGAAACAGTTTGAGAATCCCTGCTTTAACAGATCACTTAAATCCTAACTAAGAGCGGGCATCTAGTCTTTCCCGCTTTCAAGACACGAGTCGTCAGTATTATTTAGGTTGATGTGCATGTAGCCTAACGGTTGAGATGCACAGGGAATGGAATCTGCGAACCGAGTTCAAACTCTGGCTGGGGACAGTTTGCGTACACTTCGCACTAATGCCCTTGAGAAATGCATGAATCCATTTCTCTCCCCAGCTATGGGTAAATAGCAGGGCAGTTGGAGCCCGTTAGCCCTGTACGTTCATCTTGGGCGTCGGGCTAGCAACTCGGCCCCATAAAAATACGCAATTGGTACGAACATTGATTGGGTTTCCATGGCTCGTTTGAGTAATGGAGACACGCCCATTGACACGGGAGCAATGGAATCTCACCAGGTTTTTTTCTATATTTTCTATGCTCATCTTAGTGCAGTGAATTAATCAAATAAGGCGATTGAAATAGAGGTAAGAGGATTGTGTTGCGCCAATCTTCTAAGTGATCAATGCATGTCTACCTTGAGAATTAGCATTCACGATCTCTCTTCTCGAACACTGACCACTGTCACCAGTGGAAAATACATAACGTTCAAGCATGCTATTGCTTTGTGTATCTTTAGGCATTAGATTTACTCAGCTTAATTTGGTCTGACAAAAAGTCACATGATTGGCGCAACACAATCTTCCAGTTATGGAGTTGCCTGCTTTACGCATTATGTAGGTATTTATTTATCATTATTTACTAAGCTTAGCTTTGGCACAAGGTCACATGTGTGGAGTACCCAGTGTGGAATGAACTCACTACTCAGTAGTAATGATTGCTTTCCATTACACCACGACGAGACACCCATCATGTAGGTATTTATGGCGCTGTCTTATTTATAAGTGGAGTTCTTAAAAAGAAAATGCAGCTTAATCAATATTTTTCCTTTTTAGACTTCCGTATTTTAAAATTATGAACGTTTTTGGTCGGACCAAAAAAATCCGTTTTTTTGCTTCCAGATTCACAGAACTCTTTGGAAATATAGTTTTAAACCTTCCCCAGTGAAATATCTTTTGCATAGAACCGTTTTCTTGGGGGTAAAACGCGATTTTCTAGGAGAAAAATTGCTTCAACCACTTAAGGCAATTTCCCATTATTGTAAGAAGATAACACCACAAATGATTAATGGTTTTAAAATTGTTCTAAGCTAGATGTGTATATGATGTGTGCCTGTATATACATTCTGTATACTTTTTTCGCACTAATAAATGTATTGTTTTTTTAAAATTATTATTATTATTATTATTATTATTATTATTATTATTATTATTATTATTATCGTGAGCTCGCCTGTTTAATTATGAGTTTGGTTTCTTTGCCTGTCCATCAAGTTTTCTATTGGAGTTGTTTTGCTATTTGGATGAGAGCTTAATATCTGTCATTCTGTCAAGTTGTTTGATTGGTTCTTTCTTTCCCTTCTCTGTTCTGATTGGCTGCCTGCATTATTACCTTCTTTCCACGTCATTTGTTATGATTCTTGTGTTTGCCTGCATATTTTTTTGTTTATTAATTGTTTTTGTTCAGTCTTAGCCACAAAACTCGCAGTTGGATGAGGTGCTTCGATTTTAAAAGCTTTGGCTCATATCTGATTATCTCCCCATAATCCTGTTTTTAAAAAATCTTTTATTAAAAACCGCCAACCACGACTGTCAACATAGGTTTCTTCCGTTTTTAAGTTTGTCTGGCTGGCTATAGTATCTATCTACCGCACGTAGAGGCAGCACCAACATTTTAAATATTTACTCCGTATTATGTCTAGAAAAAAAACGTTTTCTTAACCACCTCCACCTACCCAAATAGGTTTTTAAAGAGGTTTCAATTTGGAATGTAAGTTTGTATTAAATTGATCCCTTAGTTTCTGTCCGGCGACATTCACACTTGCATTTTTAGGGATCACTTCCCAATTTTTTAATTGATCACCCCTAACACGACATGCTGCCAAAAGACGTTGGTCATGTGGCGGTTTCTATTGAGTGATTAACCAGACCTGTTTTTTTAATCGTTTGCTTGTTACATTTGACAGCAAAAATGAAATGAAATTGTTTTCTCATTCTCGTCATGGCTAACCTGCCCATTAGGTGAACCTAGGCGGTCGCCTAGGGCGCGATCCAAACTGAATAAAACAGTAGCTAGAATACAACCGGGGGCGCAAATAAGTCTCGCCTAGGGCGCATGAAACCCTTGCGCCGGCCCTAATCCTTGTTAACGTTAAAAGACAATCTCTGAAAGTAATCAGCGGAAAACGGACCTCCTCATTTCAGTGATAATACACAACTTTCTTTTAAAAGGTTTGCTGTCAAAAGTTTTGAATAAAGTGTATTTTCCAGAGGAAATCCAACAACATACCGGCGTAGCACTAACAGCAGAGAAGATTATTAAATATTCCTAAGTTTTTTTGGATTAAAAAAAAACATTGTAAAAATTAAATCTAATTTTTGTTTTAATAATCTCATAAATCCGAAAACACGTTTTATAAACAATGATAAAAAATACGTACTTATTATTTATTTACTTCAATTTTCTTAGATTAGCGACATCAGATCCGCGATATTCAACTATGAATTTTGTATATCACATACGGCTATGAAAAAGTTGGCTATGAAAATATATACCACTAATTTGCTATGAACTCGCCGGATACCGAAAAACGGTTTTCACAGGAGTTGGTCCAGATTTTTACAACATTTTAAAATTAGCATAGTACCTGTCAAAAATGACAGGATGATTTACGCATGAATCGTAACTTCTGCTTAGGATTAAAGTGTCACTCTCCCCGATCCTCAGTCTAGGATCCAGTTTAGCATTATAGAGAAGTTCCCCTAGGTCCATTGAGTATGCATGTCAAATTTGGTTGGGCTGTACCCATGTTTAGGTGGTTTCTATAGCATAACAGCCAGGCATGTGTCACCTTTTGGTTGCTTTCTGAAAAGGTTTTTTCATCGACCTGTGTATGGCCAGAGAACACCTGTTCACTTATTTACCCTGTCTTACATCGGGTTATGGATTTTTTTTATTTATTGGAGGTGGAGTATGTATGTATGTGTGTGTGTGTGTGTGTGGGGGGGGGGTTTGTGCAACTAAAGTTTTCGCTTTTTGTATAGACGATTCTTAAACTCCTAAATTTTTCTCTTGTTATTTTCTCTGAGCTTGCATCTCTGTGCCTTTTATTTGTGCCTTCTCAACCTATCACGGTTTTGAGAAACCCCCATCTACCGACTTAAGAATAGAGAAATAAAATATACCAAGTTCCACCCAGTTTGGTGTATACCCCCCCCCCCATCTCACATTAAGAGGCGACTCGTGTGTTTAAAAACATTGTGCATTTATATATTTCTGTGTATTTCTGTGTTTGTGTATATATGTGCGTGCGGATGTATGCATATTGTGGATGTATTTGTTTGTGTTGTATATGTATATTTGTATTTGTGTATGCATATGTGTGAATATATTTATGTGTATATATTTATGTATATGCATTTGTCTATGCATATGTATCTGTGTGTGTATATTTGTTTATGTATAATTGTGTGTCTCTATATATATTTGTGTGTGTGTGTGTGTGTGTATATATGTATATGTAATGACTGAATTTACGCGGATACGAGACAAAGTGAATGAACAATACGGATGATTCTTCTCAGACCTGGATTCCTGCTCATTGGGTTCTGAACTTAATCCGTGTTTCTACCAACATGACTAGTTAAAGACCCGATATATCTGGGCTAGAAAGAAAGACATTAACGATTACATGTTATACGACAGTACTTTTATAATGAAATATTTCGATCCAAAAACTATCTCTGTCACTTCTTAATACTATTAGTCTTCAAACTCTAATGAAACGTGTGGCAGGGTGTTTGTTTATGTGTGAGAATTCGTTGTATTAAGAAGTGACAGGGATAAAAAGTACCGCTCCAGGTTATATGATATTATATGAGCAAATGTTTATAGGAATTTACAAAATTAACTCCGTCTGGCACGGAGCCCAAAATAGTGAGGCCCCCAGTGAAGATCAAACTCACTACATTAGCAATGCTCCATAAGGCTTACTTGTTAAGCATCAATCTACGGTACCCTATGTGCAATTGCTTATCGGGAGAAATAAGTGGTTTCGTGTAGATGAATTGTTGTAATTTATGGACACGTTGGTACATAAATAAGCTCGCATCATAATGATGAAAAAAGCATTTATTTTACACAACAAATATTTTTCAACTTAATTTCCTTCCTTGGTAATGCACTTAATTCAGCGGTGAATATAAATCACGTAGATCGAACATTTATGCAGTGGAATTTTCAGGTCAAATATCAGCTAATAACTACATGTCAAGCTATGGATTTATTGATCCACCTTCGTGTATGCACATTTCGTGTGTGGATTCATAGTGAGTATTACATAGACACAGGTATTAAATACCCTATTTGATGGTTTATAAGACTCCTCCCCCTTTTCCACACAAAATGGGTCAAACGATGACGTTCGACGTCCAGCTCCACATTTGACCAGAACTTTAGGAGGTTAAAACACTGGGTGATAAACGAGAGGCATTCTGGGAAATGTGTTTTTCTTAATAAACCCGGCTGAAATAGAGGCTTATATACCATCAAATATGATATCTAGATATCTGTGTGTGTGTATCTCTGTGCTGATACTTTAGATTTAGGTGTGCCATTTTGCACGTATATTTTGCATATGATTAAGTGTTAATAAATATTAATAAACACATTAAACATATAATAAAAATGCATAATTTTCTGTGTTGCAATACGTGTGTGCAGGGGTGGCGTAACGATTACCACACGCATGGAAACAAACCCAGAAGTAATTGGCAAACCGAGTTTGAATTTCCGCTGCGGTTGCTTCTGCTCACTTTGTGCATAGTGCAAAGTGAGTAGAAGCAAAGATCCCGACAAAAATATGCTAGGAAGGTTGATGGAGAACGAAGTGATTATTTTGGCAAACCACTCTCCCATAACCAACTTACCATTCCAGGAATTATCTATAAAAAGCTGTTACCCCCATAGTCTACCTTGAGAGGGGGGCCCATTAATAATAATAATAATACTAATAACAAGATGCCTATAAAGATAAGTGTGGCGTGGCCTTTTTTGGCTAAAGGTTGGGTTAGACCAACAACTATTTACATTACACCAAGCTGGATGAATACATCCGTAGACTGACACATAGTTATTAGCGGAATTTTGATCTGAAATTTTCACTGTATAATGTTCGATTTATGTGATTAATATTCACCTCTGAAATATAATTGAAAAATAAATATTTGTTGTGTAAAATAGATGTTTTTTTTTCATCTTTAGGCTATGAACTTATTGATGCTCTCTCTCTCTCTCTCTCTCTCTCTCACATATATAGGGTGTCCCGTAAAAATGTCCTTTTTGTATCCGTTGTAAGGGGAGTAACTCTGTATTGACTCGGCTGAGAGA
>VCCN01004572.1:625005-643325 GCA_006491835.1 Architeuthis dux | reverse complement strand
TACTATCAGTAACGATTGCATTAATTGCTGACCGGTCACAACACCTTTTTCTGGATTTTCAGTGCTTAACATTCAGATTGAGTGCTGAAATCTTAGGTAAAAAATAAATTATATATAATATAACATTGTTATTATTAACAGTGTTCAATACGATTTGAATCATGAAACCACATAAATGTGTGTGTGTGTGTTCGTGTACACACCCTCAAAGATTGGAGTCAAATCCTATCAAAGATTACATTTAACTTCAATACAATGATATTCGTGCGAGTGACCCTGTAGTAAGTTAAAATGGAATTTAAAATTCAATGTGTTTATATGAAAAATGTAAGACTCGGGCAGACTTTCCATTGACTTATAGATCCAAGCTTCATCCAGCCATATTTATGTTGTTATTTAAAAAAAGTAATCTCTTGAAAAGATCTTAACGGAATATTTGTAACTAAGGTTTATTCATGTTGGTGTCAGTTATTTTAGCTGCAATGTTGTTTGACTTGACTTGACTTGACACTTTCATACGCCATGTGCATAGTTTTAAGTTATTTCAATTTTGAGACGAAGCATTTTCATTATTAATTGTTTGCATTATTAAGGCATTAACATTTTTGTTTCATTCTGATTGATGACAACCCAGTTCTATCTGTGAGTCGGGGATTTTGCAATGGGATACTTGTAATGGATAACTTGCAATGGCCAAGGGCTTTTATCTTGCAAAAGATAATTATTACACTTGCCACATGCCACAGTTAATGTTTGTTTGGACCTTCATGAGTTGAACATTCACGAATCTGCTGAATGGAAGCAATTCTTTCTCATGATAAACATCAATCTTGCTTTACAAATTCATTGATTTTGCTTGTGAAATAAATTTATGATTGCAAATTACTTATATCATCGTTCTCCACTTATACCCTCAACGAGGGTGTCGCGGGGTTAGGTACACACGGGCAATTGTTAGTAAGACCCACCCCGGCTTGCCAGGCATGTTGAAGCTTCGCTCTGCTTACGGCACCTGATATTCCTCAATGATCACCAATCTAGGTATTGACCAGTTGCTTAACTAATCTTACAAGAACCGGTGTATCTAACGTGATTTGGCTGTAACCCCTTAGTCTCGGGTAGAGGTACCCCAATCCTAGTCCTTGTGCTGAGTGCTTAGCGGGGAGGCATTGAGTATCATTTTATGACCGAACTGGAGGCGAGCACTCTACCACTGGGCCACGGTGATCTGTCGTCCAAATTTCTTATTCAACGCAAAAAAAGAGAAGTCAAATAGTAATAAAAATGAAGCAACCCTAACAACTAAATTTCTGTCAAAGCCTGCTCTTACTTTTCCAACGTGGTTGACAAACAGGTTTTCCCACTATCCGAAAGTAGAGCACTCTTCTAAGAAAGTTTTTGTAAGTCGAAATGGCGTAAAGCGAAGCAGCAATTACCATTAATTCATATGGAAATCATTTCTGAACGTTCCTTGGCCGCCACGATGTTGATGAAGATATGTTATGCTGAGTCAGAGGTTTTAGATGGTGGGAGGTACAAGAGTCAGGGGTAGTATGAGAGAGAGTGAGAGGAGAGGTAAAGGGTGCGCGCTGCCTCTATAACGGTTTGCTGCAAAAAAACGCCGAACGCTATTTTTGCTTTTCGCCTTTTGTTTTTAACTGCTGCTAATCAAATCACTAGCCGCTTTTATGAAGGCACGTCGGATTTGGCCTGAGTCCACGAACAGAGAAACAGAAAAACTTCCAAGAAACGATCAATACGACGATCTAAGTTGTTTCCATCAAGTGTTATTTGTAAACAATCACCATTCCACTCTATCTGTTTGGCGAAATCGTCTCGCACGTGCCTCCGCTTGCAGTGGTAATCCTCTCGAGAAATCCTGAAGAGAGTGACTGGCGTGGCTATTTCCGATCTGAACTGGCTTTTGCCAAAGAACTCGGATACACAACACACGCAATCATAAGGGAAACAAGAAAAAGAAAATATACACAGAAGAAAGATATACCTCTGCGGAGAATAGATCGAGGATTCTCTGTTTTCTTACATGTTAGACCTTCTTTTAACATTTTGCAGTTTCACTTTAATTTTAAATGTGAAAATATAAATATACATCTTTATTAGTAGTTTTAAATTGGATGAAGCAATTGTAACACATTATTTTAATCAAGCTTGACTAGTTATACCTTCATCTTAATTTCAGTTGTTTTTATATACAACTTTCAATTCGGGCCGTTGTTTCTACGGCAACAAATAACAGCGCGGTCGGATAATAAAGAATAAGTCTTCGGTGAGAATCGAGTTTGATTAAAATTATAAATATACTAGTTTAGTGTCGTCAAAAATGACGGCATATATGAAATATATGGATATACACATTTTAGAGCTGCAAGGTTTTTTCATATACAGGTATGCCCCGCTTTACGAAAGTTCGCTTAACTCCACTTCGCTTTTACGAAAGAACTCAAGCCGCCATATCTTTAAACTGTCAGCATCTGTGCTTTATCTCGATTTATTTTGAGCATCCCGTAACAAGATTTGTCCCGAGGAATCATAAAAGCCCAAGAGAGCTCGTAAGGGTGTATGGATTAATGGTAATTGCTTCTCCGCTTTACGCTTTTTAGGCTTACGAAATGTTTCACTTTCGGATAGTGGGTGAAACCCGTAAACAGCGGAAAATCTGGCTTTGGAGATGTTATCTGGCTTTGGAGATGTTATTTTAATCTAGAAGCAAGAAACACGTGTAATTAAAATGCTTGAAAACTCGAGTGTACCTTAAATGTAAAATATCATTAACCCATTAGCTGCGACAGGAGCTCTGAAAACAATGGACCCTTCCACTTAAAGTTACGGACATAGAAACAGAAACAAGCAGAAAAAGTCGCCCGTAACTCTAATTGGAAGGGTCCATTGTGTGACTGATGGACATCCCCATCGTTCGCTATTGAGCCATTGAAGTGCAAGGATTGAAATTTCGACTTCGACAAAAGAGTGGAAGAGTCACGTGGAGCAACTAGACTACACAAATAGAAGTGGAGCTTGTGCACGAATTCGATAGAAATACTTGAGTATTTCATTTATTTACACCTTTTTGCAATGACTAGGGGTGCAGTACAAGGATTATTCTAGAGGGAAGCACTAAATATATGGAATGAGACGAATACATGCAAGGGGGATTGTTTTATCACTTATGACTATCAGTCGAGTACTAATCGAGTTAGTAAGCGTACAACCGTTTCATTGGTTTTAGATACTCGATTGATGAATAGTGAAAAGGGGATCGAAGATCGAGTCTCTGTTCCATTCAAAGATCAGAGAAATCTACAGCATCGACTGTCAAATAATAATGATCTCGGTCTTCATATATTCCTAAGTTATTTTCCTGTCATAATCACATTAATCTCTGAAGCTTAAGGCAATGAAAAAGATGGAAAGAATTAGGATTTCCTTTCTGTTAAATCCAAGATAAGCGTTAATTCGTCTTTGAAAAGAAAATTAGAAATCCCGAAAGAAGGAACTGTTTTATTCAGGTTCCGTGGATGTATCATAGAAATGTTATCATCTTCGATCGATAACAGAATTGCTGTGGCGTAATGGTTAGCGATCTAGTTTAGCAGACCATTACTAGTGTGTAGTGCATGGGATCTTCACTGAGGGCTCCACTGTTGTGGCCTTGTTCCAAACAAAGCAACGCTTAGTAAATAAATAGCCATAAGTAAATCTCACTCTAAATTAATCAGCTTGAGAAAGTCAATGATAATACAGTGAGTGAATAAAGTATCCGATACATTGGAAAAATGTTCAGTTTCACATCCTTATACAGCTTCGGAATTGACAGAATTTGGACCAAAGATTACAAAATACAAAAATAAAAGATATTGAAACAAAATTGAGCATCGAAAAATGATTTGTCCAAATTCTGTCAGTTTTCCAGGATTTTATTATTTCTAGTGGAACATTACACAATCGAAACGGATATTATCAGGTATTATTTGTGACCAAACTCAACAGAATTGAAACTCTGTTGCCAAAAATATTTTTTCGCGGTGTTGTACTCATCTTTGGACGGCAACATATTCATATATTTGGCAACAGAGTTTCAATGTAGAGTTTGGTCATAAATAATACCTGATAATATACGTTTTGATTGTGCAATGTTCCACTAGAAATAATAAAATCCTGCTATATTTGGTTTAGAAGAAAATTAAATTTTTATAAAAAAAGTGGTAGGGGTGTACATATTTATGGGCGATACGGTATGTTAAAATTAACTTTTTGAAATGTATCAGATACTTTTTGCACTCACTGTATTTACTAAGTACAGCTTAGTTCGGCACCAGACCAAATTGCGAGGCGGGTGGAAATGGAAATAGGGAGATTTTGTTTCACCTATCTTCTAAGTGGGGAGGCCTGCCTTGAAAATCAGGCTCCATCTCGCCCTTGCACCTAAGTGGGAAGGGTCAGGTTAATCGCCTGATGCCTGGAAGTGCCGACGGAACTAGACAATTTACCACCCAAACGTACGCATGAGGGTCTCCACCTCATTGGGAATGAGTAGCCATATTTCTCCTCATTTTATCTAGCTTGCATTAAAAAAATACAACTGACCTGAAATTGATTTGACATCTAATTTGGCGACTTGCCGTGGAGCCGTTTCTAACAATATTTTGTTATCGTTCCTAGCGTATTGAGTTCAATCCTCAGCAGGTGCCTCACACCTGTTGTCTTTTGTCAGCCTCAGCTAAGCTTAGTAAAGCAAAGTAAGTTGTGACTTTACGCTGGCTACAGCTTCAGCTGTCCCCTCTCAGGCTCCACACATCACGTTACTACTTACTCAGCCCGTTTGCGATATGTCAAATAGACTTAGAGGCGACAGTCACCCGAAGTGGCGTCACTCACTTCACCCTGCACTATTTTACCAATAGTGGGGGTGGGGTGGATTCATGCCTTTCCCAAGGTCATTAGTACAAAGTGAACACAAACTGCCCCAGCCAGAGTTTGAACTCGGCACGCCATGTCCATTCTCCGGGCCTTTATCCACATCGCACCACCTAAGCGTAGTGTATACCTAAAATGTCTGAGAGCAGGTGTACAGTATCCGCCATCTTGAAATGATTCCTCATTTTTAGAGTGATCGGAAAAGGGGCAAGACTGTCAGTAAGAATTAATCGATTTTATATTGGAGCAGCTGGTTGACATACAGGTTGATCGATCTAGGTCGTGGGAGCAGATTGGCTGGAGTCTCAGATCTTTTAAATCAATTACGCGCTCACTATCGATCTGAGACATTGTGGAGCCGAATATTCAGGCTAGTAGACTCCATGAACCAAACTTGAAGCTCATTGGATGATAAAGGGAGGACGAGCAAATACCCCCTCACTATCTCTCTCTCCCCATCTCTCGCTCTATCTCACTCCCCCACTCTCTCTATTTTTTCAATTATTCATTCATTCATTCATTTCTTGTCGCTCGCAGCCAGGCCAGTCAGAGACTTCAGTTGGTGGGGGTGTAAAGAAAGTGGGCTTATTGAGTTATTGAGCGTAGTGTGATGATCAGTCTCCTCCACAGAAGGGTTAACGGGATCGCCACGGGACGGCTCTCTACATGATGCTTTTTATCTATATAATTTCTCTTTTTATTTAATCTATTTCCCCCTTGTGAGAATTAGGAAGAAACGGAAGGAAGTCTACATTACATTGAAAATCAATGTTTTATTTCTGTTGCTTTTCTAAAAAAAGGGTATTTGAGTTTTGTCTCCTGAGACGGTGATTTGTTCATTCGTTTATTGTCGCTCGCAGCCAGGCCCGTCAGAAGGTTTCGGGGAGGAGGGGGAAGAGGATGGGGTTTGGCTTGCGTAATTGAGCGTAGCGTAGAGATCGGTCTCCTCATTAGGAGGATTAACGGGATCGCCACAGGAGTCTCTCTATATGATCCCCAGCTGCTTACTTCGGTGATCTTACGAGAACCGGTGTATCCAATGTGACTTGGATACATTATCTTCACCGAGATGGTGATGATAATCATAAAATAATAATATGTTGAAAATGGCCTAAACTCCCGTAACATGTAC
The DNA here is from genome assembly GCA_006491835.1 of Architeuthis dux. Classification (NCBI taxonomy): domain Eukaryota; kingdom Metazoa; phylum Mollusca; class Cephalopoda; order Oegopsida; family Architeuthidae; genus Architeuthis; species Architeuthis dux. Next base: position 637,258 of record VCCN01004572.1, on the reverse strand, counting down.
ATCAGAAGGCATACACCAATACATAAGGCGGAATTACGTTCATAAAAGTGTTAATTTACAAATTTAAAGTTTTCTAAAAAATTTTTGAAGTTTTAGAATTCTAATGACTAGAACACTGAAATTGAAAATATTTTTCAATATTTTTCATTTTCATAATTTAAAACTGTTGTTGTTGTTGTTGTTGTTGTTGTTGTAGTAGTAGTAGTAGTAATAATAATAATGTTCACACCTGGTGCCTGGTGATTATCGCTGGAGACTGAGTGACAGCAAGTCTCTTCAAATCTCCAGTACATTTTTCAATATCCTCACTGACTCCAGCAACGCCGGGATCTAGACAGTCTTGGTATTTCCCCATTTTTTCGCTTTCTTTCAGATTCACCCTGTGGTCTGCTGGAACAGAGAAATCCAATATCTGACACATTCTTTTCTATGATGATTAATTTTTATACCAGTTTTTCCGTGTTTTGTTTATTTTAACTTTGGCGTTTCTTTCATTCATTTCTTGCCACTCGCAGCCAGGCCAGTCAGAGGTTTTCGGGGAGTGGAGGGGGTGCAGCGGGTCTTTAGCTTGTGTTATTGAACCGAGTGCAGAGATCGCTCTCCATCTGAAGAGGATTGACGGGAAGCTCTCTGCATGATCCCAAGCTGCTGCTTACGGCACCTGGTGTTCCCAGACGGTCACCCATCTAGGTACTGACCAGGCTCTACGTTGCCTAACTTCGGTGATCGTACGAGAACCCATGTATCCAACGCGATTTGGCCGTAACTGCTTTGATGTTATTGATCCTGATGTATTTGTTCTGAGCTGCATTGATATTGCTGCACTTGAAAAGATATCTTGTCAATCGAAGATTCATTAATACATTTATCAGAACGATTATTCGCTAATTTAATGCTTGAATCGGATAAGATAATTTGTTAATAGATGCATCACGTTGATAGATTTATCACGTTAGTAGATTTAACGTGTTAATAGATTCATCACGTTAGTAGAGTTATCATGTTAATAAATTGATCATGTTGATAGATTTATCACGTTAATAGAATTATCACGTTAGTAGGTTTATCATGTTAATAGATTCACCACGTTGATAGATTTAACGTGTTGATAGATTCATCACGTTAGTAGATTTGTCACGTTAATAGTTTCATCACGTTAATAGATTCATCACGTTAATAGATTCATCACGTTGATAGATTTATCGTGTTAATAGATTCATCACGTTAGTAGATTCGTCACGTTGATAGATTCATCACGTTAATAGATTTATCGTGTTAATAGATTCATCACGTTAGTAGAGTTATCATGTTAATAGATTGATCACATTGATAGATTTATCACGTTAGTAGATTTGTCATGTAATTAGATTGATCACGTTAATAAATTGATCACGTTAATAGATTTATCACGTTAGTAGGTTTATCATGTTAATAGATTTATCACATTAATAGATTTATCACGTTAGTAGATTTATCATGTTAATAGATTTATCACATTGATAGATTTATCACGACAGAGGCGATTAAAAGTCTTATTTTATGCTTGAATCGGATAAGACTGTCACAATCTTTAAAAAAATAAGGGACTGAAATGAAACCAAAAACGAATACTATCTAACTAGCTATTGCTACTTACAATAAACACACCAAAGGTTGACCTTTTCAAGCCAACCAACACAAATCTGAAGGGGGCAGGATCTCTCTGCTCCCATGCACGTCCCCAGGTGGCGGATGGGAAAAGCCCCATAGATAAAGGAAATTTGACATGTAACTAGACAGGAATGGTCTGGTATTTCCAAACCGGTGCTAGAGTTATAACTGCCTGAGCGGTAGTTATGGGAGAGTGGTTTGTTGATAGGAATTGATTAAAAGCATGAGCACTGTTTTACTTTGAGAAAAAAGTAACTAATTATTTCGTTTGGTTATGATTTTATATAAAACACTAGTATAGCGTCCGTCAAAAGAGACGGGACAATTTACGAGTATGCACTTCCGCCTAGGATCAGAATATCGGTGCGCTCTGGGATCAAAGTGTCGCTCCCCGGCACTTATGCCTCGGATCAGAGAGTAGTATCTGTGCGCTCATGAAAAGCGTTACACACACACATATACATATATATATATATATATATATCGTGATAATAATAACAAAATATTATTATGATGTGGTATTTATAATAATAGTGCTCAATATTAATTAAAATAGAGCTTGAATAATATAATAATAGTATGGGGTTCTCACGACAAATTTGTTTCACACTTATTAGTGACTGAAGAATCACTAATAAGTGTGAAACAAATTTGTCGTGCGGACCACATACTATTATGTATATACATTGCGTTTTTATATATGTGGATTATTGATTACCTGCTTGGGGATCAGATAGTTGCGTATTCTCCTCCGGGGCCAGTGGTCAGTGTTCGATTCCAGGTAGAAGCTAGGATTGTGAATGTTGATTTTCAAAACAGGAAGGCCTTCCCAACTTGCAAGACTGACGTAACACAATCTTTCCACGTCTTCACCATTTGGCCATGTGCCGGACTAAGCTTAAAAAATATATAACATCATTGATAAATATCTGCGTAGAAGTGTATATATTCTTATTTACAGGACCTCCCTTAAATAAGTACACCCCTACCACTTTTATATAGAAAGTTAATTTTCTTCTAAACCAAACATAACATGATTCTATTATTTTTAGTGGAACATGACAAATCAAAATGGATATTATCAGGTATTATTTATGACCAAACTCTCCAGCATTGTTTGTTATCAACAGTTAAGCATGGTGGTGGAAACGTCATGGTCTGGGGTTGTATGAGCTTTGGTGAGATACATTTCATCGACGGATTCATGAATACTGAAGATTACATCCATATATTGAAATAAAACATGTTGCCTTCACTCCAACGCTTGGGAAGAAGACCTGTGTTTCAGCAGGACAATGATCCAAAACATTCCGCTAAAAAACAACAGAGTTTCTGAAGACGCAAAAGTTAAAAGTGTTCGATTGGCCTAACATGTCACCGGATTTAAATCCAATTGAACACTTATGGAATGTACGACAACCACCCAACAAAACAGAATTGAAAGACTGCATACTGTCGGAATGGCAAAACATTCCAGTGGCTGTTTGTGCAAATCTAGTGAGGTCAATGTCATCAAGACTACAAGCAGTAATTGAAAATAAAGGCGGTCACACCGAATATTGACTAAAAGAAAACTTTTTTCGTAGAGATTTTTGGACATCAACATATTCATATTTTTGCAACCGAGTTTCAATGCTGTAGAGTTTGGTCATAAATGATACCTGATAATGTTCGTTTTGATTGTGTAATGTTCCACTAGAAATAATAGAATCCTGCTGTTTTGTTTAGAAGAAAATTAATTTTCTATTAAAAGGTGGTAGGGGTGTACTTATATATGGGCGATACTGTATATGTATTCAAATCTTGATTATCCCATGACCTAGTAGATCGTCGGGGCACCATGCTAGGTCCTTCGGGGTCTTTCTCCTCAAACAAACTATTTCAGCCAGAATTTGAACTCAGTTCGTCATTTCCATTTTGTGCGCTGTTAACCGTCAACCCCGCAGTATATAAGTATAGGGACTAATAAGTATAAACTTGGATTTTTAAAGTCTGTGTTTGATCTCAGGTGACAATTTGGTGAAAAGAAATAATTGTATCTAGAAACAAAATATTCGCGCATGTTTGATCCTCTCGAGAGGGTCCCAAGGTTTTGGCCTTGTACCAAACTAGTATAAACTTAGTATATACTCTTGGTAATACTAAAACCTGAATTTAACGTATTTGATCGCATATAAGACACTCCTTTTCCCTACCAAAATGACTGCAGAGGTAAACGTAACCTTCGATGTCAAAGCCCATCATTGGCCAGAACTTGGGGAGGTGTTAAAAAAAGCTGCGTGATAAATGAGGGGAATTCGGCGAAATGTGTCTTTTTTAATACTCTCTGTTGAAATAAAGTGTGTGTGTTTGTGGGGGTCTTATATGCCATCAAATGCTGTAATTTGTGCATCTTTTTTCAGTGTAATCGTTTCAGAACAACACGCTTTTAGACAAAATTGTGAAGAGGGCGTCTGTTTGACAATAAAAGTGCTAACAAATCTGAAAAAATGAAATAAAAATTACAAAAAGAAACAAGTATCTATGACGATTATTAAAAGTTGTGAAAAACTATATAAAACCAAACATACGAAACAAAAACCAAGCAGTGGAGCCTGGCGTACAAGAGGCAAAACAAGACCCTTTTAGAGAGTCGTATAAAAAATAAGGAACCAAAAATCAAATCGAAACGAAACCGATACGAATGTACATACATACACACACACACACACACACATATATATATATATATATATATATATATATATATATGTGTGTGTGTGTGTGTGTGTGTATGTATTTATAAACATTTTCAATACATAGAATATATATATAATCAAGCAAATATACTTCACAGAAATGAAAGAGACTTACATAGTAAAACTACTTCTACAAGCATGGACTTACTGAGATTTATGAATGAAAATGCATTCCAAAGAAGAAAGAAAGGTAGGAAGAATGAAGAGATACTCACATGCCTTAGAGTTTAGTTCGCAGAACGTACAATGTCCTAACACTCCGCCTATCTGACCTGCACACGAGAAAGGAATGGTTTCGGACGATGGTTCTTTTTTTCGAGACAACGTGAGACAACGAAGAAAAAGGAAACATAACGACGTCTCAACGGCGGTAAATTGTGTCCCGTGAGATTTATTTGATGTATTTTACGTGAAGAAACAAAAAAGAGACAAACAACGACAGAGAGAAAGAGAAAGTGAAAGTAGAAATTGAAAAAGGAAAAGAAAAGAAACAGACTATAAATAAGTAAACTGACTTGTAACAAGAATTTTATTTTAACCCTTCGACCTTCATTGAAACAAACGTTCGGAGAAAGAGAAAAAGAAAAAGAAACAAACAAGAAAACAAGGAAAAGTAAACGTATATTTAAAGCAAATATTTTAAAAAAAAACGGAGAAGACCAGATAGAAAGTAAAAAAAAAGAAAAAGAAAGGCTGTAAGAGAGAGAGAGAGGGAGGGAGCGAGAGAGAGAGAGAAAGAGAGAGAACATCAACCAAAACTTTAACAGGTCTGGTTAGTCACTCAATAGAAACCGTCACGCGACCAACGTCTTTTGGCAGCATGGCGTGTTCGGAGTGATCAATTGAAACATTGTTCAAAAGAGTGTTCGATGAATAAGTTACTTCTCTCGCCTTTTATTGGGCGGTGATCAATAACAAATCCCGATTTAAAAAAAAACAAGCGTGAACATGCCGGACACAAAAAGGGACCAACTTAGCATAGAATTACATTGTAAATTGAACCCCACTAAACACGTATTGAGGTGGGGATTAAAAGAAATAGTGAAAAATACGTTTTTTCTAGACATAATAAGGAGTAAATGTTAAAGCTCAATTGGTGCGGCATGTACGCACGATACATACATAGCCAGCCAGACCCACTTGAAAGCTGAAGAGACCTATGTTGATGTTGACTATGTTGATTTTGACAGTTTTGGTTAACGGTTACTAATTAGTCCTTGTAAATTACTTCCTGTAAGCATGTTAAAATGTCCTTTACTATTTATCCTACTTAAACATTTCTCAGACGTTGTTGTTCAAGGTGTTTGATTAATTAAATACACGTTTTACTTAAAAGACAAAACGAACATTTAAAACAAAAGAAACACATTTGTATGAAGAAATTTCAGAAAGAAATAGTCAACTTTTACTAAGAGTGGTACTCCTTTTTATAAACTACGCAGCTTTATTTTTGAATAAAACAATTGTCTCAAACACGACGGTGTCTCTTCTGATAAAACTAATTTACCAGTGCCGTTAAAACTGACAGAATACATGATATATAGGGATACGCGTTTTAAAAACGTGGATAATAGAAAGATTATGCAAGGGACGCAACTCTTCTATACTATCATTAAATAGGTTATGTCCCTTTAGTAACAATGTTTATTTAATCGATTTGGGGTGTCACAGACAACAAATAAACATACAAATACACGTGGCGTCATGCATCTGGTCGCCTAACTTGAGATACAACATTGATGCAATAGAAAGAGTTCAAAGAAAAGCTACCAAGATTGTCCCCCAAATTAAAGACGTGTCGTATACAGAGAGGCTGAGTAAACTCAATCTAGAGACGTTGGAATTCCGCCGTAACCCTGCTGATCTGTTGGAAGTCGACCGTATTCAAAATAACATCAACACCTTAGATCAGTGGTTCCTAACCGGGGGCGGGGGTAATGCTATTAAGTGAAAATAAAAGTCCAGTCTAGAGATAGGGTTTCTGCGCTTTTATCTATCAAGTCGAATGTTCGAAATAAGCTCCAAGTTGAGAATTATTTAAAATGTTCTCTCTCACTAATAAACCCACAAATCGAAGAACTAGATGCAAAAAAAAACACCAAGAACAGAGTTCACATTGATGTGTATATCAGTTACGATAGCAGAATTCAAATGATGTGTTCCTAATTATTTTCGCTCGCTTTCTTTAAGTAACAAATACACAGCAGCAGTATACAATTATACAATTAAACAATTCGTATGAAGCTGCCTAATTATACCCAAAATAAAGTTATTATTTGAAATTATTCTTTGTTGCAACTTAATAAATGGAAGGAGGTGTACTAGTAATCTTATTGACAAAAATGGAGAATGACTCGAAAAGGTTGGGAACCACTGCCTTAGACCAAAACTGTCACTGCTCTCTGTGTCCACATAAACGCATGTTTACCCCAGCATTATCTACTACAACCCGAGGACATCAAGTCAAAAACATCCACTGGGTCGAGAAATAATTCCTTCTCCACTAGAGTGACCAAACCATGGAATTCTCTCAGTGAAGAGACTACTTCCCCCAAATCGATCAATGCTTTCAAAAACAAAAGGTTTCCCTGCTATTGGAGTAGAGCGTAAGCCGAAATAGCGAAAAACGAAGAAGCAATTACCATTAATTTATAGAAGCTAACTTTTTGAGCGTTCCCAGATCCCCCAAAAGTGATGATGGTATATTAAGATGTGTCAACAGAGGTTGTGGTGGTGAGAGGTACAGGGGACTGGGGTGTAGAACAGAGAGGAAGCGGGTGCGCTCTCCCTCTATAACGGCTTGCTGCAAAACAGTTTTGAACGCTATTTTCGCCTTTTTTCGTAAAAGCGGGAAAGCGAGAACTTTCGAAAAGGGGGGATAACTGGACCGGGGTTAAAAGATATACCCAGCAATAGATCAGATCAAGATATATGATTTTGATTTATTGGTTTTAATATTGACAGCTATGTCAGTAAAACTAGGGCAGTGCCCGTTCCAAAGGTGCATATTCAGAAGGGGTCCGACTTTATGGTGAAAAAAAGCCGTGTGTGCTGACTAATATATCTGGCGAATGAACTTCGTACAATGACCAGTTATCTAGTAATTGCGGTGCACACACACACACACACAAATATGTCTTCAATTGTAGTTAGAAAGTTAGAAGAAGAAAAATAAGCTGTTTTATTTACGAAGAAATATTTATTCATTGTCCGTGCATCGTTTGTAAAAGCTGAATGTCTTCTCAATTAAATGCGGACAATTAAAAGTGGACACAAACTCAGGGATCAATTTAGCATAAACCTACATTGTAAATTGAACCACTCCACTAAGAACCTATTATGGGGGGGGGGGTTAAAAAAGGCAATTGTTACGGCCTGTAAACGTGATACATACATACATACATACATAGCCAGCCAGCCGGACCAACTCAAAAACTGAAGAAACCTATGTTGACAGTTTTGGCTGAAGGTTTCTAACAAGAATGCCAACGACATTAATGACGACAGTTGCAGCAGAACACATACAACAACGATCTTCCACTATCCTGTGTTTAAAGGAAGTGGCGTAGCTAGAGATTCGGAGGCCGGGGGGGGGGGGCTTGGCTTCTTGAAGGGCCCCCTCCAACATTTAGTGAGACTTGATAAAAAAGGAAAATTTGCAATATATAAAATTGCAATAAAATCTATCTATCACTTAATTGGTGAAAAACAACCCCAAAGGCTGAATTATTATTTATTTAAATCGTGTATGTTCACATATATCCTTGTTATTGTATAATGTCAGTAGAAATGCAGTAGGTGAACTATAATTAATAAAGCTTGTTGGAGCCCGCCTCCATTGGGGCCGAGAGGGGGTTTCAAATAGCCCCACCTCCTCAGCTATGCCTCTGTTTAAAGGGAATGCGAATATGAACATTTTTCCTACACTCAAATATCAACGTATTCGAATGAACGACGTTGCGCGTGCGTGCGCTGCTACCAGAGAAACGATGACATAAAACGAAAAGTACTTCAGTCGACATTCTATGGAAAGGACACATAGAAAAAGATATTGCTGGAAAAACGAGACAATTACGCAATAAAACGAATGGTATTTTTATTGAATTACACTGGTCAACAAAACTGAACTTCTTTTTTTCTCATCAAGGTTGCGGTACAACTTTGTAGACCAATTTTCGACGCAGATTACGAATTTCCAATCCGTATCATTATAGTACGTTTCTTTCTGTTTACAACGGACACATTCTGTTTTCAGTTCTACTGTATATGAGGCAATATAGGCGAAGGTTAAACGAAAACAAGATGTGTATCAGTCAGAAGTTGTCAATGCAGAAAATAAAAATTACTATGTATAAAATATACAAAGGAGATACCATGCAGAAGGACGAGCTAAAAACGTTGAGCTTTGGACCCCCTTTGGTGCTCTATAGGGTTTATATGTAATCACATATTCCATAGCCTATTGCAAACACCTCCACATTGAAATAATGTTTGTTGTGTGGATGTAAGTGAATCCGACAGAATGGTAGATGTGATTAGAAAATGTGGAAAAGAAATATTGAGAAAAACGTGTTACGTCTCAAGCATATTTATTATCATGAAGATAAATATTTATGCATTTCGTCGTTGCGAACGACTTCATCAGAAGAAATTTGAATATTGCAGAGACGTGCAACGATCCATGCTGAGTATTAGAAATGAAACGAAGGGTGTTTTGTATGCTTGGGTGACCTAGTTTGTTAGGTTGAAAGTTACTTATGGGGCCATGGGCTGGTGTGGTATGGGTGTTTAGATAGGGTCTGTGTATGAGCTATAAAGTGGGTGGGGGTAGGAAACGTGGTGTTTAGATAAATTGGATATCTCGTGTGGGCTGTTAAGTAGGTGGTGTTTGGTGTGATTCTGTTCTGTGTGCTGGGGTGGGTCTATGGGGTCAGGATATGTGTCTGTGTGTACCTGTGCATGTGTGTTCCTTCTATTGAATCAAAGGGGTTCTGGTGTGTGTATGTAGCTGGGTATGTATATGCGTATGTGGGTGGGTGTACGTTTATATGTGTATATGCGTGTGTGTATGTATATGCGTGTGTGTGTATATGCGTGTGTGTATGTATAGCTCGGTATGTATATGTTTATATGCGTATGTGGTTGGGTGTATGTTTGTATGTGGATAAAAGTGTGTATGTGTGTATATGCGTGTGTATGCGTGTGTGTTATTTGTGTGTGTGTGTGTCCAGTGTATGAATGTGGTATAACCTGTATTCTATCCAATACCTTGTGTGTGTATGTGATTATTTATGATTTTGATGTTGTGTTGTTTTAGAATGAGTTTATTTAAGGGTGTTGCAAGTTGGAAATACCCAGGTCTTTGGTGTATCGTATCTCATTCGGATATGAGTGCAGCCTCGATGCATCGTCGTTTCATGGAATTGTGTATGTGTTTTATGATGTGCGCTTTCTGTAAGTTAAAATTGTGGTTGTGTGTGTACCTGTGAGCGACTAAGGCGTTTATGCGGTCGTCAAGCTTGAGGGCTCTACGGTGTTCGTATATCCTTTTTTAGTGGCCTGTATGCCTCGCCGATATATACGGGGAGAGGTTCCTCAATCCTAGTCCATGTGCTGAATGCGTAGAGGAAAGGCATTCAGTACCATTTTTAAAGTCTTTGGTATGACTTGAACCACGGCCTACCGAACCGGAGGCGAGCACTCTATCACTGTGCCACGGTGATCCATGGGTAAGTGAAATCTTGCGCATTTTATGATTATGATGTCGTAAAGAATGGTTAAAACTGTAGAATTGACTAATTATTGACATTAATGGCTGGTCAGAAGCAATGGAAACAAGTTGTATTTTCATTTTATTCGTCTGGCCGAGGCTAAATTATTTTCCGCTTTCGTTTTATTTGTACTCAGAAATGTATTTATTTTATTTATTTTATCTTCCACTTGTACCGCGGGGTAGTGTTGTGGAGGGGGTGGCGACGGCGGTCAATAGATTGGTGGGTCACTTCTGTGACGGACAGGCCATGGGACTTGAGCGTTTCCTTGCCACGCCCACGATTAGACACCAGCGAGGTCGTCCCCTTGCCTTTCTGTTTACGTCCATCCATGCATCGTTTTACTTGACCGCTTTTCCACTTCCGCTTCCGGCTTGCTAGGCCCGTCAAAGTTTTGCCCGCTAATTGAGTATTGATTGTACATTGGTTATATCCGTTTAAAACGGTTGCTACTCAGTAAACACAAGTAAAATGCCATACGTACGTGGAGATAGAAGAGACACAACTGTGATAGCTAGCGAGGTGGATAGTCAGATAGAAACAGGATGAGAAATAAATAAAGGAAGAAAGAATCTGAGATAGATAAATTGATAGATGTTGGGGAAAAATAGAGAGAGGCTGAAAAAAGAAAGAAAGAATGAATGAAAGAGATTGACATAGATGAGGGCAGATCAATGAAGAAAGAGGCTAAGAAAGAACGAAAGACCGAATGAATGAAAGAGCTTGAGATACATAAGAACAGTTTAATAAAGAAATAAAGAGGCTAAGAAAGAAAGAAAGAAAGGCCGAATGAATGAATGAAAGAGCTTGAGATACATAAGAACAGATTAACAAAGAAAGAAAGAGGCTAAGAAAGAAAGAGAGAAAGAAACAAAGAGACTGAGATAATATAGAAAGAAATAGCACAGAATCACTAACCACCTAATGTGAGTTAGCTGCCAATAAATATGTAACCTAAATCGAACCGAATTCGAACACCGATCAATGATGGCACAGTTACGTATAATGTCTACATTATGAAATGATATTTAGCTCATTAAAGGAATTCGTATCTATGAAACTACCCATTAATCGAATGTCATTTGGTGAAACGTTACAGTTTTCAATTAATGTTCAACGGGTTTGTCACTGAATAAGTGATTGTGTGGTTCCTAACAACGATCTATTACCTATTGCCGATAGTCGAAGGTGTTTTCAAGTGACCAAGCATAATGTCTATATCTAATTTAGTATTGATTAATGACCAATGAAGTATTGAGAGATTGCAATAATGTTTTTCCTAATAGTCAATTGCTGTCAAGGTGATTTATGGAGTTGATAATAACAATATAAATGTAGCTGAATCGAAAAAGTGTTGCTTGGAGCGGCTAGCGAATTAATGACTGATGGACGCCATTAGAAATCCGCATTTTAAAAATGTTTTAGGGTTATCTATAATCTATGGATTCTGGTTTGGCACGGTTATTCGCTTCTGCACGAGGGCAAATACAACACATGGTCAGGTATAACTTGAGGCCTAGCATGTGTGGGTAGAGGCAAACAGTGTCTAGTACCTTCGACTTTGCCTTTGTCATGACACGGGCACCAGGCAATGTCTTGACCATTTGACTTGACCCATTTGAGTGCAACGAGAAGGTGCAGCCTGGGAGAATGGACCTTCTGTAACTAAACATTATACTCGGAGACGATCGAATGGTCAGAACGATACAATTGTTGGTGCTACCTGCGTAGCACCAACAACATATTTTCGATGTTCAGAAATGAAGTGTTATTTCAGTCCAACACCCTTGGGAAATGTATGCATCTAAATTTCCATAACTTTATATACATAAAAGCACGTGAACATGTAAGCACAAAATACCTCTTTATTACGATAAATAATTTAAAAAAAACAGGTCTGGTTAGTTACTCAATAGAAACCGTTACGTGACCAGCATATTTTGGCAGCATGCCGTGTGAGCAATTAAAGAAAATTGAAAAAGGGGTGATCAATGAATAAGTTACTTCTCTCGCCTTTTGTTGGGAAATGATCACTAAAAAAAGCTTGAATTTAAAAAAAAACAAGCGGGCACAAACTAAGGGATCAATTTAGCA
>VCCN01004572.1:475933-487921 GCA_006491835.1 Architeuthis dux | reverse complement strand
AAGTCAACGGACGACGATCACATTGAGAAACTGCATTCTGTCGCCTGGATGTCCGTGGTGTTTTTGAAGAGGTAAGATCAGTAAAAGTCAGGCGACGATTTCCACGGATCACTGAATGCAGTTTCTCAAAGTGATCCTCGTCGGTTGACTTGGAAAGAAAAAGTGCCAAACGCACTACACCCACGTTCATTCTAGCAAGTGTAGCTGAAATACTAACAAACGTGGCGTGATGCAGATTGTTTTATACGGATTTATACGGAAGTTCATAGTCACTGTTACGTAACTAACAGTAATAAGCACGCTAAAACGTCTCATTGGTCCGCTGTTTTAACAGTTCGGTTTCTTTATGGACACCCCTCTTCTTTGGTTCAAATTCTGTAAATTCTGAAACTGTATGAGGATGTTAAAATTAACTTTTTTGTACTGTATCGGATATTTTTGTACTTTCTGTGTGTGTGTGTGTGTGTGTGTGTGTGTGTATCTCAAGTGTGGTTTTAATTTGGTATGCTTCTCCAATTCAACATTGGGAAGTGAATTGCAGATCAAGTGGCCTCCACTCAATGAATTCAACCCCAGAGCTGTTTCTCAGAAGAGCCATCGATCTTTTCTGCCTTCTGGACAAGACACATTTTCTGCTTCAAGGATTAATAATGCCAACCGCATCGATTTTGAAGACGACTGCTCCGTCTAAGTACGTCGAAATCTGATGTTGATGCTTCTTGTGCAATGTCTGGAGTTGCAATATTATTTTGTGTCTGGAGAGTTCCATTGTCTGCTTACGCTCTTTCACGTTTCTTCCGTTCATAATCCTATTGGCAACAAAATGTTGTCTGATCGATTGGATCGACATGGATTTTAAAAGTGACACATCTTACTATAATTCACCAAATGTCTGTCCACATTACCCAAGGACGGCTGGAGCTATAGCCACCAAACTTTCTGTAGTTACTAATGGGATCCTGGGGCATATTCATTTTTGAAAATTCCAAAACTTTTCAAATCTTTAGCGTGGGGTTCGATGTAAGTATAATTCTAAACTGGACCCTTACTTTGTGTCCGTTATGTTAGCTAAACTGAATCTTTATCCTTTTGTTTAACCGTCTAAAGTAGGCATCTAGCTGAAAAGGACTTTTGGCTATTTTCAGCTAATTGGTCTAATTTGAAACTGACATTCTCCATCTTTTTACTGCTTTAACAAGGCTTACCATTCCAGATAGTAAGGAATTGAAAAGTAAAATTAAAAGCAAGCTGGTATTGTTTGATTTAAAGAGTCTCTTCCATTGTACAAGTTTCTCTCGCTATCCGTCCCAATCAAACCTTTCATAAACCAGAATGGCGTAAAGCGAAGAAGCAATTACCATTAATTTATATGGGAACAAACTTTGAGCGTTCCCACAAACCTTCTTCTATGGCTGTCAGTTTTACACTAAGCGTAACACCCGTACAAGCTCTTTTTGGGTTTGCTGATACCTTAGGACACATCTGGCTAACGGATACACAAAATAAATCGGACAAAGTAGGACGACTTAACCATCAAAAATGCATCGTATCATAAGGACTGATTTGACCGATCACCGCTAAAGAAGCTAATGTTTTTTTTACTTTCGTACTGCAATGACTGTTTGAGTTTTAGTAAAAAAACGTTTTTTTAAATTTTTTTATTGAATCAAGTATTGTAAACCATTTTTATTATGTTTGACTGCTATTTACCCTCATCTTAATTTTTAGTAGTTTTTTTAAATCACAATGTGTAAAATGGTTTAACGAATAATAACAATAGCTGTTCTTACTAAAACCAAGTTGAATTGTAATTTTTTTAAAAACTGAAAGTTAAGATGAAGGTAGTTAAAAATTAATAAAAATGTTTTTTTCTTCGTCTAAATAAAAATTAAATAATAAAATAATCGATCGCTTTTTTTACTAAAACCAAAAGTAAACAACACTGGCGTGCCGGCATTACTGAAATTGTGATTAAACACACTAAAAATTAGGATGAATGTAAATAGTAGTCAAAGATTAATAAAAATGGTTTAAAATACTTGATTTAATAAAAAATAAAATAAAATAATCGTTTTTTACTAAAACTCAAACAGTCATTGCCGTGCCAGCTTAGTACGAAAGTAAAAAAAATGTTAGCTTCTTTAGCGGTGATCGGTCAAATCGGTCCTTATGATACGATGCATTTTTGACAGTTAAGTCATCCTACTTTGCCATAAATCCAGATAAAGCACAGATGCACACTGATACAGTTCAAAGCCATGGTAGCTTGAGGTCTTTCGTAAAAGCGAGGTGGCATACGCCGAACTTTCGTGAAGCTTTGGTTTGTGACTTCTGATCATTAAGGAGTAGATTTCACACGCTTTCGCTATAATTGGTCGTTTAAATTGAATAACGTGCTGCATTCATAATTTTATTATTGTCATCTATTATTCATGTGAAGTCTTTGTGAATATCATGTTTAATGCCCTGCTCACTATCTTTAGTATGGACAGGCTAATTCCTGGTTCAAGAAAGCCAGGAGAACCGACTTTATTGTCATCAGTATGGACGTCAAATCGAGGCAGTGTATTCAATAGGTCAATTGGTTAAGAGAAAGCGAAAAGTCATATTAAAAGGTTTTGTTCCAGGAAACCCAGGAAGAATGGAATACTAAAGGGATATTATTTATTTTAGCACTCAATCTATATGTTGAATATGTTGAACATAAGAAAAAGTTACTGTTTACAGACAGTACCTTCAGACATTAACGCAATCGTTACTAACAAAATAGAGTTACCTGGTAAAACAAAAAATGAGCCAAGCTTTTTTTATCAAATCTTTTGCAAATACTCTTTTATTCTAACAATTATAAGTGAAATATTCAACGATGTTATACAACAGTGCATGCAGTGTTTGTGCGTAGAGTATGTTTTAGTATGGGGTAGCTATAAAAACAACAAAAATTAGGATGTAGGTAAAAACTTAGTCAATTTAATAAAAATAGTGCATTACAATACTCCATCCAATAATAATAAAGATTGATTTATAAAAAGACTACTAGATCTCATATGTAAAACAACATAACTATGGCGTAGAAAGTCGGTTGTAGGGAGTGAGTTTATAAATGTGAATCAGCTTCTGCTAATGCATGAAGTCTTCGTGGCCGATTGGTAAAAACAGCTAGACGTAAACTAGTCTCCCCATGGCAATGAGGGTGTGAGTTCGATTCTCACCAAAGGCTTACTCTTTATTTCCGATCGCCCTGTGGCCCGAACTAATAAGTTGGGTAAAAACAGCTAAAATTAGGATGAAGGTAAAACCTAGTCAAATTTAATAAAAATGTATTACAATACTTCATCAATAATAATAAAGATTATCTTTCCCCCTGTTTTTCTTCAGAAAACTGAGCCGTTTGGCTGTCCCGATAGTTGTTTACAGTGTGCTCATCCAATGCTGTCCCATTCCTCTCTAGCTAATATGCGCCCACATGTTCTCTATGGTGTTAAGATCTTTTGTATGATGGGAAGTGCTTGGCTCATTTTTGTTGTTGTCCAGGAGTGTATAACCCTGTACAACCTGTCCAATGTTACTTGGAGAGGAGATGGCTACCGCTAAGTAACTCCTCCTATTGTCTTGATAAATGCCATGCTCAGTACTCAGCATAGAATCCCGGTGATCTACTAGGTCATGCGTTGATCTGAAGCTAGACATTGTTCGGTAAATCATTTCTAATGTATTGTATCACGTTTTAATCACGTTGTAATCAAATATATAGCCACTATTTCTTTTGTTTATATGTGTGAGATTAACAGTTAGAAACCGTCAACCAAATCTGTCACCAAAACACATAGGTTTCTTGAGTTTAAGCCAGGCTGACTGATTGGCCGACTGGCTATGTATGCATGTATGTATTACGTCTACAGGACGAATGGAGCTAGAGGTCTGAACATTACAACATTTATTCCTTATTATGTCTAGATAAAAAACGATCTTTTTGTTTTTTGAAAATCTTTTTAGTGATCATTGCCCAACAAAAGGCGAGAAATGTAACTTATTTATAGATCACCCTTTTCTCCAATTTCTAATTGATCACCCCCAACACGGCATGCTGCACGTGAAGGTTTCTATTGAGTGACTAACCAGACCCGTTTTTCCATAAATTATGATTTTCTTTTCATTCCCCGACAATAATTTGCATGTTCAATGGCTCAGACCTAAGATGAAAATTGAAGAGATATACGTATAATCTTCTTGAATGCCTCTCAGAATGCCCATAAAATCAATCAAGCAATTGGGTGGATGTATTACTCCAGAACCTATAGTATGTCGTTGGTTTCTGAAGTTCCGAAGTGGAGATGTGAGTCTCAATGATAAAGTGGGGAAGAAGGACGTGTCAGCTGCAAATGATTAATGGAAGAGAATCCTTGCCAAAACCTGCGAGAAATGGCCACAAAATGAAAGGTTTCAATTGCAACGATGTCATGACATTTGCAGCAAATTGGAAAAGTAAAGAAACTTCACAAGTGGGCGCTACATTTGCTCACCGAAATTCAGAAAAGTCGTCGTTTCGAAATTGGCTCAACGCTGTTGTTTCAGGACAAAAGGTGATACATTCTTGATCGAAAAGTAAGCTGAGATGTAAAGTGGATTCTGTACGACTGCCTAAAACGATCTACACAATGGCTTCACCGTGATGAAGCCCCAAAGCATTTCCTGAAGCCAACGTTGCACTAACAAACAATTACGGTCATTGTACAATGGTCTGCCACATGTGTGGTTCGTTACGATTTCCATCTACGAGGAAGGGATCTCACTGCTAATGTATAGAATTGGAAGAGATTCACTGAAATTTGTGTAAAATAAAGCATGCATCAATCAATCGAAGGTGACCACTTTTGCTCCATGATAATGTTCGGCTACCCATTGCACAAATGACACGGCAATAGCTCAATGAACTGGGCTTCGAAGTTTTGCCTCGTCTTTCATATTCTCTAGACTTGTCACTAAGTGATTATCATTTTTTAAAAACATTTGGACAACGTTTTAAAACAAAACAGGGAATATATAAAAATGCCTTTAAGTAATCTTTGGAGTCTACATCCCAAGAATAAAGGCATAACCAATCTTACTTCTTGTTGTCAATGATGGATAGATGTTTCATATTTTAACTGATAATCTTACTTGTAAATGACGTTATGAGACCAGCTTACTAACCATTATCCACCGACGTGAGTGATCACTTAGGAACACCTGGTGCTTTAGGCAAATGTTGCTCTTGTGCAAGACTGAGCAAAGCTTAATAAATTAAGGCTATCTATTGATACATAATATTACATCAATTAATAACATACGGCATTCTGTACTCAACAGGGAGATATTGAACTTTGCGGACGAAACAGTGAATTAAACATGATGGTATTGACAAAATAAGATAGACGTAGTTGTTATTGCCTCTATTGAAAACTACGAGCCTTTATAAGAGGATGTAGTGGTTCTGCTAATGCTCAACGCAGACAGCTAGCTGAATGTTTCAAGCTAAATCGGTTTCCATTTACTAAGGACAATTAGCTTTGATGCTGACGACAGGTGAAATGCAACTTCTATTTACTCTGAAGTCAGAGGGCAAGAGCGAACGAGGATGCTAAAATCAATTTCGCTTTTAATTTGGATACACGCAGGCATGTTGTAATCGTGATTCCCTACGTTGTTTCCAGGAGTCGGAACATAAACGTAAGCTAATGTACAACAGAATTCAATACAAAAATCAATTACGAAGATTAGCCCAAGAACCTTAGCACAAATACTATGGTCAACTTTAAAATTAAATTAAACAAGCTGATTTTTGCAGGATAGTTGCAACATGACACCAGAAACACTACATTAAAAATCCCCTGGAATCCCAATGGAGCTTCCCGAGAAATCCAACATGGCGTTCAAGATGGCCGCCGTATTTAGACAAAATGTCTAAAATTGCAACCAAACCCGATATGAATATGGTTAGGGGGTCTATTTCTATGTTTTAGAGGTTGAAGAATTGATTAAAACCCACCCAATGTGATATATTTGCAGAATAGGGTCGCACATGCAATATGGATTCCAAGATGGCTGCCGTATCTGGGAAAAATAGTGAGGAAAGCCATAACTTTGCAACCAGAAGCTGTGTAGAAAGTTGAGTAAATTTATATATTTCAATGGTTGGGCAATCGATTCCAACCCATTACATTGGGGACATATTCGTTATTAATCTCCAAAATCAAATACGGCATTCAGTAGTAACCATATTATTTTAGAATTACAATCAGAAAAGGACAACATGATGATTTTGGTATACACATACAGTTGACAAAATAAGAAATTTGATCAAATTAATTATATTACGGTTTAAGAAGCATTCCACAGTGAAAACTTCGGAAAAGCCATTAATTCTCACCTCATTAATCAGTAACAATTGGGTAAATATTCTGACATGTCTGACCATTACAATGGCTACAAATCGGTGGACAATGTAACCCAGCTTTTCGGCAACCTCAAGATTTCAGACAGCCTGTTTTGCAGCCACAAGCAATCAAATTCAGAACGCTGTCCAGAGCAACCAAATCTAACAAATACATTACTGTGATTTGATGAAGACTCAACTTTCTTTGTAGCCTTTATATCTAGTGGTTGGTCAAAAGTGACAGGACAGCATCCAAGATAATGCTTCTCATAAAAGCGGCTGTACAAATGTGCAGAGTAAATTGTACCGAGATTTGATAGGTCTAGTTTAACAAAAGGAAGGATAACTATCCTGCTTTTCTCATAGCTGCCTGCATAAAACCACTCCAGGACGGGTTGTCCTCAATGCTGTCACAAAGGATGAATTTGGTTAACCAAACGTTATCAAGAGACTTCGCCAGTTTTAGAATGGTTGTATTTGGTTTGGGTGACTACAGGGGGCAATAATTACCAATTTTAATCCAGAAGTTTCAGATTGTTTGTAATATTTGACAGGAATATCCACATATGATCCCGTCAATGCTACATTTTTTAATTCAGTTGAACGTTTCAAAACCTTTTGTGCAACTGATCCTGATGGTGTGACACATTCTATACCGCCCAAAGTGTGAAATCAGTTGTGACCAACTAGTGTTGTCACATAGAAATCAGTATTATCTGTGTAAAACCACTTAGTTCATCCAAAAAAAGAATTGTTTAATCTTTGTATTTCTGTATAACTCTCAGAGAATGACAAACTACTGAGTACATTTATGAGCTCACGGGATGCATACTTCCTATGGACATATGTGGCAACGGAGAGTAAATTTGGAGAAATGAATGATCTTGGTTGGCACACTGATTTAATACGATGTACAATTGCTGTTATTTTCCGATCAGTGCTAGAAGGAGCATCAGCTGACCCTTTGATAGCACATTGCAATAGACTCAGCAATGATTCTAGAACCATTGCATCGCTCTCACCGAGATCAGTAAAATTTGGTTCTGATATCTTCTCGAATAATAGAAGCAGCCATTTCAATAATGGAGGATTTATCATCACGTGTTTGATCTGATTCCCACTTTTAGTACCACGAAAACTAAATACAAAATCTTTCTCTTGCTTTCCAGTTAAAATAAGATTGTCTCCAAAGTGGCCTTCTGGTTCGTTTTTAAGATGTTGAAAACCATAAACCTCTTCTCCTGAAAGAGAGTCATTGTGCAGAGTCGTGATTTATTGTGATGAATACTGACATTTTCTGCTATTTCCCAGATACTGACATAATTCTTCAAATTCTCTGGCTTTGTGTAATCAATTTACCTGGCATTGTTAGACTTTGTGGCATTCAAACCCTTTTCAAGCACATTTGCGATTTTCCTTCTTCTGCCGCTAAATCATGATCCATTTGGATTATCATTTTTACTACTTTTACTTATGTCCCATTTATAATTTCTTTCGGCTGCTTTTATAGTTTTTGAACAGAATAAGCAATCTTCTTTGGTGTTGAATGGGGGGGGGGTAACTGATCGTAATGTGCTTCCCTTGGAGGTAGAGTAACTCTTTTCTTCTTCCCCTTTCCTCTTGAAACTCGCTTTACTTGAGTTCCGGTTATAATATTTCCTGCAGTTTTCATGAACAAAGAAAGGGGTAACCTTACTCTCCAATACAACAGGAAGCCCATCCTCACGCTAGCACCTTAAGAGTTGGCAGACCTTCTAATTGGTACCTGAGTTGATGAGGACACATTCACACCACAGAGGATACATAGATGAGTTGCAATTCTAGTTTTATCCCATGGGACAAACTCTAGAATATGACAAGATTATGGTCAATGATATAGAAATGTCAACTAACAATAGGTTAAAGAATAAGTATATGTCAAAAGACATGAATATGGACAACTTCTAGCAAGGTCAACAATACATTATAAAACAGGCCGAGGGTTTGTGCTTTTACCACCTGAACCATTAATACGCATTATTGCTGTATGGGATACAACAAGATTCACCTATGGTAACCTACACCTTGCCCGTTCGTTCATCTAATATTACTTAGATCCCGTGCGATCTGTATACCCTTCGGGTGTCCTGAGCCCCGCCACTCTTGGCTCGGCTCTACCCGCGTTGTCACATCCTGTCAATTCAGGTACGGGCGCATGAGACACCATTTGGAACACTACCTCAACAGAAAACAATGCAGAACCCCATGCTGAGTTTCACAGCAGTGATATCACCAGTGTGCCGTGGTTGTGCTAGAACATACACTCCTTTGTATATTATATTGTGAGAACAACTCCTAGACTATCAGTCTGAATGCAATATACTTTGATTTGAGTTGATTTCCCGAAACCTACCCTACACGCTTGGTGTCTGCAGTCACGATGCACCAATTAATCAGGGCAACTACGGTCATCAATTCCAAACCTTTTGGTAAATATCTCAAAAATCCTTTTAGGAGATTTTTAGTATGTTATTCTATAAACCCACAGCTATCATTGACGAAGAAATCAGCTTGTTAAGATTAATCTTAAAGTTGACAATAGTATTTATGCTAAAGTTCTCGGACTGCTAGATATCCTGCAAAAATATCACATCAAACTATATTCATATCAGGTTTGGTTGCAATGTTATGACTATTTCAATATTTTGTATAAATACGACGGCCATCTTGAACGCCCTGTTGGATTTCTCGGGAAGCACCATTGGGATTCCAGAGGATTTTTAGTATAGTGTTTCTGGTGTCATGTTGCAACTATCCTGCAAACATCTGCTTGTTTGGACTCCTTGACAACCTAGAGTGATTCTTCTTAAGACTATTCAGACACACAACGTCTGTCCGTAAAGTATCAAGCCATTTTAAATATATCGAGAACCGGTTGCGCGGCCTTGACGTAACATAACCAATAAAAGGGAACATACTGCGCATGCGTGGTACCGTGACTAACAGTTTCGTAACCTCCATTTTATTACACTGCCAACAGCCAGATAAACTTTATCCAAACTACATCGTTGGGGAAACACCACTGGCAATACTCCAGTGTCCTATACGTGGGATGTTCCTGGAGTCGAAGAATTGCCAGCACTTGTCCACATCCTGAACTAAGGTCAATGTTGAAATCGATCGTTATTTTTACACGCTATGGAAAAGCTTCGCTTCATCTCCGGTCTTTTCTACCTGTGTTTTGACTGAGAACAATGAATAACTGGCTATAATTGCCACCCCTTCAACAATAGACGGATCGATACTTAGACTGGTTTTAACTGATACTAGCATCCCTTGGAGAATGAGATTGTTTTGAAAAGTGGAAGGGGCGCTGGGATAAGTGTGTGAGGTCCAAACAAAAAATAAACTAAAAGCAGAAAAAGAAGTTATATCTGGTTCAACCCTGTAAAACAGCGAACTGTAACATTGGGAAAGTATTCTTAAGATTAGTAGACAAGCACTTTCCCAAAAGCAACCCACTCAGCAACCCACTCAACCGTAACAGATTAAAAATTAGTTATAGCTGCACTAACAACACGGCAAAAATAACTACCACCCTCAACAGGAAATTACTTAGCACCGATAATAACAGAACTAGCAAAAACCAACCTAGTTTTAATTGTAAGTCCCCTGAACAGTATCCCGTAAATAGGCAGTGTTTAACAAAAAACGTAGTATATATGGCAACAATACGAATAAGGGAGGCCCCCAATACAGTCAAATATTATCTAGGTGCGGCAAAATCGAATTGGAAGAGTAGGCTATACAACCACACCATGAGTTTCAAGCATACTAAGTATAAATTCAGTACGACTCTGGGAAGTAAAGGAAAATGGGCTCACACCAGAAATTAGTTGGGAAATACCAACTAGAACAGCTCCACCGATAAGTTTTAGAGGGAAATGTCTAATCTGCTTAGAAGAAAAATATAGAATCTTAAGCTTTAGAGATGTCAAATTTATTAAACCGAGAAGAGATTATTTAGCGATGTCGTCACAAAGATCAGCTAAAACACAATTAAACTCATTCTCCAAACACAGACAAATTACACACACTAAAATAGGAAAACCTGCACCAACAACCCCTATACCCACAACTTCTAAAGGCAAAAAAGTTGAGGTCGAAAGTGAAGATGGGAGAAGTAGAATGAAAATTCCAGAAACCCCAACCCCCACTCTGAACACAGCGGGGTTGGAGGGGGGGTAAAGGAGTCCTGAAGCCAGCTTGGATGAAAGATTCTTATCTCTTTTCTGGACAGTCGAAGTAGCAACCCAAAAATCAACCCCCCTGCCTCTAACAATGACAGGGAGAGGAAAGACAGCAGTGATCCAGAATTTCATACAGGGCATATAAAAGGCCCTGGTAGTTATGTCAGCTCAGTTTGAAAATCGTAATAAACGTGAAACAGTCTGTCACTGTAAGGGAATCGAGTTCAGTCTTCTTTCTTCCATTGCATACACACACACACACACACACACATATATATATTTCTTATATATCTAGTGAATTCTTCTCTACCTTTCTTCCGTTCTTCGTTAAATATGCCTCTTTATCTTTGTCCTTTCATAGCTCCTCTTTCTCTTTCTGTTTCGTCTCTCCTTACATTTTCCCATATGTTTTAAATGTATATCCTTGTCAGAGTTTTCAATACCTGATCGAATCAGTAGCTAATGTCCACTTTTGTATTTCCCATTACGGAGTAATAGGGCCCCTAGAGAAAGTCAAAACACGTCACTGACAAGGGGTACCAACTGACTCCCTTGGTGCTGGGACAGGCCTAATTGTCAAAGGAGTTTTGTCTGTATTTTATCAGTTATGTTCATATTTAGTAGTCTGGGTCCCCGGTCACGTCAGAGGGATACACCAGACCTCCCATATTTGATGATATTCGTCTACGCCTTCCAAATTTAGCAATGCATCCGGGATAATATTCACATTTTATATTTTATTCTAATTATGACTACATTTGGAAGTGTAGTGTACGTGGACTGCATAATTAATTATTATGGGTTTGACAAAAAACAGGTGATGCACCCACTGTTATCCAAAACACTTCATTCACCCCAACGCTGCAAATTACCTGTTCAATTTATCTTTCTTCCGAAGGGCCCGACATGTTTAAAATACCATTGCCTGTCTTATCTCCCTGACCACCCAAGATCGGCTTTGTTTTTAGCCTTTTATTTCTTTTCCATTAGTGCACAATTGGCTTGAAACTTTCAGCTAAGCGGCTCGTTTAGCTGAAAATTTCAAGCCAATTGTGCATTTTGTGATAAAAGCATATAATTTGGTACACTTATAGCCAAAGCGTTCAAAAAGAAACGTGAATATTGAGCCGTCATGAATTTTCAATATCTTTCCCATGGCAGCCATTTCAAAATGGCTGCCAGTGACAACTGTTTTCGGCTCAATTTTCTTATCAGCAATGGATATAATATGATATTGAGGACATAATTATTTGAATTTATTTACCATGACACCGAGCTCAGCCATATCAGACTTGTTTATGTAAATTTATTGCAATTACAATTTTCATACCAGTCATGGCGGCC
>VCCN01004572.1:355817-382831 GCA_006491835.1 Architeuthis dux | reverse complement strand
TGATTCCCACAAATATCCGCTCTACCTTCGGATCATAACTAAAGTCTACGAGGATATTGATGCATCATACATCCAATATTACATTGATCCATGGAGTGTAGTAATTGTCCAAAAGTGTTGTACCGAGCGTTTTCGGCTAAACAATTAGCCATTTTCATGGTTTTGATGATTCCTCAATTATTTAATCACTGTGTGTTTGGTTTAGCTATTAGTGTGTTCGTGTGATGTTTTGAGTATATTTTAAGTTGGGAGGGGTTTCAATTGGAAAATACATGTAAAACTCCCTGACCTTGGCTAAAGAAAATTGTATTTAGTGCAGGTTCCTCTTTTTAATGACTAAGGCTTCGAGGATTGTACAATCTTTTCTGCAATTCTCCCTGCATAATCTACGAGTGTTGTTTACAAGGATTTCACGTATTTCCTTGTGAACATATCAGCACACATTTATAATGCCGAGACTTTGGTGTTAAGGCGTCATTCCTTTCATTTTTTCTGTTGATGCAGCAGTTCTAGTTTCTGTAGGTGGTGCTCTTTTCTCTGTCTGTTCAGCCATGATGGCTGTGATAGCTCATGCTAACTACCCAGTTCTTCTGTTTTATACAAAACAAACTGCTACATATGCTTCCAGAAACCCTGGAAGGATCACCACACACTGGGTGTTTAGAACAGAAAATGGAAAGGTTTTCATGCCCTGGGTACAAACTTCAGAGGCACACGTCTGCATTTCCTGGCTGCAAAATCGTTAATTAGTTCATCATATTACAGCTTCTGAGCGAGTTCGTATTGACGCTGATGACAGCATGACCACTTAAACGTTCCTGTGCCATTGATGAACGCAGGTATGTCCTGACGAGTTGGAGTTTTGAAGAACCTCGCTCAGAAGAGGCAATTGTAACTGAGAGAGTTAATGCAATCCTCAGAACAACCCTGAGGTTTGGGTAGTTGGTTCCCATCTCCAGGGAAGTTATCAGTGGTGGTAGTTGCGGCGACAGGTTCATGATTTCATGTGCCATCTCAGCTCGATCAACATCAGCTTTTCCCTGTGCAGTCAGCGTCTTCTGCACTTCACTGCAATGTCCAATTCCTTGAACACAAGCAGTACTCCAAATCTGTCTTTGACCTGGCTCAGTGTCTCAAACCTTTCTTGCAGTGACATCAAATAAGAGAAGCTCCTACAACACTGTTGAAAAATGATACCTCAAGCCTTTTGGGGGCATCAGTAAAGGGCTCGTCTGCAGCCTCATATGAAAACCACCTTTTAGTGCTGCTGAGCACAGACTTCGAGAGGGAGGTTTTGGCAGTCTCAATACGCCTAGCAGCAATGTCAACCTACATTGTACTTGGCTGAAGCAGCTTGTTCATCTGGTTTGTGATGCGTGAGCCTCTACTTTAGCAAATAGATCATTCACACTCACAGCTTGATAGCCTCCATGAGAGCCTCTCTGTCTTCTTTGACTTGGTTACTGACAGCTGTAACATTCTAAGTCTGCTTTCCCCCATCTAACATAACACCACTAGTCCAGCGTCAGGTTAACATGCTAGGTCAAGATGGCCCATCGCTGTGTGTCTCCTGAAAAGAAAAAGAGCCTCTACAAATAGCCGAAACAACCAATTGCATCCTCAGCCATTACAAGATTCATTGTATATGCTCCACGAGGAACAAACAGTGCTCTTGGATTTAGCTGTAACGTCGGGTCTGAACTCCTTGCTTGTTGCCTTTCATATTTGCTCCATAGCCATAGGATTGTCCTCTACAATCTTCAAATGGAATACGGTATTCCTTCTACTTGTCAAGAATGATATTGGACAGGCTGAGACCAGTTGTCCCCACCGCATCCACATACTCAATGAGGTATGGATCAGTTCATGTTGCGTCTGCTTTACTTTTTTCCCCTTTACTTTAGCCAGGTGATTTTCCATCACAGGGTCAAACTTGGCCAGGAGCTAAACTTCTTTCAAGAAAGTCTCAGTGTCTGTGTGATACCATGAATGTCTCACTGTCTGTGTGATACCATGAATGTCTCAGTGTCTGTGTGATACCATGAATGGTAGATTTTACAATCGTGGCCGGTGGAAAGGAATTTAGCTAAAATCTCTTCAAAACAGAGAATGGGTTCTTTTTCACCGATGCAGAAAGAATTATTATTCATAATAGTTAAAACTCACGGAGTTGTTTTCAAATTCAAGTAAAAGCGAAAATTGATGTTTGTGCAGGATTTGACCCTAGTTATGAAAGTCGATTTGTGAATCGCTGGGAATTGAGAGATGGCCGGATATCCACAGACGGCTCAAGGCCGTTCTATTGTTAGCTGAGCCCAAGCGTAAGTAAAGGGCTGAGAATCGATTTAAAGGAAATTTCCACGCTACCAAAAGGCGTGGATGTAGAAGGTTGTGATTCCGGGGTTCGTCAGCCCCCTCTTCCCCGTTCCAGCCGAGTGCATAAATATATGCGAGATTCTTGGCTTACTGTCGGTACCTCTCGCAGTTGGTCGCCATTTTCTCCATGCTTAGAACCCAACTTGAAAGATATTTTGGTAATCTACCAGACCCTAAACCCGCGAGTTTTGGTCAGTGCCTTATTCAATGCACTTATTAACTCTGGCGGCTACGATCTTACCTACAGAATTCTGTCATTTCCAGACATTTTTCCTGACGAACCTTTTTATTAAAAAAAATAATTATTACGAATTTCACCACCGGCGTCCGCATTCTTCATTCCGTTTTATCTTCACATCTTGTGACATATGTTTCGTTGCCAGACGCTTTAGTATCAACAGAGAGAGAGAGAGAGAGAGAGAGAGAGAGAGAGGGGGGGGGAGAAATGGACATTAAGCATTCGAGGACATCTCGCCCACCTTTTTTGCCTCCAGTAATGTCAATTCCTGTTGGTCTATTATCATGTTCTCTCCAGTCCCTACGCACCACACGGAGCATTCATTTTGTATGGTCTGGACTACATACATGGGCCCTGTTGTTTATGTTTGTCTAAACCCAGATTGCCTAAGCCTTCATGCATAAGTTTGTCTAAACCAGTGGTTCCCAACCGTTTTTGCTCCGTGCACCACATCGACCGCTAAACAAATTAATGTCCCCCCTCACTATAATAGAGTTCTTTTATTATATATAATGTGTGACATCTACTATGCTTTTGCATATGTATAATTAAATTCATGCCCATCAACCAAATCTTGCGCCTTTGCGCTTTGATCAATTCCCCTTACTATAATAACACACATTTAGTTTTGAAAAGGTATAATAATACAGTGGCGACGGTGGCGACGGTGGCGACCACGAGATCGAACCGGGAGACAGACACTTCGCATACGGGCACTTGAATCATTTCTTAGCATGATATAAGTGGCCGATTATGAGGAGTGAAAACAATTCGCTTTTGGCTGCGGTTAGAAGAACGTCGTTGGTTTAGAGTGATTCGAGAAAAAACAGTGCGTTTTCCGGTGTCGTGCTGGAAAAAGTTCCCTCCGAAGAGGTGTCCTGTGAAAGAGACTCTGTGCCCTGCGGTCCTCCCGTTTTAAAGAGACCTTTCTACTACACAAACACAAATACATTGGTAAATTCAGATATTTTTTTACCAAAATGCAGGTTGAAGATCCAAACGCAAAGCAAGGCAAAGAAGGGAGGTTGTCGGTTTCATAACGCCAGTGTTAATAGACTGGGGTGGACTCATATTGTGAAAATAGCAGTAAATAAATGTTATATACATTTAACAAGGGAAACGATTTTTAGTATATTTGTTACCAACATTTTGCCTCTCCCTCCGTTGGGAGGAGGGGGGCAAAAAGCAGCCCCCCAGATCAGGCCTCACTGAGGGGTTTAAAAGTTAGAACCATACAGAGGTTGACAATACAATCGTGTTTTTTTACAGTAATAAGTAATACTACTTTTTAATGAAATAAATGTTGACGATATCGTGTAACATGGTTGCCACTAAAATATATTCTGAATATATCCTTTTGCCCCCCCCCCTACCGCAAATGTGGCAGTGTACGCCAATGGTTAATAACCAACCTTTTCTACAAGTAGTTTTAAGTTGATGATCAAAAGGCAAGACAAGGAGGGTTGACGGTTTCATAACAGACCGAGGGCAAAGCAGAGGGAACTGGGTTCGCGATGAGGGCGGCGAGGGCACCAGCATATTTAATATTTCGAGATGTTATGTAGATGTACCTTGCTTATAGTTGTCTAATGTAATGGTGCCTATTGTAATTATACATCAGAGATTATTAGGCTGCTTTGGTGCTCCATCAGGTGCCCTACGCGTGTGTCCGCACCTCCCTGCAAGGCGGAATGTGATGCTTGGTCGAGTTTAATGAGGGAGCCCGTCTTTTGAGGCCCCAGGAGTTCGTGTACGTGTGTGTGTATATGCGTACACGTTCTATTTATATATATATATATACATGTTTCGCATCCATAAGTCATAGCTGGTATTATGCAACCATTGCGTACCATAGCTTCTTTATGTCTGCATCAGCTGCACAGGCTGTGCACTTATTGCGTGCCTTCCGTGAGCCATCTCCGCTGCCCCTGCTTTTCTCCGATCGTTTTCCGCGGAGACGCTAACGCATGGGAATTGGTGATAGCGCCTATTGTTGTACGGGTGCAATTCATTGGAGGGAACAGATAGCCTGCATGGCCGTTGGGTGCATCGTACATCAAAGCATGAAAGAGTTAACACGCCGATTTGACAATGAGCAGAAATCTTTATTTAACACAACATCGTAGCTACACTTTTTTTTGTTTTGCGTTAATAGGAAGCGAGAGGAGACTACTGCTAGAATTGTCACTCACGGACGCCGAGTGAGAGAGAGAGAGAGAGAGAGAGAGAGAGAGAGAGAGAGAGAGAGAGAGAGAGAGAGAGAGCATCATCGCGCCCGCCGGCGACCCTAAGATCTGGCCTGACGGATTCTACTCTACTGCCACTCTTTTAGCCACGCCTACATTTTGGAACCACGTTTTCGCACATGTGTTTTTAATAACTGTAAGATGGTATCTCTTGAAGTGGTCATCTCCGGAAATTGCTAATCTATTTCTAACGACCAGCCAACATTCCATTTTGGTAAAAACTGGCGCCCAATTCTTCACCTTCGACCGTAGCTGTTTGGGGAACGAGGCCCTTTTTTCCTCGACCGTGAAAACCTTTTCCACTGATATGTTTAGCTACATCGCTTCTCGTTGACCATTACGTAACAATTGTATACTTTACGCTTTAAGCACATTGGAAGGGTGTTCTTCAAAGTTTCTCTATTCATACCGAATACTTTCCAACCTACCGTTATGTGTCATTTTATTTCGCTATCATGGTCCTTCTCTTTTTCACGTTTTCACCAGTCCTAGATAGGTGTATTCATCAGCCTCTTCTAGAGCCTCTCCCTCTATCTTTTGAACATTACTTTTGTCTGTATCCTGTTTATCTTTAAGCCTACTTTTTTACTTTCCCTATTTACATAAGTTAACATGATTTGTAATTCTTCCGATTCCTCTGACGTCATTGAAATGTCATCGGCGAATCGTAAGTGGTTTAAGTATCCACGGACAAACAACACAAACAACAAGTTCAATCGTCCGAAGAACTATTTGAATTGTCATAAGTATTTGAAAAAGACAGACATTTTGCTTCTAATCGCTTGGTTTAAAAAAAGAAAAGTTAAAAACAGGACCATTACGGAAGGTATAAACGATAATTTATTTTTTATAAAAAGTACTGCTTTTATACTCTCTAATAACTACCTTACTGCTCTGGCAGACGTAGCAGTAAAAAGCTCTTACACCTAGTGCCAACCTTGACAATAATATACAGTGAGTGAAAAAAGTATTTGATAATTTTAAAAAGGTTATTTTAACACACTTATCCACCTTCAACATTGACTGAATTTGGACCAAAGATTACTGGTGTTCAATCTTCTTTTCATATTTCTTTTGTATTTTTTAATCTTTGGTCCAAATTTTGTCCATTTTGAAACTGTATGAGAATGTTAAAATTAACCTTTTGCAATATATCGTCTGCGTGTATAACTTTTTTAAAAAGAAAAAGGAATATATGGATATTTTAATATAAAATGTATTGCGTACAAATACAACGCATGAACTTGCTGTCCTGTGCTTCCCTTGGGATACGAAAGACTCCAGTCCAATCCTCTAAGTCTGGTATGTCTTCAATATATATATATATATATATATATATATATATCATCGTGATTTAAGATTATCTGGGGACGACATCTACTTACCAGCCTTTATCCATAATATAAAACTAGGTCTCTATGCTCACTATTTATGGACTGAAACGTCTGGATGGTGCCGCGTGATGTGTTCATATGGTTTGTTTATTGTTATTTGTTACTTTTGTCGTGAATTCTAATCTCGTAAATCCTAGCTTACACATTACACAGTTCTGATTTGTGTAAGAGGATGTAGAATTCGAAAACGGGAAACAGTTTATATTTATACCTATAGTAGCCCCCTTATGTCTGTGGTTGTACGTGTTATCATTTTTAAACACTGAAAATCAATCCCATTCTTCCTGTAAGTAAAATATGTGCAATACATTTTTGTAGTAAAATCATAAGCATTGCATTTACATTATGCACATAATAGCCCTATTCTGTCAGTAACGGTTGAATTAATTCCTGGCCATTGACAATCCCGTTCTTCTTGATTTTCAATGCATTTATGTAGTAAAATCATTAGCAATGCATTTACATTATACATATAATGGTTTTATTCTGTAAATAACATTTGCATTAATTCCCGAACACTGACAATCCTTTGTTTCGGATTTTCAATGCATTTTTGTAGTCAAATCCTTAGCCTTGCATATAATAGTCATATTCTCTCAGCAACACTGGCATTCATCCCTGCCCACGGAAAATACATTTTTCCTGATTTTCAATGTCTTTCTATCATAAAATCATATCTAATGTATTTCTCTAGTAAAATCAACAGTAATGCATTTATATTACACATATAATAACCCAACTTTGTCAATAACTCTTGCATTAATTCATGGCCACTGACAATTTCGTTCTCCTTGATTTCCAGTGCACAACATACACATTGAGTGCCGTAACTTGTTCAAAAAAGCTTTCGGTAGGAAATTGCAAAGGTTTGTGTTTAATTATGTATTTTCCCTACAGCAGAAAATGACTGAAGCTGAACGGGCGAGTGATGGAGAAGCGGTAAAGTCATCGGTCCGCCATAAGAAAAGCCGAAACCTTACAATACGTATATTAAGTTCAAATGAAATCGGTGCTAAACTGCGATTACTGTTTCATTTTCCCCTCCAGCCCGGTGAGCCATTATATGTGTAACCATTAAAATGAATAAACGTTTTGACGCATTGTTTAAAAGATCCTACCTGTGATATCACAGGCTACATAACTGTGAAAGAGGCGCCTCTTTGTGGAATAGTGATTAGTTAGTATCGCAGAACATTACTACTGTAATCCTAAATCGGTGGTTCGTGGTTGTTGTTATCAGCTTGCTCATTGCTGGTTGTTGGTGTCAATTGCCAAGTACGTTCCTGATGTGCTGTTTCCACTGAGTCCTGTTTGCTGCCAGATCTTTCATAGTTGTCAACCAAGTGGTTGGGTTCTTTTTTTTTTCGCGTCCCAACCAGACAAAGCACTGTGGCCGACAACGGCAAATGGACGATATTCCTTGGTTGACGAATTATTCATCACTAAAGACGGCAATTTTCGCAATATATATAAAATTCAGTTTATGCACATTCGATCTAAAAACAGATTATGGCAATGGACTCCCCATATATAAAAATCTACAAAAGCACATTTAATTAAAGTTTCTACCTTGTTCATTCAAAAGGAAATGTGTACATGAATACATTAAGCTCCGTGGGGGCCATATTTGATTTTCAGGCATTGGCAATACATTATTCCATACCTCTTGCACCTGTTGACGCAAGAGTTGAAGGTGGGATAACTGAACGAGTCAGGCGTCGTCCATTCATGCCCCATATATGTTCAATGGGAGATAGTTCTGGCGATCGTGCGGAAGTTGTCGAACATTTTATTTTAGTTTAATTAATTCTATTTTTGGAGAGGGTTGCTTTAAAAAAATAAGCAGAAAAGAAATAGTTGAGAAACACGAACAAAATTGAAGCCAAACAGACTCCGTGAAGATATCGCAGATTTTACATGACCCACACTCTGCAAGTTATCACACAATAAAACCAACCAGACTTCGAGAAATATATTGCAGACTAAAAACGAAAACTGTCATAACGAATTTTGACCTTTGAAATTAAATATTTGACCCAGGAATCAATAGCGAGACAGTAATCGAAACCGTTAACCAAAACTGTCAACATAGGTTTCTTCAGTTTTTAAGTGGGTTTGGCCGGCTATGTATGTATGTGTAGCGCGTACAGGCGGCACCAATGGAGATAGAGGGCTGAACATTTAAACATTTAATCCTTACCATTGTGACCCCCCCCAAACAGGCTTTTAGTGGGAGGTTCAATTTACAATGTAAGTTTATGCTAAATTCGCCCCTTAGTTTGTGTCCGGTAGCGTGCGCGCTTGTTTTTTAATTCAGTTATATATTCAGTGATCATCACCCAATAAAAAGCGGGAGAAGTAACTTATTCATTGATCACCCTTTTTTTCAATCTTTTAATTGATTATCGCCAACACGGCATGCTGCCAAAATATGTTGGTCGCTTGATGGTTTCTGTTGAGTGTCTAACCAGATCTGTGATCTTTTTGTTTTCTACAACCTTCCATTCCCCGTCTCTTTGGAAAGATTTAAGTTCCTTCACGCCAGTTGTCAGATGGTTTTGAGTCGAAAGTAATAAGTCTACTTGTCGAGATTGCTCTTCACAACTGATCAGAAGTGATCGAAATAACTATAAATCAGGACAATAACGATTCAGCCAGACACTGTAATATTTATGAACATATTGGCTAAATGCTATGCCCTTTCTCCGAGCAAATTAAACAGTAAGGCGAACAAATTAGAAATTACGTCAAGCCAATTAAGAAATACGGCGAGCAAGTTTTAAAATACGGCATTTTGGTATCAGCGTTATTCAGGGAACAATATCCCGCGGATACCGAAGAACGACAGTATATACACTTTTATACAGTGTAGCATCACCCAAGGTTGGAAAGAAAAAGATACCTTCTCTCTCAGTGGTTCCCAACCGGGGTGGGGGTGGTAGTCCAAAGGAGGGAATAAGGCGATTAGGTAAAAATAAAAGTCCAGAGATAGGGTTTTCTGCATTTCTATCTATCAAGTCGAAGGCTCAAAATAAGCTCCAAGTTGAGAATGATTTAAACTATTCTCCCTCACGAATGGATCCACAAATAGAAGAACAATAAAAAAAGGACAAGAAGAGTTCACATTGATGTGTATATCAGTTACGATAGCAGAATTATTATTTTTTTGTAATAAATTAGAATTTCAAATGTGTTCTAATTATTTTCGCTTGCTTTCTTTGAGTAACAAATATACAGCAGCAGCTGTACAAGTATAACATTAAACTAATTCCTAGTTTGATGCTGTCTAATTATACGTAAAACAAAGTTATTATTTGAAATATTTATTGTTGCAACATAATAAATGGGAGGGGAATACTAGTAATCTTATTTAGAAACGTGGGGAATGACTCGAAAAGGTTGGGAACCACTGGACTAAACAAAATAATCTTTACTTATGTGCCGATGATTAAAATGCAAACCCATCTATTCGCTGTGCTTCCAAAACAGCCACTTCAACTTATCTCCTAGTGAGAGAAAGCATTCCTTGTTCTGCCTGCCACTGAGAACTGAGAACCCTGCAACGTGCACAGGAGAGGATCATGCTTAATATCACATGGAGGGGTCACAAGACAACGCAGTATATTAGAAAACCAACAGAGGTCAGAGATATCATAGAAACCATTAGAATGGCAATGGGCTGGTCATGTTGCAAGAATATTAAACAACCGCTGACTAACAACGTGGATCCCCAAAGATTATATGCAAAACTGTGGCCGGCAAAATATAAGACGACGTGGCGAGGGTTAAGAAAGTATTGGCTTCGCGACGCCCATGATAGAGAGGTCTGGAAAATCTTGGGGAAGGTCTATGTCCAACGACGCTAAAAGGCTGCTGCTGCTGCTGATGATGATGATATATGAGGGTGCATCAATAAGTCCGCAGCCTGACACAGCTGAATTCTGATCTGAGATTTTCCCTGTATAATGTTCGATCTATGTGATTGATATTCATCACAGAATTTAGTACATTGACAAGGAAGGAAATTATGTTGAAAAAAGTTGTTGTGTAAAGTAAGTGGTGTTTTCATCATTAGGCTGCAGATTTGTTAATGTACCAACGTATATATGTACTATGCTTAAGGATTATCTGATAAAACATACATCAGAGAAAGGCCGAGCTGATATATTTTCCAAAAGTTTGTACTACAAACAACAAAGATAAGTATACCAGTCTGCATGAGTCATGCTTTAATTT
Source organism: Architeuthis dux (assembly GCA_006491835.1). Lineage (NCBI taxonomy): Eukaryota > Metazoa > Mollusca > Cephalopoda > Oegopsida > Architeuthidae > Architeuthis > Architeuthis dux. Next base: position 372,341 of record VCCN01004572.1, on the reverse strand, counting down.
TTTGCCTATATTCACATAGATATGTACATTCATGCATTTTTCTGCATAGCCATTTTGTATGCATGTGCAATCCTCTCTGTAGATATGACACACTGCAATCTACGTAGGTATTTGTAAACAAATTGGTACCGTGAGGAAGCAGGTCCGACGGAGTGAAATAGCAAGAGAGAATACTTCGGGATAGCATCGAACAGCTTAGAACAGTGGTTCCAAACATGGGGGGGTCCCCCAGGGAGGGGTGGATTTGAGTAACCCAAGAGGGGGAATAAGGCTATTAAGTAAAAATCAAAGGTCCAGTCTAGGGATAGGGTGTTCTACATTTCTAAATATCAAGTCAAAGGCTCGAAATAAGCTCCAAGTTGAGAATGATTTAAGATATTCTCCCTCACTAATAGACGTACAAATTGAAGAACTAGTAGCAAAAGACAAGAACAGAGATCACATTGATGTGTATATCAGTTACGATAGCAGAATTCTGATTTTCTTTGTAGTACATTGGAATTTCTAATTATTTTCGCTTGTTTTCTTTGAGTAACAAATACACAGCAGCAGCTGTACAATTATAAAATGAAACATTTTTAGTATGAAGCTGTCTAATTATACGTAAAATAAAGTTACAATAAAAGTGACTGTCGTCGTAAAAAAGCCCAAAATCAGACCGACCAAACACACCCAACTGATTGCCGTGGCCCAACTGACAAGACCGTACCAAGCACACTGACCAGCCCTACCAACTGGACCAAACTGATTGTGTTACAACTGTGTTACAACTGACCTGATTGACCCACATGATTTTCCATCGTTACATATGATCAGTCTATCAAAAATAGTAATAAAGACAGTCGTGACTATTTGTTTATCAAAACTGTATTTAAATACATTTAGAATTATAAATAGTTATTTAAGCTAAATAATGACAATGTCAACGAATAACACTGAAAGTGACAAAATAACAAATTAGTATTAAATAGAATAAATGGAGTTATTTCCACAAACAGTGAGGAAATAGGAAGACTGCATAAGAGACAAACAAGTCTTCGTCATTGGAAACTATAGACATTTCAATATACAGAGTTTTATTTGTGTGTGTGCTATGTCCTTAAATATGATGGAAATACAATAAGTATGAAAACAGCAACAATGTTTTGAGTTTAGACGAAAGGCAGCAGCAATGCGTTCAAGATTCCTGGTGTATGGGAGGTAACTTTTCATTGCTTAGTGCTTGCCCTTTCTTGATTAATTGGTATTGGTCGCATTTGCATAATGCCCCCCACCTGTTCTTTGGCATACAACTCAGTAAGAGTCTGAGTGACACCACAAATAACTCATTGTTTAACTTAAAATTAAAATAGCCGAGTTCCCATGGTCTTTTGCCTCAGGGTTCAGGGGGTATCCTAACCCCTGACCCTGCCATATCAGTGTAATGGGGAGGTGCTGCCTAGAGGACGGGTCTCCAGAAACTGTAATCGGTCTCTTCAAGGGTTGCCCGGCAATAAATGGCCGGGAACTACAATAAAAACAACAACAAAAACATTATTTTAACTTAACTTAAAAATAGAAAAAAAAGATAAACCCGATTTAATAACAATCTCGATAAACGCCATTAGCGGGTTGGCGTAAGAAAATAGCAATCTCTATAGACGCCATCGGCGTTTTTTTTTTTTAGATAAATCGCTGCAATCTAGATAATTATAGATATAATCGCATTTGCAACATCCCCCCATCTGTTCTTTTAACTAAAACTCAGTAAGAATCCGAGAGACACAACACTTCACAGAAAGGTAGCTCTATGGTCCCATTGACGGCCCTATAACGCATCTAAATTGTATCAAAACTGACGATTGTCTAAAAAATCATCCGAAAAGCAATGGAAACCTATGTTACTCCCAACCACAAAAAGCTACAAAAAAGATTCGCTTGTCGGCTTTTTTTAATTGAAAAAGTATTTCTGGTCGGTGATGGTAGCTCATTTGATGGATTTTCCAACAAGAATGAGATTATGTCAGCAATAAAATACCTACAGTTACAAGAGGAATACATACAGTGTCAACTGATATGTACATTCAGGTAAAGAGTGACTTGGAAATAGGTGACTGGTTCTCACTACAATTTGATGATTCAACATCAGATACAGCACAGTTGACAGTTATGATGGGAATGGTATTCAGTGACCACTACAAATGAAGAGCTACTGAAAATATTGCCCATGAAAGGACGAACAACAAGTGAAGAAATCTATAACATATTCAAAGTCCACAAGCTATCTGCGATCACTACTGATGGGACACCAGCAATGGTTGGTATTAACGAAGGGTTGCCCTCTGCAACAAGGTGAATCCTTTACAAACTTTATATCCTACCATTGTATTATCCACCAAGAGGTTTTGTGTGCAAAAATGCTTCCGTTTGCACAATATAATGGATGTAGTTATTAAAATAATAAACTCTATTAGAGCAGCGCCTTTGCAACACTGTCTTTTCAAGTTCTTACTAGAGGATACTGAAATTATCTTACATACAGAAGAACGATGGCCCAAGTAAAGGAAATCAAACTTTGATCAACTATGCGACTCTTGCTGGTTGGTGATTTTGGGTTTTCTCAAATACATCGCAGAAACATTAAATTCTTTAAACTTGAAGCTTCAGGGAAACGACAACTATATAGCTAGATTGATAGGCTCTATAAATTCATTTAAAGAAAAATTAGTTTTATGGATTTCTCACATGAAGATGGAGGCTTTCACAAATTTCCCAGATATGAAGAAAATGATAGGTTTAACCCGTCACTATTTGTAATCCACATTCAATTGCTTCAGGAGGAGTTCGAAAAAAGATTGCAATGTTTTACTATCATGAAGCCAATAAGTACAATTTTATCAAACCCATTTAGTTGCAACGTAAATATTACAGTATCATGATGATTTTTACGAACAGCGATATCATCCTACTCTTCTACGAGGTATTGGTCAATGAAGTTCAATGCGAAAGATTACATTGACTGTTGAGGGACTGTTGTAGGAAGTTGTGTTGCATAGGCATGGCTTGTTTAGCATTACTTCTTTTTGTCTCCGGCTGAAGTTTAAAAACTTCCGACGGAGATTATATTTCGCTACCGATTTAAGAATGGCGTCGTGAAACTTCTTCTTGGTCTAAAATATTCAATTCTGGAAAGACCATGTTCTTAGTTAAAAAAAAAATGTGTTTGGTTCCAATTGATTTTGACCGATTTTGCTGAAATTTAGTTATAGCCGATCCGATTGTTTGTTTACATTGTATATATAATTTAAAATTGGATCACTTCTTTATTTTTAAAGATATTTCAATGAAAATGTGTATGAAGATTGGGGGAGGAATGAAGACTTTGATGTAGTGAGTTATGTGCGAACCGATTGTTTGTTTAGGTTTGTTTCCAAAAACATGTGTTTGGTTCCAATTGGTTTAAAATATTCAATTCTAGACTAATTTTCCTGAAATGTATTTAGAATGTTGGGGAAACTCCCGGGATTAAAAAAATGGTGAGTTATGGCCGAATGTTTTTGGTTCCAAATGAACATGTGTTTGGTTCAAACAGACATATGTTTGGTTCCAGTTGGTTAAAATATTCAATTCCTGGCCGATTTTGCTGAAATTTAGTTAGAATGTTGGGGAAACCCTCGGAATTTTAAAAGAATGATGAATTATGGCCGATCCGATTGTTTGTTGACATTTTATATGTAATTTAAAATTGGATAACTTATTTAATTTAAAATTGTGTTCATGTGAGGTATGTTCAAAAACATCAAAATAGGTTTTCTGCTGGAGACATTTATACTTTTGAGATTTGTATGCATTATTTCACCTAGAAATTCTATTCATTTTGTTTTGGGTTTATCAGTTTTGTTTTGTTTGTTTGAATTAGTTTTATTTCGTGTATTGACGTGGGAACTTCATGTTATGTCGCGCATTATGTTCATTACCAAGTCAAACTATAAACTTGCCTTGATTTCTGCCCATAATTTTTAAAATAATGTTAATTCTTTTTTAAATGATAAAAATAGCACTAATGTACAGCGTTTTATAAATAATTTAGTTAAGTTTAGAAATTATGGAAAGAGCATGAGCTTACAATGACATCTGTCTGATCTGTGAATTGTGTTAAATTGTAGATGCTGTTTGTATTTATGTACATTTTATGAATTTCGTATTTGTTTTAAAGTTAATGTGTAAATATTGTGAATAGTTTGAGATGCCTAAATGGTCATAATAAATAAATAAATAAATAAGTAAATAATATAAACAATTTCTAAAAACCTGATGTTTCGCCTTAATTCATGTTGTGCATTATCTTAAATAGGAATGAGATATTATTATGTATGGTATTCATTATTAAATCCAAATATAAATTTGACTTGAAAAGTGAATGGTGCCTTACGCACCACTCGTACTCATGGGAATGTTCTTCAAAAAGGTTTCTAGAAAATTGACGTACGAAAGAAATCTCGATAGATTCTATTGTAGGGTTGGCGTAAGAAAAGAACAATCTCCATAGACGCCATCGGGGGGTTGGCATAAGAAACAACAAGCCTGATAAAATAGTATCTAGATATTTTCCTATAACTTTTCCGGAGCAAGTTAAAAATTAGAGCAAGCAAATTAAAAAAAATAGAGTAAACAAATCAAAAACTACGACATGCAAATTAAATACTACAAGCAAATTAAAAACTACTGCAAACAAATTAAAGACTGAGACTAGCAATTAAAAAAAGATCGATCAAATTAAAAAATACAGCAAGCAAATTAAAAAATAAAGCGAGCAAATTAAAAACAATAGCAATAAAACTGAATCGATGAACATGGATAATCAAATAATTACATTTACTGCTTCAATCGCTGCAATATTAATTTTTTGAGTTAAATTAGTTGAAACTTGTCTAATAATAATTTTGTTTTCGTTAGTCCCCACCAGAACCTAACGCCCATCATTTTAAGTCCGACCCACACCTCGCAAAAAACAAAAAGAAATTAAATTGCATTTTTTTCTCGCCGAAAAACTCCCAACATGCTGGGTCTGTATCAATTGTCCCCGAAACGAAACCTAAAACCCTCACCTAAATCTAACTCCTAACCCATGGGAAAGTGGGGGTGGGCCTAACGAATCATACTTAACATATCTATTCACATTGGTAATGAAAATTGTGATTTGGTGGGGAGTAAAGAGAAACCCCTAAAATACTCTGCGGTATATTGCTATTATTTTCTTATTTTAAACTTGACAGCATTAGCCACTTCTTATAGTAATGCTGCAAAAATCTGACAACTTGACTTATCTGGAAACAGCTAAAAAGATATGCAAGACTGTCCTTTCTCTTGAATGGTCGGTCTTGTGATGGAACCCAACTAAAAAGATATGCAAGACTGTCCTTTTTCTTGTGATGGAACCCAACTAAAAAGATATGCAAGACTGTTCTTTCTCTTGAACGGTCGGTCTTGTGATGGAACCCAACTAAAAGATATGTACAGAGTTAGGAATAGGATTATCCTTTTCGTGGGGTGGACTAACAATAAAGACACAGCATTTGGGGGTTTTCTTTGAGGTGGGGGTCGTTTAAAATACTGGGCGTTAGCCTTTGATGGGGACTAACGAAAAGGACCCATGGATTTTATTAAGAGACAAGTTTCAACTAATTTAACTAACAAAAATTAAAATTTGCGGCGATTGAAGGAGTAAATGTAATTCTTTGACTATTCATATTCATCGATTCAGTTTTGTTGTCGTTGTTTTTAATTTGCTTGCTTTATTTCTTAACTTGCTCGCTGTATTTTTAATTTGCTTGCTATACCTTTTAAATGGCTCATCTTTATTTTTTTTATTTTCTCGCAGTATTTTTTAAATTTGTTTGTAGTAGTCTTTAATTGTTGTATAGTGCCTTCATCCTCGGGAGGAAAATCGTGAACTTAGACAATCAAAAAGGATGATTCGAAAAACTGGTTGTAAAAATATGAGACATATTTTTATTTCATAGCACACAGTTTGTCGGCCGGTGGATGAAGAGTGGGAGAGAGATAAGGGTGCCGAGGGACCATTCCCATCAAGGACACCGGTCTCGTGCCTTACAGCTTGGCTTAGGTGATCTGCCTCTCTGTTTTGAGTTCCATGAGTGTTCTGTCTCTTAGCTTCCTTTATCAAGTTTGAACGCCTACAATTGTCGTTTCCGGTTTCCACATCCTGTTTTTTGGACACCTACGCATATGCTAAGGTGACCGGGTCACTTCCACTTCCGCACAGGTGTTGACCTGGAAATGACCTTCTCATGGTTGTATATCATAACATAACTTGCAAGCCGTAATTTTGATTTGCTTACTGTATTTTTTAATTGGCTTCCTTTAATTTGTAACTCGCCCGGGAAAAGGTATAGAGAGACGCCCTCGTAGGGTTCGCGTAAGAAAATAACAATTTAAATAGAAACCGTCAAGGAGTTGGCCTAAGAAAACAACAATCTAGATAGACGCCTTCGGGTGCTGTCGTCAGAACATAACAATCTAGATAAACGCAATCAGGGGGTTGTGGTAAGAAAATAACAATCTCTATAGACGCCATCGGATGGTTGGTGTAAGAAAAGAACAATCTCGATAGACGCCATCAGACGGTTGGCGTAAGGAAAGAATAAGCTCGATGGACGCCATCAGAGTGTTGGAGAAAACGTTGTTTATTGTTATTTTGTAAGGGATTATTAGGTTTTTAGTGGCGGGTTAAGTTTACAATGTAAGTTCATGCTAAATTGGTCCTGTACTTTTTGTCGCTTTGGGTTTTTTTTAATCTTGTCTTTTTAGTGATCACCACCCAACAAAAGGCGAGAGAAGTTCCCCATTGCACTCAATCGTTAGAATATTATGGCATCGGGTCTGGTTAGTCGTTCAATAGACACCGTCACGTGACCAACGTGACGGTGTCTATTGAATGACTAACCAGACCTGATGCCATAAAATTCTAACGATTGAGTGAAATGGGGAAATAAAACGGAAAAGGTAAGCATAAACGTGAAAACGAAATGATTTAATCTTTAAAAGTTAAGCTGAGAAGAAACAAGAAGTAAAAGACAGAATAAAAATGGACCACGAAACATATAAAACTTATTTACAATATATTACAAAGTCAACTCTAGCGTGAAAAATTCTACATATTCCATTTGAGGCCCATTCGAACTGGTAAGTAGAAAAGATGGCTCTCAATAATAATTCACGCTTGGTCAGATAATTGTTTCCTTCTTATTAGAAACCGTCAACCAAAACTGTCACCAAAACTGTCAACATAGTTTCTTCAATTTTTAAGCTGGTCTGGCTGGCTATGTATGTATCACGCGTACAGGCCGCACCAAGAGGTCTGAAAATTTAAACATTTACTACTTATGTCTAGATGAAACTTTTTTTTTACTAAATAGGTTTTTAGTTGGAGGTTCAATCTGCAATGTAAGTTTATGCCAAATTGGTTTGAGGCAGCATTCACGCTTGTTTTTTGAAAATTCAGACATTTTTTTTGTTTTTCTGACCCCCCCCCCCCCCCACCAGGATTTTAGAGGCGGGGTCAATATGCAATGTAAGTTTATGCTAAATAGGTCACTAGTTTGTGCCCTCTTGCTTTTTGAAAATTCAGACCGTTTTTAGGCGGGAGAAGTAACTTATTCATTTATCACACCTTTTCCCTAATGTTCTGTATTGATCATCCCCAACACGGCATGCTGCTAAAAGATATTGGTCATGTGATAGTGTCTATTGAGTGACTAACTAGACCTGTTTTTTATTATTTAATTCATTTTTTACCAAATTTCAATTTCTTTTATTACAGAGAGTAGAACATTCTCTATAAACGTAGGGGATGAGACCACTGTAAACTGACATTTCCAGGAAAAACTCCATTGGACTATTTCATTGGTCATTTTTTTCAATACACAATCATTCTTCCGGGGATAAAAGAATGAATGAAGGTTTATGTTTGCTGTTCGCTGGTAAATGTTGGTCTGTCCACAGAGAAGCAAATCGATCAATAATATAAAAAGAGGAATATAAAGATTGTTTTTATTTCAGAATTTAGACTTAGAAGACCAGTGAGGCATGATCCCTAAGCAGACCGATGCAACCAGCCGAAACCTCTATCCAAAGAAAAGTATGGCAGTTAACATACGTACAATGGTCCAATCTAGCTTCTTAGCGTGAAAGTCCACAACAAGAAAAAACAGAAAAAAGTCTCATTGTTAAAATAGAGTCAGTTCCACAGCATGCAACGTTGAGCTGATAGATATAAATCATTTCTGAATAATTCCTACGGTGCCTTGTTTTTTTTCCTTTACGGTCTAGACAAGCGAAACAATAAACTAACAAGATGTGATAAGCTGACAATATACAATTCTGTTTTCTTGTATTACCACTGGCAAACGGCCACAAGTGTGAGGCACCCGGTAAGCATCCAACTCAGTACAGTTATAATGGTCGATGCACTATTTTATTAGATATTGCATCATGGCTTGGCACAAATGCTTACTAATCTTAGCTTAGCCTGGCACAAGTGTGTGTCACCCAGTGAGGATCGAAATCACTACAGTAGTAGAGGTCTGTGATACCCGCTTGCTTAAGGTTGCTCTATATCGAGGTGTCCTGCCTACTAATCTAAACTTCGTCTGACACAAGGCCACAAGGGCGATTCACCCAGTGAGTATTAAGTTACAGTGATCTACAGCAGTGGTTCCCAATCTTTTCGAGTCATTCACCACTTTTATCGATAAGATTATTAGTATTCTCCCCCTCTTCCATTTATTAAGTGTTAACAAAAAATAATTTCAAATAATAACTTTATTTTAAGCATATTAGACAGCTTCATACTAAGAATTAGTTTAATTTTATAATTGTACAGCTGCTGCTGTGTATTTGTTACTCAAAGAAAACAAGCGAAAGTAATTAGAACACATCATTTGAAATTCCAATTTATCACAAAAAAATAAGAATTTTGCTATCGTAACTGATATACACATCAATGTGATCTCTGTTCTTGCTAGTTTGCTACTAGTTCTTCAATTTGTGTGTCTATTAGTGAGAGAGCACATCTTAAATCATTCTCAATTTGGAGCTTATTTCGAGCCTTTGACATGATAGATAGACTTATCTTAGTCTGGAACAAGGCCACAATAGTGAGAAACAAAGTGTGCATCGAACTCGCTCTACATTGCTCTACAGTAAGGCGTTCCAGCTCGTCACTATTTAGTTCATTCTTTGGAATGATGCCCACGCAGTTAGAGTCAGCATATCCAAAGTAATAACTGATATCTTATTGCAGCGTTTTTAAAAACTATTTCAGTGTTAATATTTTCTATAGTTTTGAGAAGGGTCACTAACATTCAAATAATTATTCTTGTTGTTTTAAAGTTTGTGACCCTTCTTGTTGTTTTTGTTGTTAAATCAAAGAGGCATCTCATATAAACACGTATCGACTGCAAATGCATTAGTCAGACAAGTGCGGAGTTCAACCCGATGTGGCTTCCGCTACTCAAACCTCCAAACCCGACAAGACAAGGACAATTAAACACCCGAATCCTACTTTATAAGTGTTACCGCCTTTGAAATTAAAACAAAAATTCTGTTTACCCCATAACATTCGGATATTACACCTGAAGAAGGCCGAATAATGGATCGGCCGAAACGACGTGTTAACAACACAAATAACAAAAAGGAGTTCAATCGTTCGAAGAACTATTTGAATATTTCCGTGTTATTCCCCCTCGAGTCCTTATTGCAAAACTTCATCCACCCGCGACTAAACCTCCGTATGTTTTTTTGATAATCTTCCCTCTTATTCTTCCTTGTGTATACGTTTATACATAATTCCTTTTTATCATGAGCAAAACATATAAATTAACTCATTTTTTTACTCTTTATTCATTCAAGTTTTAGAATATGTAAATAAAATACGTAGAGACAAGCGTGGCTGCTCCAGAGTCAAACTCTGCTCCCACACACGTTCATAAAAATGTTAATTTTAAAATGTTAAGTTTTCTTTTTTAAAGTTTTGGAATTCAAATATTTTATAACGTCCAGAACACTGAAATTGAAAATATTTTTCATTTTCAGAGTTTATTGTATGTATAGAAGGAATATTTATTTTAGAAAGAAATATAGATATTTGCATAGATTAAGTCTTCATGTTTCATTCAAACTTCATTCACCTCTCAGTTTCATTCACCCCAAAAGTAATTTCTTTCACCAGTTTAAAAAGCACTTTCTTATTGTATAGGATGATCATGATTAATTGAGAAAGTAGGAGAAATATATCTGTGTGGACGTTGCTAATATATATTTGATTTCTAATGATCGACTCGTCTCACAATATGGAGGTCATTTATGTGCCATAATGGACTTTTGCTTTCATGATATGTCAGAGTGCAAAGAGATTTTTGGCGGCACCCATCTCCTTTCCAAGTGTAACGTGATAGGTTTTACTAGTTTCGTGATACCAACACAAAAAAATAAATTCCTGACAGGACTGACTCCTTTTCTTTGTTAACGATCGTGGCATGCCTGTGTCCAGACCTTTAAGGTATCTGGCCATTGAAAGGTTGATTAATGTCTTTCTTAAGGGCAGCCGTAGCAGGAATTCAAATTGAACTTTTGACCCCCTTTGATAATGAAACTAATATTTAAAAAGAAAACATTGTTTCCTTTTTTACATCTATACACGTATTTCCCCGCTTTTTGAAAGTTCACTTTACGCCATTTCACCTTTAAGAAATACCTACATTAGTACACGTTTCCCCCGGTATCCCAAATGGCGTAAAGCGAAGAAACACTTATTATTAATTTATTCTTCTATATATGCCCACCGCGATGTCAAAGGTCAACTTTCGTCGTGTGCTGTGGCTGATTTTGAAGGCCTGAAATCGACAGTATGTTTGACTGCTTAGTCTCACACCTTTTTCAATCATATAGCTCTTTGTAGACACGCAAACGTCCTACAAACCTGCTCTAAACCTACGTGCTTTTCCAGAACTAAAGACATAGTTTACCGCAATCACTGCAGCACTATCAATCGTAGAGAAAATGTCATGCAAGGGCAATTGCTTCTTCGTTTAAAGCCATTTCGGCTTAAGGAAGGTTTCTTGAAATGCTCTAATTTCGGATAGCGGCAGAAACCTGTATTTATTTATCTAGAACGAATTTAGTTTTACAAACATTGCAAAATTATAAGGAACCAAATTGTATTTGGTCTCTCTTAAACACCGTATGACCTCGAGAGTCCGCTTTCACACGGACGTTGTTCTTGGTTTTAACTCTAATCTGGTTAGTCACCCAACGGAAACCGTCACGTGACCAACGTCTTTGGAAAATGGGGTGATCAATTAAAATATTGGAAAAAAGGGTAATCAATGAATAAATTACTTTCGTTGGGTGATCACTAAAACAACCTGAATTTTAAAAAAAGGAATAAGCGTGAATGATGCTGGACACCAACTAAGGGAGCAATTTAAAATAGACCTACATTGGAAATTGAACCCCCACTAGAAATCTATTTAGGGAGGATTTAAAACACGTTTCTAGACATGATAAGGAGTAAATGTTTAAATTTACAGCCCTCTAGCTCCATTGGTGCGGCCTGTGCGCGTGATACATACACACATAGTCAGACCAACCAACGTGAAAACTGAAGAAACTTATGTTGACAGTTTTGGTGACAGTTTTGGTTGACGGTTTCTAACTGATTCTTTCTTTTTTTTAAATTGCAGAATTTGAAATGAAAACAGAATTCAAACTGACTCCAGAAATAGATTCTGACATTTCGCTGTTCCGGTAACTGTTTAGACATTCAGCGTCGAGATATTTTCTGGCGACATAGTTCTTTGTCGATCTTCAACTCAGCATGAGTGATAAGCCTTTTTCAGAGGAAAACTTGTCATTATACATGATTATACTAATCATATTCAAAGTGACTTTCGAGAAATGGTTAATGTTGTCCTTTAGTTGAAAAATGTTCTTTCTATCTTTCTATCTTTCTTTCTTTCTCTCTTTCTTTTAGATAGCGTCAAACAAAATTGTCAGCATAGGTCAATATAGGTTTCTTCAGTTATGAAGTGATTCTGGCTGGCTTGGTCAGCTCTCTACAGGCCGGACTAATGGAGCTAGAGTGCTGAAAATATAAACACTTACTCCTTATTATATCTAGAAAAATGTTTTCTTTTAATTCCGCCCCTATACGTTTTTAGGGGGAGGGGTTCAATTTACAATGTAAGTTTGTGCTAAATTGGTCCCTTAGTTTGTGTCCAGAAGCGGGACGCTTGTATATTTTTGAAAATTTACAATTTGTTAATTGATCACCCCTAACACCCCTAACACGGCATGCTGCCAAGAGGCGTTGGTAACGTAACGGTTTCTATTGAGTGACTAACCAGACCTATCTTTCTTTCTTGCTTTCTCTCTTCTATCTTTTCTTTTTCTTTTGATGGAATGTCTGCATATTTATAATTATGGAAATTATAATTATTGAAATGTGAAGTCGTCTGAATGGCACTAATAATTAAACACCGCTCCCCACAACAGACTGGAAAAAGGGGTGATCAATGAATAAGTTACTTCTCCCGCCCTTTATTGGTCTGTGTTGCTGGGTTTAGATTATTCATGTGTTCTGACATGTATATGTATCTATTTATCCGGACTTCGACCATCCCTAACCGTTCATAGTAGAAACTTGAACTTTTGTACACACTCCCCTCAATGAGTAGGCAAATCTTTGAAAATTCCCCCTCTAAATAAGATCTTAGAGGGAGGGGGGTTCAATATGTAATGTAAGTTTATGCTAAATTGGTCGCTAGTTTGTGCCTGCTTGCTTTTTGAAAATTCAGACATTTTTATAGTGATCTCAGACCAATAAAGGGCGGGAGAAGTAACTTATTCATTGATCATCCCTTTTCCCTACTCTTTAATTAATCAGCCCCAACACAGCATATATGGGTGGCGGTGATTCATAATTTCCCTTGGAATGCTAGTCTTTTTTTCTTCTTTTTCTGTTCCTCTCTTCTTTCTGTCTTTCTTTCTTCTTGCTAGCCTCTCTGCATACTGTGAACATAATAGAAATCATCTTAATGGCAATGCCTTAATGGATATGTGTTAATGGGTACCCCACTATAATGTCCGTCTGTATGTGACAGCGTAACCAAGTAACCACATAACGTATCCACATGAAATTTCCTGTGTGTACTAATGGCACCCCATGCATGATTTTAGCAAGTTAATTTTTGAAAGTTCAAAAAGAATTATGGTGTGGGTTTTGGGTTCACACTCACTTTAATAATAATGATTTGATTTCAATCTATCTATATAATACAAAAAGTTTGATTATATTTGTCTGTATTTGACCTTTAAGTAGCCGAAGCGGTGCTTTGTAGCCAAAGATTATGAATTAAGTTACCACTAAAATGCACTAACTTAAGAAATCCAAAAACAGTCCGAGTGATTTGCAACTGAATAATCATTGTGTGGAGTTTGCATTCGCACTCACCCCGATAATAGTGACCTGATTTCTATCTACGGCTATGTTTTGAAAATCCCCCACCCCAAATAGGTTTTTAAGCAGGGTTCAATTTCCAATGTAAGTTTATGCTAAATGTGTCCCTTAGTTTGTCCGGTAGCGTTCATGTTTGTTTTTATTTTGAAAATTTGGACATTTTAGTGCCTAACAAATTCATATGTGGGTGACGGTGATTCATAATTCCCCTTGGAATATTTTATAGTCTTTTATACGGCCTGTCTATATAAATGTAGAAATACGGAGGCAATGGAAATCGTCATAGTGGCACACATTCTGAATCGTTTAAAAATGTTTCTTTTTTCTTTCTATCCGTTTCTTCTTTCTTCCTACATTTCTTTCTTCTTTCTTTCCTTCCATTCATTCCTTCTTCTTTTTTCTAATTAGGAAGGGTGAATTCATGCTGAACAAATCAGATTCATTGTGAAAAGTAAAGAAGGAAATCCTCACTTCCCCGATACCCACGTGACAACCCCGAGTAATGTGTTTAGTAGCAGACAAACCGATGATACAGTGGGTGATGAATGATTTCATTTCACTTCAAAGCTTTGCACCTACTTAATTTAGATTACTTATTAAGTACACGCCTCTCTTTGCAAGCAGCTAGAAAAAAACCGTGTTTCCCTGGTAACGACACACCTTCATTCCTTCTCAAAAATAACGAAGCAGCGACCATCTCAATACTGCATCAGGAACAGTATTGATGGAGTATGACGAATAATTTACAAGGGTATTTGGTGGACTACTGCTCATTGCACCCCCCCATCCTCATAGCTATCAATATCGAGCTTCAGTAGACGGCTCCCAACTCAAAATACCAGTGATACAGTGTAAACATTGCATATTTTAATTCAAATTAAATGTCTGTCTTATAATTTATTATGTCTGTTATAGTGGGGCAGCTTAGCCAATAATGACAGTTATGGTTATCACTTATTTTGAGTCATGAATTGTGTGATAGAAGGAAGCTTCTGGCAAATTCGAATGCTGCATCATTAAAAATGTATGATTTGACACCGAGATCATCCTTATCAGACTAGTTTAGGCAACCTTATTGCAATTATAATTTTCATACCAGCCATGGTCGCCATATCGAACTTTCCATGACTTGCATGTATTATTCAAATGGCAATTCCCAAGAACTATGTATGGTAAAGTAAAATTCAATTAATTGTGTCCTCAATATCATATTATATCCATCGGTGATAAGAAGATTGCTGGCAGTCATTTTTAAAATGGCTTGCTGACCAATATTCCACGGCGAGGTTGTTGGTATTCACAAATATTGCCTTTGTAAGACACAAGGCCACACATGAGGATCACACTATAGTAATGGTCTGAGAGACTAGCTTGCAAACCAATTTTGAAAGGAAGGTTTCCTGGTATTTGTTTAGTCATATCGGTTCTCGTACGATCACCAAAGTTAAGCAATGTCGAGGCTGGTCAGTACTGGTCAGTACCTAGATTGGTGACCGTCTGTGTGCCGAAAGCAGTAAAGGAGTAAAGCAGTAAAACCTGACAGAAGATCTGGAGGTAGGGACCCAAAGTCAGTAGATGGATAGATGCTGATCCCTTATAGCCGTGCTGATCTCCAAACGCATGAACATCTCTTTCTGTTGGACGTATTCAGCATGGTTGAGAGGGAATGCCGTAAGCAGAACGAGGCTTCGACGGGCCTGGCCAACCGTGAGTGGCTTTTACAAACAATTGCCCATGTGTACCTAACCCCGCGACACCCTCGATGTGAGTATAAGCGGAGAACAATGATACACTTATTCTCAAAGGAGATGTGATAAATAAATCTTCCAGAATCAATTCGTGCATGTTTATACAAACCATCCTCTGTTCCTCTCATCACGAATGCCTCGGAAATGTTTATGAACCTCCGATGATTCCGCCTTACCGGCTCTCACGATCCCTCCAACCAGTCTCCCCCATGTTCGTCGGTCCTCTGCTATGGATTTCAACTTCTCTAGGTAGTATGCGTTGTTAAATGTAAGCCGCCTGAAGTAGTTGTGATCTTGTAGAAGTCGTTCAGATCTTGGTTGAGAACGACTCGAGGAGTGGTTCTGGGTTTCCCCCTTAATCCCTTTGCTGGCTTGTTAAAATAAAGCAGCATTGCTTCGTTTGCTGGTATCTTCTCGTCCCTACTCAGTATATAGCCTAACAACTCCTATCTAGCTTTTCTTGTATAGGGTTTCATTTCTTATTCTGCTGCAGTATCGGATGCCCAATATCATTCGGAGTTATCTGAGGTATAATGTATTAAGTGTCTCTGCCTGTGTTCTAGTTACGACTCGGAAACGTGGCTTTTCTAAAAGGAGCGACTCTAAATGGACGCCTTTGAAGCCAACAGCCTAAGTGCCATACAGGGCAGATTCCTTTGTTAGTGGCGAAAGAACATTATCAAAGTTGGGTGAAGCTCTGTCGGTTAATTGAAAAAGGTGAATAACGTGATGGTGATAATCGCTGACCAAAATCGTTCATCATGATAAGATTTTTAAAAATATCACTGGTATGCCACGATCGTTGACAGAGAATAGAATGGGGAATAAACAAACCTGTATCCTATAACTATCTTACCTGCCCAGGCAACATTTGAAAATCTGCTTCGATAGTGAAACAGAGTTTAAACTTTGTATGAGCCCATGTTTTGTCTTATATTTATATTTCTGCTCTACTTTCTGTGTATTGAGAACTCTTATTATTATAAGAGTTCTCAATACAAAAACAATTTAAATAATATATACAGTGTCCCTAAAGTCTGGACATATAGGCAAAATGCATATTTTCAATAAAGAAATTTGAACAACATTTTATTTAACTGAAATATTAATAAATAACATCTTCAATGTGTTTTCCACCATTTGTGATGCAAAGTTCAATGCGCTTGTTTCTTTAAACTTTCTAACCACCTTTCCCACGGTGGATAAGCCAATTGAGGTCCTTCTCGAATGAAGTGCATTAAAATCATCTGCTATCTT
>VCCN01004572.1:325113-343178 GCA_006491835.1 Architeuthis dux | reverse complement strand
GTTTAGCTAAGAGCGGTATAAAGCCAACTCAAGAGGTAATGGGGCATAGGATAATTGTGTTGTGGCAGTTTTCCAAGTAAGAAGAATCCACCTTGAATAACATTGGATAACTTGGCTTTCAATACTTACAAAACTTAACTTTGTCTGGCACAAAGTCAAATTTGCAGAAGTTGTGTTTCAGAAGATTGGGGTGTACCAATCTTCCAAGTAAGTAGTGAATGTTTGCTTTGAAAATCAGCATTTGAACTTTGGCTGTGTCATTGAGCTCCAACACAGACGCTAGGAACTTTTGCATCAACCCAATAATATACAAAGGCAGAACAAAATGAATACCTTTCAAACAAGACCCTTTATTCAATAATCTAAACTAGGACTTCTCAAGCTTTTTTCATTAGCGACACCTTTTGATGAGACAACAGTTTTCGCGACACTCGGGGAGGTGTGCTTCAAACCCCTACTTTCAGAAGCTCTGATCCAAACGAACCAAGCATTTTCTATTGCTCAAATTAAGTTTTGTTAGATAACCATTTGCACATTTTTAAGTTATTTATTTCATTGTGCAACTTTTTAATAAATGCTCTTCTTATGCGTGGTTTTCGCATATGTAGATCTATACATGAAATGCTATCTAAGATAAAATTAAAATAAAAATTAGACACAAAATCATTAAGAATATACGAAAATTTTGAAGTTGTGCAGCTGTTATGATTCAAGAGTTTCTATATGGATACTTTTACCGTGTGCTTTTGTCAGTTTTTTTTAATATGAAAAGGCCATTCCCAATTAATCATGTAAGAAAATATTTTTTCAAACATTTACCAATATGATTGAACGCAAGTAACTTCAAATAACATTCTTGACAAAGCGATCTCTAGACCAACACTCGTTGCCTGTTCGAATGCTGAGTAGATGGAGAATCAGCAGAATAGACGTAAGGATGCCAAATCACCATTTTAATTGTCTACTGCTTTTTGCCGCTGAATGTTGACTGATTTAAGAAACGGCTTTTTTTCTGCTTCATTAGTGAACAGTGAAATCACACAGCTAGCAGTTGAACGTGAAATTCCCGATTTTGATTTGGCTCGGGTTCATCTAACTACAATTGAATAAATATGTGTGTGTGTGTGTGTGTGTGTGTGTGTGTGTGTGTGCACTGCCATTGTACGAAGTTGACCGATATATTAGTCGGCACACAAAACAGTGCAGTGTCGGGTTTGATGGTTTTGGGATCAGCGGTTCTCAAGAAATCTAACAAAACTAAATTAAAAAATATAGATTATGAATCTTTTATCTAAAATTATAGATTCAAAATATCTAAATTGGAAATAGATTTAAATTTAGATATAAAATCTTTCTACAAATTATCCCCCTTGGTTTCCGCTCTTTGGAATTATCTAAATTCAGATATAGATACATTGGCAACACCGAAAAGAAGTAACCGAAATACTTCGAAGCCGTAATTTCGTACCACGGACGGAAAATTATTTTACATGACAATATGGCAGGCTGCTCAGCACACGATAAAGTTCGACCCCTTCCAAATATGCACATTTGGAACGGGCACTGCCCTAGTTGAATTAAATTGAATTAGATTAATTATGACAATATCAAAATCTTACAATACCTGTGTTCCTGGAGTAGGATGTATTGTAAATTGGCTGCCGGATATCCGTCTCTTTTTTGTAATTTCCTGTACCTCCCACTACTCAACGGTATGACGACACAGCCTAACATACAATCATCACCTTTCTAGGAACGCTCACAACATTTTCCCTTATAAATGAATGGTAATTGTTTATTTGCTTGATGACATTTTGGCTTTCGAAATGTTTTTATAAGAACGCTCTATCGGCTCCCTTCTGCTTCATTAGTCTATTTAGCGTTGACCAGTCGCTTCAAGCTTCCTTGCCAAGTCAAGCGAACATGGTTTTCTCCATTTGAATGCCTTAATATATTTGTTCCTTTTGTTCAATGGAATGGAAAGAATCGCGTTCGTTCGAATCTCATTTGCTTGGGGGCAGGAAAAATGCCAAACCTATTTTCAAATTTATTCTTATTATTCGATGAAGTATTGCAACACAATATTTTTATTACTAATTTTGACTAGTTTTTAGCTTCATCTTAATTTTTAGTTGTTTTTACATCACAACTTTGACTCAGGCCGTCATTTACATTTGCATTTTTGTCGTAGCCGTAGAATGACGGCCCGAGTCAAAGTTATGATGAAAAAACAACTAAACATTAGGATGCAGCTAAAAACTAGTCAGAATTAATAATAAAAGTATCATTTTCAAATCTTTCAAGTATTCTTAAAACAAAAAAGTATTTAGTTTATTTCTAATAGAAGTAACTATTGGGTAACATAAAAAGTTCGTTCGCTTTGTTAAGTAAAAATTAGGATAGTGCCCGTTTCAAATGTGCATGTTTGGAAGGGGCCGGAATAGTATGAGGAGCAGCCTGCAATAATTGTCATGTAAAATAATTTTCCGCCCGTCTTAGTGGTTCGATTACTTCTCTTCAGTGTTGCCAATCTAGATATTCTATATCTAAATTTAGATAATTCCAAAGAGCGGAACCCAAGGGAGATTATTCATAGAAACTATGTAGAAAGATCTATAATCTGTAATTCTTAATTTATTTTTATTATATTTCTTAAGAACTTCCGATCCCCAAAAAACTGGCCAATGTCAACTTCGTACAATGGTCAGTTGTCGAGTAACCGCGGTTCACACACACACACACACAGACACACACACAGATTTCTTCTATTGTATTTAGATAAAAAGACAATTTAAAAAATATTATTTTCGAATAAAATATTTACCGTTTTGTTCCACTGTTTTCAGATATATTTAAGACGGCGTCTTGATTCTGGATATTTTAATCTTTCTCAGGAAAAGAACTGCTCTACTCTAGGTTCCTTTTGCAGTCTTCCAGAGAAGTTAAAATCTTTTCATTCAAAAAATTCTGTAAAGACAGGAAATACAAAGGTGCTATATCTGATGAATATGGCAGATGAATGAATACTTCCCAGCCAAACTGTCAGAATGTGTGTCTAGTCACTAAGTATACATGTGGTTTTGAATCATCCTGATGGAATATTACGACATTTGTGTAAATTGATTCCGGACGGATTTCGTACATTGCTGCTTTCAATTGGTCTAATTGGGAGCAGTATTTATTCGAATGAATCATTTGCTCCCCCTGAGGGAGCTCATAATAGAGGAGTCTTCCAATCTCAACCTATTATGCAACATCACCAGAATGGATGAAGATTGGACCTTGGTGCGGTTAGTGTTGGTTCATTTTGCTTGCACTATCTCTTGCATTACACCTTATTATAGTACCCACTTTTCATCAAACGATTATTTTCAAAAACGATTCATTTAATTACTGTTCAGTAGGTTTTTTTATTCAACTCATGTGAAAGCCACACATCAAAGTAACTAACATAACCGGGCTGACGATTTTTAAGGTTTGATTTGGATATGTTGAGTATGTTGTCTCCTGTGTCGTATAACATTGAATATTCCCAAGTAATGTCTTGATTTGATGGCTATCAACCTCATTTGGTAAACCCGACCATGGAGCATCGCCTATAGAGCAGGAAATATGCTTAAAAGACCACATACATTTAGACACATAATTAGATAGATAGATAGGCAGGCAGGCAGGCAGGCAGGCATCTGTCGCAAAGCAATGGTTGGCAACCTTGTCTGCCAGACCCTATCTAGATAATTAACACCAATCCTCACGAGGTGCCCTATACTTGTTGGCCCAGTGCCAGCCTAAACTCAGCCGAGTAAATATCTATTTTCCTACCTTCTGAGTATTTAAGGCTTGTAAACTATCTACTAACTGATATTTCTTTATGTAACCCCAACTATTGGTTGCCGCTAAAATATATGTTCAGTACATATCCTCCCCTGACCCGAAAACGTGTCAACGGACACCCATGGCCGTAAGAGGATCAAAGAGACATGGGGAGACTTTCGAAGCTCTAAAAAAAGAATTAACGGATGAAATCAATTGATAATCGATAATCAATCAGCTGGTTAAGTTCCGACGGGCCTAGCAAGCTGGAAGTGGATATGGAGAACTGCTCAAGTAAAACAAGGGAGAGTGAAACAGATAGACGAGAAAGAGGATGACCTTGCAGGCGTTTGATCAAGGGCATGGTAGAAACATGTCACAAAGTCCCATGGGCTGTCCCA
This sequence comes from Architeuthis dux, assembly GCA_006491835.1. Taxonomy (NCBI): domain Eukaryota; kingdom Metazoa; phylum Mollusca; class Cephalopoda; order Oegopsida; family Architeuthidae; genus Architeuthis; species Architeuthis dux. The sequence continues at coordinate 338,964 of VCCN01004572.1, read as the reverse complement.
CCAACATATCGACCGCGACTCTTCACAATACACGTGGAAAGTAATATAAAATAAAAATTGAAAACAACGCTTCTGATTATGGCTCTTGAACGTAGATAATGTAAAACTATCTTTCATAATTTATTTACTTCAACTGATTCATCTAAATCAGGGGTTACCAAACGTTTTAGACCATTGAGCCCTTCATGGAATCCTTGATTCCTCATCGACCCCCAGGCAGGGCTGCCAAAAGAAAGATATCAAACGTACCAATACCACATCCTAAAACGTACCAAATATTCCAGAAACGTACCAAATATATAGCATATAATTAGATATCGAACGTTACGATAATTATGAAATTTATTGAAAAGAAGAAAAAAGACACAAAAGGAATACTCCTTAAATTAAAGACTTGCTTCCTTTTTAAACATATTATGCCATTTATTTACTTTCATCTTATTACACTGATCTTGTCATGGGATCCAATATAGTCTGTCTTTTTTTTACCCCATAGGTTCAGTAGAACACTCTCAGCGTTTGTCGACCCCCTTTCGAAACCCCTGGCATTTATCGATCCCTTGGGTAGGTAAGGTACTTATGGTAGAGTGGTTTGTTCACTCACCCACTTTCTTGTCATTCAACCATCGTGGCGTACATCCGACGAGGCATTTTGTCAAGTTATCTGTGACAGAGGAGTGGTTTCATATCTTACCCTAGGGTATTGGTGCGTGGTGAACATAAGCAGTCTCAGCCCGAATTCGAACTCAGTTCGCCGATTCCGTTTTCCATGCTGGTAACCATTCCACCACCCCACACCTCCGCACAAAAACGGCAAGTTGCAATAACACACGAGACAATGATGTGTGTCTCCATTTCTCGAAGGATCCATGGAGGGACCCAATCATTGTTTGTAGCAAGATGCACTGTCTTACATGGCTAAATGACCCCAAATGCCTGGCTCAGTCAGTAAGAGAGATGGCTACCAAGCACTTGGTCTCTATTTCTAATCACGGTAGGGAAGTATGAATTTGATAAATGTATTTATTAGAATGAAACATAATTGTTCGGAGATATGTAAGACTTAGCTCAGTCGGTAAGCGAGATGCTGGTCGTGGTTTCAATCACGGTAGGGGAATGTTAATTTTACATATCGGTTTGGTTTAACGTGACGGCACAAACAAACAGTGAAGCGTTTACTCCCCGAAATTTGGTAAGGATTGTTCTTGTTCTTGGTACGGTAGAAAACAAGACTTGGGCTGGAGTTTGTCAAAACACATATTCCGATTCCGATATATCCATTCGTTGTGATAGTAGATGCCAAACTCTAAAAGGCTCAGCCCAGCTCAGTTGTTTGCGTGGCGTGCAACACACAAGGCAATAATTTTTGTCTCGAAGAAGGATCGATGGAGACCCAAGCAATGTTTGTAGAAATTATGTTTTTTGTACAGGGCTGACGTATTAGCTTGACTGCTCTACAAGGCTAAAGGTCTCAAACTGTTATTTGCCCAGAGCTGGTGGGAGAAGTGGATTCATGTCTTTCCCAAGTGCGAAGTGAACTTTAACTGCCCAAGCCGGGGTTTGAACTCGATTTGCCGATCCCATTCTTCGTGCTGTTAACCGCTCACCCGAAGCTCAGCCACAAAGAAAAAAAATCGAAAATAGACGCTGCACGATGACCTACTTGGAAATTAAATGCCAACTAAATCTGTTGCTGTAGGAGTTAGGAGCCATGCATTCTTCAAAGTATTCCACTATTTATTCGGACACATGTTCTCATATTTGCTGTTTGTTCCGACGATTTGTTATACCGAACTAAGCTAAGCTTAGCAAATATCAATACCAACTGGTTAGTCACGCAATAGGAACCGTCACCTGACCAGCGATCTTTGGCAGCATGTCGTGTTGGGGGTGATCAATTAAAAGGTTGGGGAAAGAGGTGATAAATGAATGAGTTAATTCTCTCACCTTTTTTGGGGGGGTGAACACTAAAAAAAAGTCTGAATCTTCAAAACAACCCTAAATGCTGCCGGACACAAATTAAGGGACCAATTTAGAATGCAAATTAAGCGCACCCCCACTAAAATCCTATTCGGGGGCGATTTTCAAAAAACAAAAAAACGGTTCTTTCTGGACATAATGAGTAAATGTTTAAATTTTCAGCACTCCATGTGGTGATACATACATAACCAGCCATCCAGCCCAATTTAAACACTGAAGAAACCTATGTTGACAGTTTTGGTGACAGTTTTAGTTGACGCTTTCTATAGACGCCTTTAATTAAATTGAGATTTTCTATCCAGTTTCGGCAATATCTTGATGGTAATAAATCCAGATTAACAGCCACAATTCTCACAGTTCAATAAAACTGCTTATAAAGATTTCTAAAGAAACTCCCACACAAGAGAAGATTGGATGCTAATCCCAATTAATGGAATTGCTCCGTGGTTAGAAAACTGCACGAGGCGCCAATCTGACATGTCAGATTGGCATGCTTCTATATATATAGTATACAGTGAGTACAAAAAGTATCCGATACATTTAAAAAAAAGATAATTTGAACATCCTTATACAGCTTGGTCATTCTTTGGTTTCTGACTTGACAAACTGTAGGAAGCAGTGAAACGAACGTTGTCAGCTCGACCATTCTGGTTTCAATATGGAATATATATATATATATTCCATATTGAAACCAGAGAGAGGGAGAGGGGGTGGGAGAGAAAGAAAGAATGAGTGAGAGATGCGCAAGATGTATAGATATGATTATTTTTAGTAAAAGTTAGCGTCGTTATCATCTTCAAGAATTGCACAACGTTGATAGAAAAACGCAGGAAAGAAGCTTAAAAAATATGTACACGTCTGGTTAGTCGTTCAATAGAAACCGTCACGTGACAAACGTTTTTGGCAGTACACTGTGATGGCGGTGATCAATTAAAAAATGGAAAAAGGGGGTAATCAATGATTAAGTTACTTCACTCGCCTTTTGTTAAGCAGTGATCACTGAAATTTGAATTTCAAAGAATAAGTGTGAACACTGCCGGACACAAACTAAGGGACCAATTTAGCATAAACTTAGATTGTAAATTGAAACCTCCACTGGGGGGGTGGGGGATTTTTTAAAAAATCGTTTTTTCTATACATAATAAAGAGTAAATGTTTTTCAGCCCTCTAGCTCTATTGGTGTGGACTGTACGCGCTGCACATACATAAATAGATAAATAGCCTATGTAGGTGTTGACAGTTTTGGTTGGCGGTTTCTGATAAAGAAAGCCACGCTGAACAGATACAGTAAAAGAGATAAGCAACGGCAAATGATCAAGAGATAGACGTATGGCATTCGGAACCTTATCTCGCATCAGGTGGTAAGCGTGTCACACAGGACATGCAAAACAGAAGCGCTGAAGCAAAACAAAAAACATTAATTAGTGTCGTACTTTTTAAGCACGTCAGCATATAAGCACTCCACCACGCCAGTTCTACGTATGCAAATGGTTTTTTTTCATGCATGCGAGACACCACTTCACCGGTTATAAAATTACAATTAGGCTGTTACATATGAAATGTCGTTGTTTTGAATAGTAAGATGAAGGATGTGGACGGTGTCAGGGCGCACGATGTGTCCGGCCTTCGGGATGACGACAGCTGGTTTCTGGAAAGAATTGGTTTCGGAACGCAACGAAGGATCGAGACGGAGACGATTTTTCTTGTAAAAGAATATACTCTGTTTATTCATAATTCTACAGAAATGTTGTCAAACACAAATGTTCCCATAAACTTGAGAGAGAGAGAGAGAGAGAGAGAGAGAGAGAGAGAGAGAGAGAGAGGGTGGGTTTAGGCAGACTTCGGAGGTAACCACCCAATCCTTATCTGTGGGACACTCTGTTTTGTCTTCACTCTGTCAGTCTGATTTATAGTGTGGTTGTTTATAGTTTCTAAAGGTTAAATTAATTCATCTAGTTTATTCTGTATATTTTGAATTTTGGCTATTTTGAATTCACTCGTGCTCGTTTAATAAACAGATTTCTATTTTTAAGTATTTTCTGTCGATGTTTTGACTCCTATTTCCTTTTCTCCTAGTTACCCTAGTTGTTGTTTATAAAAGTGTCAAGTCGATTGTTTTAGTTAGTGTCAATCTGTATATTTTGAACTTCCGATATTTTCTTTTCGTTTATCTATCTATCCTTTATGCACCCCTTCGCTATGGTACATAAGCAGCAACAATGGTAAATATTTAATTGAAATCTGAACCATTTGAAGCAATAAACCATTTCCAACAATCCTCTAATGATATGCCATCTCTTTAAAATTAGGATTAGTGATCACAAATTGAGTAAAAGCACGAATTATGGTTATCCTATCATTGAACTTTTTATTATGAATATGAAGTTCAAAATGCTTCAAAAGATGATCTGTATAAGAAATTTCAGGTGAATATGGAGGATGCTGCAAGACTTCATATTCCAACTCTCTCAACCTAGACCCAATCAAGATATGTGGGGCCTGCAATTGCTATGGAGCATTTCATTCAGTTCATTTTCCCAACTTTTTAGACTTTCCCATTGCTTTGAAATGACATGATATGGTCTCCAGAAAGTGCTCGATCCATTGTTTGTTCATCGTTGGCTCTCAATAATTCTTCATCATTAAGAACAGATGTGGGCCACTCTCGAGATTTATCATTGGTATCCATATTTCCAGACCTAAACCTATTAAACCAACGCTGAACAGTTTACACTATAGTAGCGTTCACTCTTTTGTTGGCGTTATCAGCATCTTGAGCAGCATTATGGCATTATGTCCTAATTTGAATTTGTACTTGAAAATTAGTTTAACTTCTTGGTCAACACCATTGCTGAGAAGAGTTCAAAAACACCAATAATAACAAATTATATTTCTATTTACATTGAATCTGCACAAAATGCAATTACATTAGTAAATCCTTCACTTTTAGCATTATTCTATACTATGTGGAAAAAAACGACATTTTATGTGTGAAAACCTGAAAACCTGTAAAATTGAAGTCTCTTGCTAAATAATTGGGCGGGCAAGCAAAATGAAGAAAGGTATGCATTCTATTTCATAAGAAGAAATTTAGTGTGACATATTTCTATGTTTATTTCAAATATCGAATATTGAAAATAAGATGTTGAATAAAATTATCGGAAAATCGAAAAAAAGTATCGGCCTTAGATATCGATTTCTATATGTCTACTTTAAACAGATAAACAAAAAATAGACTGGTGTACACCATAATGCTAAATTTCGCCAGTCAATATCACTATAAATACAGCTATTACCAAGTCTATTCTTAGTTCGACAGCCACGCTAGTCTATTTTTTGTTAAAAAAACAGGAAGTCTATAATGTCCTGCACTAATTTTAAAATTTAATGACTCAAATTATACAAACGATAGTATTGGGTATATATTATTTCAATTAAATTTGACTAGTTTTTATTTTCATTTTGATTTCAGTTGTTTTTATATACAACTTTCAATTCTGGCCGTTGTTTCTACGGCAACGAATAACAGCTCGGTCGGATAATAAAGAATAAGCTTTCGGTGAGAATCGAACTCACACTCTCATTGCCAGATAGAGTATAGTTTATGCCTACTGCTTTTACCAATCGGCCACGAAGACTTCATGGCTCAGCAGAAGCTGATTAACACTTTTTAAATAAATACAATTATTAAGTATTGTTTGAAGGTTTAACTCTTAAAGCTTTATTGTTTATGCAATATTCGTTTATCTCACATGAACACCATTGGTAGTTTGGCTTCCATTATTGAGCGCAGTATAGAGATCGGTATTATCATTAGGAAGATTACCGGGGTCGCCACTGGAGACTCTCTATATGATCCCCAGCTGCTTCTTACGGCACCTGGTATTCCCAGACGGTCACCCATCTAGGTACTGATCAGGCTCGACGTTGTTTAACTTCGGTGACTGTACGAAAAGCGGTGTGTCCAATGCGATTTGGTCGTAACTGGAAATGGGATAAGAACATTGTGTTGCGCCAATGCTCCAACTGGTGAGGGCCTTTCTTGAAAATCAGCATCACCATTCTTACTATTTCAATTGTGTTCGAACATCGACCTCTGGCAACAGAGTGAGATGTGCCACTGCTTCAGACACGAAGCAGATCCTTAGAAATATACTAGTTTTTTCTTAGTAATGTTTCTTTTTGTTTTATCTCGAACATCAACCTTTGGCTCTATTGGGAAAAACACATCCGCCGCAGATATTTACTACGCTTACATTGATACGTTAAAAGGCCAAAGTGGCCTGGAAGACTGTGTTGCGACAACATTCCAAGTCGAGAGGGCCTGTCTGCCTTGAAAGACCTTTCACAAACATGAGGCTTAAATACAAACCTTTGTCTAAGATGAGAAATATACAACTATCTCAGCCACACTGCCAGGCCACATGAGAGAAAATGGGGTGAAGAATATTGCGTTGTGCCAATTTTACAAGTAAAGTGTGCCTGTACCTTGAAAATCCGCACTCAAAATCCTAGCTTTTTGCTTGGGCTCAAACACTGATCTTTTCCCCCGTTGGGTAATACAAAGCTACCCCAGGTACAAGGCATACCCCCCCCCCCAGAAACACATAGTTAATAGACCAGCGAGTGGTCTTCTACTACCTGCTTAATAGAATCGAACCTAGAATGGCTCTACAAACCAGATAAGATCGAACAAATGTCTGCTTCACAATGAGCCAGTGGTTGTAGTTCTGTCGCAATGGTGTTCCCTCACTATCTATATACCACTAACAATCTCCGTTTGAACAAGTCACTGATAAGAAAAATCGGCCAGTATATGTGCGAATTCTTTTAAGGGTTAGGGATTAAAGCCCCACTCCCCTGGAGCAGGCAGCTATGCGTTCCCTCTCTTTTTTCTTAGCACTGCACCACTGCAATGAACGAACCAATATTTTAGCAGAAAATCAAATCCCTCTTTTCCTACAAATAAGTCGGTCCGAGATTAATTAAATTCTGATCGACCTTGTCCGTGAACTAAAGGGTCTTGCGAGCCAATAATAGATTTGTTTTCTTCCCCTGGGCAGATAATCAACTCATAAAAAACACTAAGTCTGATTTTCTTTCTTTTCTTATTAAGTTCACTTTCTTTTCATTTCCTTTCATTGTATTGCTTGTATTTTTCGTTTCAAGGTGCGAAAAGACAAATTAAAAAAACTCAAAAAATGACGTTCAGAAGGTATTGCCAACAACGGACTAATGATCATGTAGCTTATATCTCTTGTTTCTACTACGTCCAACAACGACTTTAATAGGCTATTGCTGCTGCTGCTGATGATGATGATTTTCCGTTTGGGTCTTTATTGTGTATATTCTTTCGTATTCAATGTTTTACAAATGTTGGTCTTTTTTTAGTCTTCTTAATTCTTTTTATTTTCGAGGTCTTTCTAAAGTGTTGGTCTTTTTTGCGTTTTTCGTGGCTTGTTTTTAAATTTGGGTCTTTTTTTGTAGTAGTGCATCTTTTTTATAATTTCTTCTAACCTTTTTCTTTATCTGATTTTCCTTTCATATTTTTTTGTTTCTCTTTTTCTTTTCTGTTTGTTCCTTTTTCCCTTTCATTCCTTCTTTTCTTCATTCCTTCTTTTCTTATTTCTCTTCATTGAATTCGTTTGTTTACCATAAAATATAGCTGGACCCTTTTTATAACAAGCCATCATTTGTGTATTCATAGACGGCTGCATTATTTCGGGAGTTTCAAAGCAGAGTTTTCTTGTTGTCTGCAAAGACATTAGGCACCTCGCCAGAGAACTGTAGTTAGCAAACTAGTCTTGTAGACCGGAGGGTCTATGAATATTAACATGAATGAGTCCAGTTCTAGAAGGCTTCCCAAAATGGGAGGTGCCGATGGAAATGGACTATCGGCCGCACGTACGCGTGAGGGACTCCACACTAAACAGACCTTGTGTCACATTCTACCTTCGTGGGGAGGTGGATAAATACCATCGGGGATCCCCAACCTTCTTTGTACCATGGACTGGTTTAATAGTGCCAATATTCTTGAGGACCGGCCGACAGGGGTGGGGGTGTTAATCACGACCGGAATATAGGTGATACGTCAACTATAAGTCGCTTATAAGTAGCTAATATACTCAATTTCATTTCTAAAAGGGTGATTCTCGTTAACATAAATGATTATTAAAACTACAGCTGTGCAGCCGACTCATAAAGTTCTATATCGCCGAATCAGATCGTTACCTCGCGTCCCGGTAGCACAGGCTTTGCCACCCGGTACCGGCCCGCGGCCCTTGTGGTTAGGGACCACGGTTGTAGACCAATGCTACTGTACTGAGTTCGATACTCATTAGGTGTTCTATACTTGTGGCTTCCTACCAGACTGTTTAATAAATACAGGTATCCTTCGCTTTTCGAAAGTTTGCTTTACACCATTTTCTCACTTTTACGTGTTTGTTTTGCAGCGATACGTTATAAAGGCAGCGCACACCTTCTTTCTCTCTCACCTACACCCCAATCTATTGTGCCTCCCATCACCTTAACGTCCGTAGACTAAGTCTAACCTACCATCATCACCATTCTTTTGGTCTGGGAGCGTTCAAAAATATTCCCATTTTGATTTACGGAAGGTATTATTATAGGAACGCTCTATTTTCGGATAGCGACGAAACTTGTACCTACGGTGAGTTTGATTTACACTATGTGTCCCACACATCTGGCCTTGTTCCAGATTAAGCCAAACTTAGTAATGTAAGAGCGCTCGCCGTAATGCAATGGTTAGCGAGCTAGTCAAGTAGACCAATAATTTTGTAGTCCGATTTTTATTGGGTGTGCCACATATGTGCAAGTCTAAACTTAGTAAATACCTATACTAATACATCTCACCGTGTAGTTAGTTTTTCAGATGTTTACTATTTAAATGAGTTCGATCCTTACTGGGTACCCCTCACTATTGACCATGTGTCATACTGATTCAAGCTTAGTAAATAATTATACTAGGTCGACTTGACATCTATAGGAAGATGTTCTTGCATACCATTTCTTCTGTGGCTGGTTCAATTTTCACTGGATAATCCACAAATGTGCCATTATGCAAGATTAATTCAAGTTTAGTAAAAAAAAAAATAATAATAGGTAATCGTTCATACTCATTGGGTGCCCGACACTGTTGGTCTTGTATCAGACTCATTTATATCTTCAACAACCTGGCTTGACATCAGGAAGTCATGGTTGTACAAGTGGTCGAATGAGGGCACAGAACGTAATTAGGTCACATGATTTAAGTATACATATGATTACGTGGCTTTAACTATGAAAATGTATTAAAAAGACACAAGCTAGCTCAGTGGACATGGTCAGCGTAAGCGTAAGCAGAAGCTACAGAAAGGGGGGGGGCGTTAAAACATCCCCACCCTCCGTGCGGTCAGAGGTGGTCAGACGAAATAGCTTCCTTGTTTGAGTGAATAAGAAGCCACATCCCTTGTCCAACTTCTCATTCTTTCTCCAACCAACATTTCGGATGTATCGAGAATTCCACAACTAAAACGAAAGAAATTTCGACAGTCCCACCACTAGAACACAAAGAAGATCACTGAAAGTGGGAAATACTCGGGGCCATTTATAAATAATAGGTAATTAAAGAATCGTTTATCGAATTGATAATTGAATAAAATTGCCCTTTGAATGATTCTTTTTACACCAAACGGCTACGAACCACCATTGAGCTGCCAGAAACGATGTCGTATTTTCCCATTAATTCAATTTGTTTATATCATTTCATATTTAATATGCTACGCAGTCGAATTCACGACATTTCTTAGTGTGATACATTTTTTATTCGACATTGCTAAATGTTAATCTTCTTAATACAGAGGTTATAATTACTATCTTCACCATTATTTAATTTTTCTGAATTCGAAACTGTTTCGTGCAAAGTGGTCCAACTCAATTATAGGCGACCATGATTCGCCGACATAACAATTAGGTGACAGGCAAAAAAAACAATATATATTAGTTTTACACATGTTAAGAATTCTGACGAAAATCATATGAAAAGGAGCAGGATCAAACACCACTTCTATTCCGACTTGAAGATGATTACTGTAACCTTTGTATTGTGTATATAATAAATAGAAAATCATAAAAATATAGTTTTTATTTTTTAGTATAAATGTATTTATTCATTAGAAGTAAATAAGCCCTAATATATAATTAGTATCGACAATGGCTCGACACAATATGGGGCGACCGGCATTCGCCAACATAACAATCAGGTAGAGAGAAAAAAACAAAAGATATACATTTTAAACATGTTAAAAATCCTGACGAAAACCATATGGAAATATCATATATATATACATCGCTATTTACTAGGCATATCTTAGTTTTGAGACACGGCCATAAGTATGGAGCACTCAGTGAGGTTCAATCTAACTACTCAGTAGTAAGGATCTGCGAGACAAGCTTCCTAGCCATTATTCCACGACGATGCGCCATATCATCATCATCATCATCATCATCATCATCATCATCATCATCATCATCATCATCATCATCAGTGCATTGCTGGACAAGTTCCTTCCATGTCGACCATGACTGCGCTACTGGCAAATCTCATCTCTTCATCTTATACCTGATCTTCTCCTACTTCGTTTGGCAAATGAAAGTGTAAACATCCCCAACAAACGGCTACGACACGACTCATGAAATATATGTATTTGCAAATTTGATTTGTTTTTCTTTTTTTTCAGCAGCTGTGAATATTACGATATTACGATGAAACCATGGTGCGCCTTACGTCTCCGGAGCTTTTGGAGAGCACCACGTATATCTATCTATCTCTCTATCTCTCTATATGTCTGTCTGTTTCTCTGTCTATCTATCTGTCGTGTGTGTGTGTGTGTGTGTGTGTGTATGTGTGTGTGTGTCGAAAAGAGCTTTAGTTAAAATGAGACTGATTTCTAAAATGATATCATTCCATCAAAGTTCATGATAACAGAGATGAAAACCTCATTAAAGCCGTCCTGTCTTAATACACAACATTGCGAGCCATTCTGAACACTGTGGGCTAATCGATATCTCAGCCTATGGCCGACATAGCCATCCGTACTTTATCAATGTTGATCATAAAAATAATTTGGCAATGAGCAAAAGACCCAATCTTTCACGCTAGATGCAAAAAAACGACCAAACTTAATTAAATTCACAAATCTGGAACGAGAGCTTTTGGTCACTGAAAAGAAATGGACGCTTGTCGGCAAAACAAAACAACAAAAATGTGTTAGCTGCTGGTTTGTATAAATTTCTTGTTAAATTCAATAAAATAAAAATTGTGCTTCGGTTGAAAGCTTTAATACTGGATTGATTAGTATGACTGGTTCTTTGAATCAGTTTGGTTGTTGGAAACCATCAACCAAAACTGTCACCGAAACTGTCAAAATAGGTTTCTTCAGTTTTCAAGTCAGTCTGGTTGTCTGGCTGGCTATGTATGCATATATTCATGTATATACGACCAAATTACGTTGGATACAAGTTAAGCGACGTCGAGTCAGATCATTACCCAAATGGGTGACCGTCTGGGAATACCAGATGCTCTGTACGGCAACGGGGTTGTTCTGCGGTCGTCTTAGCCTATGCTCTGCCGCCGATTAACAGAACATCTTGCCAAGCTAAGAGCGGGCTCTGCACCCGGTCCCTTTCTCAAGAAACGCTGCGCCATGGAGGACACATGAAAGCCTGCTCTTCTAGGGGTCGCCATACTTGTATCACGCGTACAGGCCACACTAATGTAGGTAGAGTGCTGAAAATTTAAACATTTACCCCTTATTATGTCTTTCTTTTTTAAATCCCAGCCCCCAAAATAGTTTTTTAGTGGGGGGTTCAATTTGCAATGTAAGTTGTTGGTAAATTGATCTCTTCCTTTGTGTCCGGGGTGTTCAAGTTTGTTTTTTGTTGTTGAAAATTTGGACTTCTTTAGTGATCGCCGCCCAACAAAAAGCGAGAGCAGTAACTTATTCATTGGTCACTTTAAACAAAAACAATCTTTTGATTGATCACCCCCAACACGGCATGCTGCTAAATGACATTGGTCACCTGTCGGTTTCTATTGAAACCTGTTTGTTTGCTTGTTTGCTTAGCCAATGAAGATTTGGGTCTGGAATGTTTCGCATGCAAAATGCATGAAAGTTCTTTGCAATATTTGCAAAGTAGAATATCAGATTCGGAAAATCGTTTAAATGTCAGAGTGTGTCGATTTTATCTATTTTTCTTGAAGACAAGGGAAAATATAGCGTTCACAGGAAAGAGTTCTGAAGATGTAAGACGTTAAAGGAGTGGCTCTTTAACTTTTTACTACCCCCCCCCTTTAGTAGTTGGACCTTGCCTCCACACCCCCTCACAACTTCAAACAAATGATTAGTTTGAAATGGGTACTGATAATCTGTAAACAAAAAAACATGAATATATTATGTTTATCACGATATTATGCAAGCATTTGTTAAGAGAATTTCCAAAATATTTAGAGAAATCCTTAATTCTTTTTCCTGCAGGGTCGCACCAGCTCTTGAATTATTCCCCCCACCCATGTCCCCAGGTTAAGAACCATTGTGTTAAAAGAATAGATAATATGAGGAGATTGCATTGCAAAAAGATAAAGAAAGAATGAAACTGAAGAACAATGAAAGAAAGTAAATTGGAAGAGTAATGCAAAATTAACAAACACATGAAAATATTCAAGCTTAAATACAGGGTGTCTGTAAAAAACGCAACATTTAAAAAGGAAGTTGCCTATCTTAAATTAACTGTCAACGCTTAGCTGCGTTTTCAGTTAAGTGTATTAGCCAATCCGATGACTGTAAATTTGTAAAAGGACACAACTCCAAAGTTTATTTTAAAGAGTTATTTCGCTTTTAAATGTTGCATTTTTGTAGTCACCTTGTAGTAAGTAAAAAAAACGAAAATCAACTCCTGACTTTGTCCTGGAGTTTAACAAAAATTTAAAAAAGAAACAAGTGAGACATGAAGAAAGTATATGCGGTTAAGAAAAGAAAGTTGGAAAAGAATGACAAAAAAGAAACTCATAAAAATTAAAATGTCAAACAATTTTTCGGTGGTAAATAATTCTAATTCTAAGAACGAAGAAAGCAAAGAAAGAATAAACTGGACAAAAAATATTAATTGGTTTCAGCAGAAATATCACATGATCGTTTCAATTTGTGATACCAAACTGAAAAAAGAAAATCTCTTTCCATGATCAATTTCTTGAAGAGAAAAGATGGATGACAGCGAGGAAATGTGGCTGTCATTTTTCTTCCTCGAGTTAATGTCATGGTAACTCGACTCCAATGGAAAGAACAAAGAGAAATGGGAAAGGCAACATTTAACATTGAAGTTGTCATCATACACCTCTTCTTTTCTTGTTCTCATTTCTCCTCCTCCTCTTCCTCCTCCTCCTCCCTTTATCACAAACTGCTCCTATATCTTCTTTGCGATATTTCCTCCCCCTTTTTTTTGTACACTTTTCCTCCATCTTCTCTGCATTCCCCTCCAACTCCTCCTCCTCATTCTCCAGTTTTTCTGTGCTCCTCCCCATCTTCTTTTTTGCATTCACCTTCTCCTCATCCTGCAATGTTTCGTACTTTCCTCATCCATTTTCTTTGCATCCTCCTCCTCCTATTCCTCCAGGTTTTACCTACTCATCTGCCCCATTTTCTTTGCATTCTCCTCCTCCTCCTCCCCCCGGTTCTTGGTACTCCTTTTCTCCATTTTCTTTGCATCTTCCTCCTCCTCCTCTTCCACCTCCTCCAGCTTTTACGTACTCTTCTCCCCAATTTTCTCTGAATTCTCCTCCTCCTCCACATCCCCATATATATATATATATATATA
>VCCN01004572.1:270137-285734 GCA_006491835.1 Architeuthis dux | reverse complement strand
TGATGATGATGATGATGATGATGATGATGATATAATATTATGTAGACATTATGTTAAGCAAATCATGTTGGCCCTCCCTTAAAGAATATTATCGGCCTCGCTGACTGCTGACAAGGTATCATGTCATCGTTGACAGTTTGATTTAATAAAATGCCTGGCCCACCGCCAAGTAAACTTTCCTTCCTCTTCTTTGAGAGTGAATATAAGAGACACATGTTGTAGACACCTCGCTTCTTTTTTTTAATTCAAAATTGCTGTGTTCTGACTTCTCTTTGGCCTGCAGGACACGGTGACGTGATTAGACGTCTCACGGATCCTCATTATTCTATCACAAGTTCTCGTGTCGCAAATACCCATGATTAATTCCATATAGACATTCAAGTTGACAGGTGAAGTTCAACGACCAACGCCCAGCGTATAATAACGCCAAAAACATGAAGCGAGCAACGTGTCTCGTATTATGCATTCGCATGTCCTGCAAATCATTTCCTCCGATACCATTTATTAGAATTCGACATCCCAACGCTGTGTTTCCGGGCTCTCGGGAATGACTAAGTTAGTGATCATGTCTCTTTTTTCACGTCACTCAAGAGAATACGTAATATAAACAGAATGGAATCTCATGTTTCTCTCTGAAATTTCTGAGATTAGAATTTATCAATATACAATGTTTTTTCGAACTGTAGTCCTCATCTAGGTTGTTTTCATATTCACAACGTTTCGGTCGCTCTACTCCCGGCCTTCTCCAATCTGATTAATGAATTTTCTGTTATTTTTGTAAATTTTCCATCAGTACCAAATCTTTATTTTCCGTATCAAATAGCATTCTGTTCAGTACCAAATTTGCTCAATGTTTGTCTTGAAAATACCAAATGGCAACATTGGTTTCTGTCTGGAATTTCTCAGATGAGAATTTAGCAATATACATTTTCATATTCACAACGTTTCGGCTGCTCTACACTCCGGCCTTCTCCAATCTGATTCATGAATATTCTGACCCATATGTTCTGCATAGAGATAAGATACAGTTTGTCGTTGCGAGCCATCAGTTAAAAAACAAAACAAATGCAGACAGCCAATTAGGACCAGACTGAATAATGTAGAACATTGTCTCGACTTCAGAGTTGCCAGATGTCGCACATGGCCAAATTGGTATGTTCTTTGGACCAAATTAAGTAGCTTCAGTACTAATATAACTAAATAACTTGAAATCCACCAGAAAAATGGATTAAAATACATATGTTTTAATCTATTGTTCATGTATATTTATTTCGTATCATATCATTTGTGTGTAAGGGATTGTTATTTTTGTCAATCTTTCTTCACTACCAATTCTTTTTTATCGGAACCAAATAGCTTTGTTCAGTAACAAATTTGCCCAATTTTGGTCTTAGAAAATACCGAATGACAACATTGGTTGTTGTCTGTGATGAGAATTTATCATTATACATTGATTCATTCGAACTGTTTTCCTCATCTTGATTGTTTTTATATACACAACATTTCGGCTGATCTACCCTCCGGCCATCTTCAATCTGATTCATGCATGTTCTTACCTACACGCTCTGCATTCAAATAAGATACAGTTTGTCAGCACAAGCTATTACTAAAAATCGAAGAACGCCAGTCGTTCCAGATTTGATAATGTAGAACAAGATTTCTCAACCTTTTTTTCCAAAAAAATAACCTTTTTGGTTATTTTTTTAATCAATCGTCTACCCCCAAAATATTAATAAAACTAAAATAATATGTTACTAAGGCATACAAAAGCTTGCGTGATGTTGACGTTCTAGCCATATGGATGTTGAAAATGGCCTAAACAGCCGTAACATGTACATCAGAAGGCAGACACAAATCCAATACACACGTAGCGTTCATAAGAATGTTAATTTTTAAAGTTTGTGTTTTATTTTTAAATTTTGAAGTTTTAGAATTTTAATATTTTATAACGTCTAGAACACTGAAATTGAAAGTATTTTTCATTTTCATAGTTTATTGATATTTTACTTGACCCTTGTGTACTTGTGCTTCATGCTTTGCTGCCAGATTCTCAATATTCGTATTGATATTTCGTATGTCTCCTCGCATGAATATATCAGTTCTACTTCTTTCCTTTGTCAATATTTTATTGACTGCACTACAGGAACATTTCAACGAAATATGAAGTTGGAAAGCACAACAGTACTTTAGCCATTTCAGACCATAATTTGGATAGAGTTGTTTAATTGTATTTGACAGCCACAGTTCAGTCATCCCTGCTCTTTCAAATCTGTATTTGCATTCATCATTGTATTTGAATGCAACTTTCGCCTCCTTGGTGGCAATGTTGTCCCAGTTGATAATGACTGATGTAGAACGTTGTCTCGGCTTTCAAACTGAGGTTCACAACTGAGGCCGCTCGATGTCTTGGCATTGCCATCTGGTCAGATAATTCAGATATCACATCAATGAATTAATGTTTCGTTTATGGGCTCATGACTGGAAAATCGTGCATACAAGAATATTTACAGTTACCGAATACGACAGGCACCTGAAGAAGGCCGGAAGGTACAACGACCGAAACGTTGTAATCCTTACTGGATGCCTGATACTCAGTTTAACCCATAGGAACCCAGACCCATTTCTACTTGAAGGAACTTTATGTGGGATTCTGGGTAGGCAAATTGACACACGGTCACGTGCCTGCACCAATATGTTCAGTAGACGTCACTTAGAACACTTCATGAGTTAAAATCAGGGATAAAATATAATATTATATAAGAGACTGTGCAGATCAATTAAATTGTGTGTGACAGTACACTTCATGGGTTAAAATCAGGGATAAAATATAATATTATATTCTTATATAATATTATATTTTATCCCTGATTTTAACCCATGAAGTGTACTTCATGACTGTGCAGATCAATTAAATTGTATGTGACACCGGTGTAACAATGGGTTCTTATGGGTTAATCAAAGTTGCTGTACAGATAAAAACCTAGTCGGAGAATGCTTTCTGTGAAGCCAACATCAAAACCTAAACAACTAAAATATATCAAACTTCCCTAAATCAATATGTTTTCGGAGCCTGACCGAGAACAACTAAACCAGTTGTGTGTAATTACCCAAATGAACAATTGCCTGAATATCCACCCCCGTTCAGGCAACACGCGGTTTCGCCTTTTGTAGCGGACTGTCTGCCAGAACCTGTTAAGAAAAAAAAACAGAGAAAAAGAGGAAGTAATTGTCTCTGTGATTGCGGGTAGAATTACGGACCACTCGGCCAGTTGAAGAATCACCCCAATGCTGACAACGAAATTGGTTTGGCTTCACAGTGATAATTGTGTTCATATACAGTAAACTTTCGTTGAAACGGCACTCGCTCTAACGGCACTTTTTAATGATACACGCATTCTAGTGGCACGATGGTTTTTATATTCTCGCAATGCTATTGTCGGAGATTAGTTTGCAGCAATAACACAGGAAGATTTCAGTGCATTATTTTAAAAACTGTTTGGCTCATTCATTTCAGACCTGAAACCTGGGGCATTGTACAGTGAAAGGTTAATAAAAAGTGATTTCTGTCTGTATTTTTTGGTTTCTCATCATTAATACACTTCGTATAAAATCCATTCGTTATAACGGCAGATTCATTATAACGGCACTCTTGAATCCACGAGGGTGCCGTAATAACGGGAATCTACTCTATATCGGGATTTTCCATTCTTTTTTTCTGTGCCTCAGTTGCGTCGTCTACTTCATATGCGTGTTCTTAATTAATCACCGCTACCAAAGGTTTAGGTTATTCATATGTTAACATATGTATATGTATCTATGTATCCGGACGTTGCCCACCCCAAACCGTTCATAGTAAAAACTTGAAATTTTGCACACACACTCGCTTCAATGAGTAGTGAAAATGTTTTTTTGTTTTTTGAAAATCGCCCCACCCACTAAATAGGTTTTTAGAGGGGAGTTCAATTTTATCTATCTATCCATCTGGACTTCGCCCATCCCTAACCATTCATAGTAGAAACTTGAAATTATGTACACACACTCCCCTCAATGAGTAGTGAAAATGCCTTTTTTTATTTTTTGAAAATTCCCCTCCAAAATAGGTTTCTCGTGGGGGATTCAATTTTTAATGTAAGCTTGTGATAAATTGGTCAATAGTTTGTGCCCGATTGTTTTTCTGAAAATTCAGACATTTTTTTAGTGATCATAATCGAACTTGTTAATTGATCACCCCCAACACAGCATATATGGATGGCGGTGATTCATAATTTCCCTTGGAATACTTGTTATTTACTAAGATTAGCTTAGTCTGACACAAGGACAACATCGTGCTTCATTACCAAAAAATATAAAGCCTTAAATTGGTTTTGATGTTTTGTTTACAGAAAGTTTTGCCTGACTACGTTTTCATCTGTACAACAACTTTAATCAAACTTTGCTTGGTCAGTGCCATCACGCTGGCCACGGCTTCAGCAGTGCCTGCCAGGGCACCAAATATCACATTACTACTTACGCGGCCGTGGTTTGAATTAGAATTAGAGGCGAAAAGCACCCGAAGTGTCGCCACTCACTCTATCCTATCCTAAGGCTATTAGTGTGAAGTAACCATCCTTGTCATGGTGACCCTTATGACCATTTAAGATCAGACGCACCCAGACGTGGTGCCATAGCCAGTGATGTTTTACCTCATGGTACTGCTCTGGGAAGTCAAGTCCAGGGGGCACAGGATTCGTCCTGAGACCTCGAGACTCGATAATCGTTGCAAGGACTAAGAGAATTGTTTGAATGGTTCTGGCTCCACACATTCGCGTGTGACCATAGGCGCCGAGTTTTAGTTTTCCCAGGGGTGGGGGGCTCAAATAAAAAAACGTTACGTTGATGCTATTCGAATTAATTGCATAGAAACACGTAGTATCAGTAATAACATTTAACGGTTACCATACTTGTATCGAAGTCCATAATTACCCTCAACATTAAAAAAAGGATGTTCGAAATTGATTAAATTCGCGTTAAGAAATGTTTGTTTTAAATACCTTCAATGTAAAATACGTTCTGAACAAATGTTTGCTTTAAATACCTTCAATGTAAAATACCCTCTGAACAAATGTTTGCTTTAAATACCTTCAATGTAAAATACGCTCTGAACATATCAAAACGAAAACAAAAATAACTAAACAATGCACTTCTTCCGTGTATTTTAAAAACAAATTAAATTAATAGTGACAAAGCTTGACTGCGCATCTGTGTTAAATTTGTTGTCAATTAATACATGGGGAGGCTTTTCCCAGGGCGCCTATGTCACACCCTTTTCTCGTGGGGTTTAAGGTAAATAGAGTTCAACCTCCGACTGAGTTAGTTCCGTCTCAGTCGGAGGTTGAACTTGGCTCGCTATTAACTCCTCGGCGAACCCGCACCCCCTAACTAAACTGTATTTTTAAAAATCAGTTGTCAAGATTATCGTGACCGATTTATAATCTTGAGATGATTTTTCATGAAGATCAAGTTATACTCGACTTGGAATGAAAATGACAACGTTTGCCGTTGGTTTTGTGTTTTGATGATGTGTGTTTAGAGAAAGCATTCTTTGGCTACGTTTTCACCCGTAAAACAGCTTTAATTAAAATTAGCCGCCAAGATCATCGTGACCGATTTTTAATCTTGAAATAATGTTCCGCGCATTTTTAGTTGAACTCCACCTGGAATTAATCTACTTATCAAAAGTCGGTCAGGATGTTCTTGACAGGTTCATTTTTTCGAAATTTTTTACTTAAGTAGACTAATTTCTGATATAATTTGACTGAATCAGAATGAAAAATTAATTCAATCAGATAAAATCACACATGTGTAAAAGGATTCAGCTTTAACAATTAGAATCTTTTTATAACAGCTTTTTTTAACACAACGGAAATCCAAGAGAATGGTTCAGCCAAACGCACGGTTCAGTAAACAATAGAACAACAACAACAACCTCTTCCTTCTCCTCCTCCTCATCATCATCCTTTTAACGTCCGTCGTTGAACATAGACCTTCCCCAAGATTCGCCAGACCTCTCGATCGTCAATTTCTTCTGAACTTGTTTAAATCATTACGCCATCTTATTTTTTGCCGGCCACAACTTCGCATATGATTTCTGCGGATCCACATTGTGAGTCGTGATGTCCAGCGGTTGCCTGACATTCTAGCTACATGGCCTACCCATTGCCATTTGAGTTTTCTAATGATTCCTACGATATATCTGACCCCTGTTGGCTTTCTAAAATCTTGTGATTGTTCCATGTGATGTTAAGCATAATCATCTCCTGTGCACGTTGCATGGTTCTTAGTTTGAGAGTAAATGAATGGTGATTTTACATATCGGTTTACAACCCCAATTTTGGTGAGGGTTGTTCTTGTTCTTGTTACGGTAGGAAAACAAATTCAACTCCAGATTTTGTGCTGGAGTTTGATAAAAGTTACATTGGTAAGCTCCTTATCTATCTTTGAATAGGAAACACAGTCGTGATTATGTTCCATCACGATTGTGCACAGGAAATCCTCAAATTTATGAAAGGAATGAATAATAGAGACTCTCTACCACTGGGGATAACTCATGACTTCTGAAGTGGTTTAAATTTTATTATTTTTGTTATTTCCCATTTTATAAAGTGGTGGCTCTTGCTGAGAATCAAATGATAGCGAGTCTCCTAAATACTCCAGCACTATTTTTTAGTAATTGTTTTCCCTAAGATCTCTCATTTTCCATTTATTATGCAAGGCCCTTCCGGACTATTCCGAGCGCTCCAGTGATGATGGACACTGTTGTCTCCTTCGTATTCCACAATTTCCTCGGTTCTCTGGCAAGGACCAGTTATTTATCCAGCTTTTCAGTTTCTTTCAGTTTCACCCTGCGGTCCATTATTTAATTTGTACGCAATGAGTTTTCTCACCGGTTGAATCTGTCGGAGGTCAAGTAACAACAACTCGCTTCAGGACTCTCCCCAGTTATAATTAGTATTTAAAGGAAAATTTTGAAGAAAACTTCTACAACTCTAATCGTTTGAAATTAAATCAAAACTATTCGTAAAGGTATAAATGTTGCAGTACGCTTGTGAAACTAGTGATTTTGTGAAATTCCTGAGCATTTCAGTAATATCCCTAGTTTCACAATCAGTATTGTAATGGTTAACAAGCTGTGATGCCGACCATTACTACTTACAAGGCCACATAGTGGAGCACCCAGTGAGGGTCGAGCTAATTACAGTAGTAATAGTCAGCATCACAAGCTTTTGAATCTTTAATACACTGATTGCGAAACTAGGGATTTCGTGAAATTACCGAAATATTGTGTAATTTCAGAAACTCCCTATTGATGTCACGAAATTACTAGTTTCATAATCTTGCTGTAACATAAGTACGACTTTATAGGTCGAATCGAATATACAGTATCGCTCATAAATGACTACACCCCACCACTATGTTATAGATAGTTAATTGTCTTCTAAAACAAATATAGCAAGATTTTATTATTTCTAGTGGGACATTACACCATCAAAATGGATATTATCAGCTATTATTTATGGCCAAACTCTACAGCATTGAAACTTGCCAAAAATATAAATATGTTGCCGTCCAAAGATGAGTACAACTCTACGAAAAAATGTTTTGGCAACAGAGTTTCAATGCTGTAGAGTTTGGTCATAAATAATAGCTGATAATATCCATTTTGATTATGTAATGTTCCACTAGAAATAATAAAATCCTGCTGTGTTTCGTTTAAAACACAATTAACTTTCTATTAAAAAGTGGTGAGAGGATACGCAGGAGTACGGCATATACCTACTTCTCAATTTCAGAGTAGATTAGATGGTCTCAAAAGGGCCCCCAAATTTGCCATATTAATACACTTACCCACTGAACCCCCAGCTGCACGGGTTCACTTCACTCATCCCTGATGGACCCCTCTGCGACCGCCCAGCATAAATCCTAGTTCCAACACTTTATAGTGTAACATTTACCTCTTTGCAAAGGAAATAGATGCTTCTAACATATTGTATGTGTTCATTTATCTATATATACTTGTAATGTTTATATAAATATATGTATACCAATAAACATGCCGAGGCAAGCTCCCAGCAACCACCATTCCGTTTCCGGTCCCAGAAAGCGGGAACCGGAAGTGGGAACGGGGAAGGCTCACTTCTTACCAGGCTAATCAACCCTATCACACGTGTTATCTTGTTCTGTCTTCTTTTCTTAACACGCTTAAGCAGATTACGAATCAAAACGCATTCTAATTTCACACAGCTACCACAAGAAGAACAACAAGAACACAACAATACTTATTATATTTTTATAATCAACTTCGTGTTTTCTTTTTACTCAACGAAACGGAGTACCACACCAACTGGCATTACTGGACGCATGTGCATCCATACATTTATCAGATAAAACATTTCCCTTAAACAACTTCAAATATACAATGAGAGTTCATCCCTATAAGAAAACAAAATTAAGAATTGAGTCCATTTAGCGATATAATCTTTGAGAGGGTCAGAACGAGCAGGTACAAGAAACTGCCAATAATCGGGGTTGTCGAATTAGCCATTTGTCGGCTAGATCAGACTGATTCTTTCCCCCAATTTAGCTGATGGAAATCTACGATAACCGATATGCTCCCACAAAATGTCATTGGAATTCATGGAGTATTTGGGAAATATCTTGTGTACAGACAGACGGAAAGAGAGACGGAAGAACACGAATGAATACATATACAATACATAGACAGTGATGGCATCTGACCATTGTAAAGCTAATGAACTCTGACGGAAGTCAGATAAAGAAACCCGTTATATATATTTAGGTAGTAGACCAGGGATAGACAGACGGACTGACAATCAGACAGACAGATAGGGAGTTGGAGCATCTCCAACTTCGTTGGCGAAGGTAATTAATAAGAATCAGTAAGAAGGAAAGCGAAGAGCAGAAGAAGGCATTGAGGTGTTGTGTATAAATCAAATCCTAAAGCGTAATTGAGTAAGACATTTCCCACAAATGCAGAAGAAAAGCAAAATTGGTGACAACATCTTTGTGTAACAGCATGAAAAAAATAACCCATTATATCTATCAAGAAAAATGGTGTATGTAGGAACATTTTAAGACAAACAGATTGGGTATTTATTTCGTATTAAATTTGTATACCGGAAAGCCTGATATCGCACGCAATACTACCACACCTGGTTAATAGTACACGTGTAGCCTAACGTGGGGATACTACCCACCATACGATCACGGCCGGCACGAGGGAAAGAGAGAGAGATAGCTTTAGAGCGATAGATAGCAGTTTCTGGCAAGGTCGCCATGAGGGAAAGATTGTTGAGGGAGAGAGAGTTTCTGAGACGATCATTTCTTTCTCCGCGGCTGTGGACTGCGATGATGATCATAATGATGTCTGTCTGTCCGTCCGGATCGCCTCCGCGGGCTGCAGACGGCGATGGTGATGATGTCTCCCTGTCCGGTCTGCCGACCCGAGCCAACTTTCGCTGTGGAGGGAAATTCATGTTTGTGGACACAAAGAGAGAAAAGACGACAAAATCTACGTATATTAGAAGTTTACGAATCTTTATTTCCGTACCACGCAGGTCAATTTCTGGTCTGCGGATTTTGGCGAGGTACGGAAATTCTGTTGCATTGTCGTTGTTTTAAAAGGGGTCAGTCACTTTTCAAGGACTGCTACTTCTACTGCTACTTCTACTGCTACTGCTACTGGCACTGCTACTGCTACTGGCACTGCTACGAGGCAGGGACCCCTTGCGATCCCCCACTGTCTCCGGGCCCCAACTAACTCTACTGTTTTTGATCTGGCCTTTATACACCTAGATCATAACTCCTCCCACTTTTTAAATTCCCAACGGTTTTTCGATAACCTGATACCCCTCTTAGTCACGTAGGCAGTTTGACACAGATTCCAAGTCTGATCACGTTCCTATCCCCACTGGTCACTGGTAATCTGATTCTGTCTATTTCGCTACACACGCAAACACATTGTACTGATACTGGTCTACTGTACGCTGGTGCTTTGTACGACATTAAGATGGAATTTAATAACGCATACAATTATTTCAGTTATCCATAAAAAGGTTCAGTTTTCTACTAAATGTTAGTAAGAAAATGTGACAGGCTCTTACACGCATTTCCCCCCTAGCGCACGCTCTTTACCTGGAACGTATCTTGCGTGCGGTGCCAGGGCTTCCTGTACTGGCATATTTGATGCAGTTTTACAACAGCATTTCTGACTACTGCTCATTATAAGTCAACCGGACCCACTAGATGTACCGTTTGAAGCTTCGGTATGCTGCCTTCTATTCATAGTACCATTGAATAAAGTGTAATATTTGCATACTTTTAAGCTAGAATCAGCCGACAAGATATCTCACGGAAAATTTCTTTTTTCTAGATTTCTACTGGTAGTAAATAGGATAGTGATTCAAGACAATTTGCCGACGGTGATGAAGGCAGTGAAAGCAATGATTGTCCTGAAGCGGCTGACAAGATATCTCACGAGAAATGTCTTTGTGGGGAGTTTTCTTGGTCTGTCAATGAATCCGATAGTGATTCAAGAAATGTGTAGACGGTGATGAAGGTAGTGAAAACAATGAATGTCTTGGAGCGGCTGGCGAGATATATCGCGAGAATTTGTTTTGTCGTAGGTCTTATTACTCTTCGTAGATGGTGATGAAGGCAGTGGAAGCAATAATTGTCCTGGCGTGGCCTATATGACGTTGCACATTCACATTGGTGATATATACGAGCCTCAATGGGGGAAAAGGACATTTTCCGCTAAAATATACATTGTAAATACTGAAGCAGAATATACTTGATATTTACTAAGTTTAGCTTAGTTTGACACAAGGCCACAGTAGTGGGGGAGCCAATGAAGATCGAACTCATTACTGTAGTAATGGTCGGCATCACAAGCTTGTTAACCATTACTACATTGATCGATACTAGGGATTTCATGAAATTACTAAAATGTTTCACAATCTTACTGTGACATAAATATGACTGTTATGAAGAAATAATTGACTACTATTATAATGTATTCTTAAATCCGAGTCAAATCGAATATATGTGGTGTTTTCACA
The DNA here is from genome assembly GCA_006491835.1 of Architeuthis dux. Classification (NCBI taxonomy): domain Eukaryota; kingdom Metazoa; phylum Mollusca; class Cephalopoda; order Oegopsida; family Architeuthidae; genus Architeuthis; species Architeuthis dux. The sequence goes on along the minus strand of VCCN01004572.1, from coordinate 274,617 downwards.
TGTAATTAAGGGAGAGTAAAAAATATATGCCAGTCCCAAGTCGTTGAAGAATGAGTTTTATAGATTAGCAAATACGGCAAACTCTTAACAATAGTGATATCATATCCAATTAGTATTTGTTTGTCTTTAGGGTGGCCTAACGGTGAGCAGCGCGGAAAACTCCTGCTAAAACAGTTTGCATTCCTTTGCACTAATACCATTTGGGAAGGCATGAATCCATCTATTCTCCTTCTTATGGATAAATAGCAGGGCGGACTGGGCTGTTCAGCTTCGATTGGCAATCAGTTTAGGAGACAGACAACTCAGCATTCAAACCGTCGTGAGAGGTTGGCAACGGATTGAGTTGAGAACGTGTTCTTGAAATGCACGGTTAACGCGGCTCTGGTGAAGCTTCGACGGGCCTAGCAAGCCAGAAGTGGATTATAATAAATTGCTCAAGTTTAAAAATGGAGAATAAAAAACACACAGACGAAATAATGCGACCACAACCAGGGTTCCCCTGCAGCCGCGCACACGATAAAATTATGTCGCACCGTAAAATCTTGAAAGTGTCAAATAAAGAAAAAAGGTCCAATAATAAAACTATGTGTCCGAACAACAAATCATCATATCGCTCTTACTCTAAGTAGCATCATCTGATTGCAGGTTTATGAAAAATATATTTTAAAAAATTGTGCATAAATACTAACTAGGTTGTCTACCAAGAATTCGTCTTCGCTAACCCATCTCATTACGCACTATTTCATTTTTATTTTGATATTTACAACTTAACCTATTCTAAGCAATGAGATTTTTTTTAGATTTTATTTTTGTTTTTACACACCCGACTTCTTCAGTTGCTCAAAGGCTTTTTGGTCCCTTGGAAAAAAATTAGTGGGAACATTCGAGTAGAAGTGGATGATTTTCTTTTTTTTAAGTTTAATTTATCACTACATTTTCTTTTTGAGAAGATTTAACCAACTAAATGATTCGTATTTCATCTGTACAAACCCTTCAGCAATTAAAATTCGACCAAGGATGAAATTTCATCAAACCAGAGAGCGTGTTAAATTGGCTAAGAAAAGTTTAATATTTATTGCACGCTTCTCTTTATGATTTCCGATAGGGAATAAAATTTGACTTTATTTTTGTGAATATAATTTTTTTTCTCTCATTTTTTTAACGAGGTTTCTTAAGACTTCGCCAAGTTAATAAAGAACCGTGCTCGAGTGATCTCATCAAACATCTCAACTTGGAATAAAGAAAAAGTAAACATTCACAAATTGTCTAAATTTATGAGATGAGGAATTATCATTATGAGCTGGTTCCGTAGCAATTCTACGGGTAGTGACAACTAAGATTATTCATTATCTCATGCCTCTGCACTTCTCTTACTCTAGAGCTGTATCTTCTCACTATTTCCCGTATCGCTCCCAATCGTCGTTCATGATTTTATCAAATTCGTTTCTCCCTTCTCTTTTCCTATCTTCTTATTAAACAACCTTTCTTGTCTGACCTCTCCATTCCTACCCTTTTATTAAACTACCTGGCGTTCTTTTCCCTCCTCTCTCTCTTCCAAACTACTCAGTAAACTAAACTTTCTTTCCTCCCCTATTAACTACATTTCTTTTCTAGTCAAATATTTAGATTACCTCACAGAATTTGCTATGAATTACCTCCTTCGATTTTAGTGGAAATGGCTTATACAACATTTCTCTTAATCATTTTTAGACGTAGTTGAGACCGGGGCTGGTTGGTACCTAGGGCAGATTGTATCACTTGCTTTAATCTTTGTTTCCACCACTTGATGGCGCCACTGTTGGCCTCATTTTGAGCAGAAAGAATTCCACCATGTTTCTACTAAGTTTGAGTCACAGGTGCTGTAAGCATGAAAAGTTTAGCACGAAAAACGTTTTTTCATCCTGGTAACTTTTTCACTTTGACAAACGTGCGCCTAGTTCATGCTGTAATGTGCGGTTGGTGATAGTTCAGTTTATGTTTATGAGAAATGGCAATAAACAGTATATATACTACATTTCAAGCAGCTCCTGTCGGAACCTTTTCTTGGAATAGAATGTAAATAAAACCGTGTGCTTGGGGTTAGTTGGTACATTGTAAGTGGGGCTACTTGGTACGGTGTAATTGTATGCAATTGAGGAAAAAGGAGAAAATGAAAAAGGAGAAAATGAAAAAGGAGAAAATGAAAAAGGAGAAAAGGCCTGCCAAATAATAAAACGAACAAACAAGTCAAATGTAGCAGAGCGGTTTGGTAGGCGTTAATAGAGATAAAGTCTTACAAACAAAGCAAAAGTGAGTATAGGAAATTGGGCTTAGAAAGGTCTACCTCGAATATATGTCACCCGGGGCGGCAGAGCTTTGGACAACATGTGGATTTGCTGTGGCTGAGCGGAAGCAAAGGGAAACCTTTGAATTTTGGAGGATTTCAGTTGAGTTAGCGGCTGACCACGAGGGTGGACGTGGGAGGTCTTGGACGGTACGGCTGCTACGGTGGGTGGCGGCAGTTGACGACGGGACGGGACGATGAAGAGAAATGAGATAGAAGGTGGGCGCGAGGGGTAGATGCAGAAAACAGTAATTCGCTTTGTGTCTTCGCATTTTATCGGGCAGTTTATAAAAACCGCAAATAAATCGAATTCCTATATCACCTATTTTCTGCATTGCCTCGTTATCTTTCGATATAACCCACCTTCCCATTTTCACCTGTGACCCGAAAATCTGGAGGGTCCTAACAAGAACCAACAACTGCTGTCCACGTCTCGACATCTGGGACCGGAGTTTCTGCAAGATATTTTGACGGTGCACCACATGAGTGGATTGTTACATTCAGAGAATAAAAGGAAAAGTGGGAAATTGTTCAGAGAAAAAAGAAAAGGAAAAACTAATAACAGTGATGAATCCACAGATGATGAAGCCTTTTGTTTGGTGTGCGTAGAACCTTATTCCAATTCAACGCCTGGTGAGAATTGGACAACGTGGACAACTTGAGCGCGATTCAGAAAACAACAGGGATTACTTTGTTTGTCAAAACTGTACATCTGATGATCCTGAATGTGACTATTAATTTTCTAGAATAAGGAATCAAATTAATAATTGGCCCTTTGGTGGCTAAGATTTTCTATCTATTTCCATTTTATTGGGAGAGGTGTGTCAATAAAGTTCTGTTTGATGCCGTCATTCTTTTCTTATTGTTCTTCCACCTTATTACAATACATCATTCATGCCCACTCACATATAATTCCACTTGTCCTACCAGGTGGTCATTATATTCCTTAAATCTTACTTTTTACTCAAATACATTTTCTATTACTGTTAATACTTCGGTCTAGTTTACAATTTCATATTTCTCAATTATAACAATATATTCATCACAACTGTATATTCCCTTTAAAATTTAGTATAGTTGCTAGAAATTAAATGTATGCAAATTTGGTAACACTGTCATCTTGTTTTAAGCAACATTTGTCAGTATATATATATTCGTGTTGCGTAAACTAGTAAGTTAAATTTAGCATTCGCCTTGGACTGAAAAATATTATAAGGGTGTTTTTTTTAATATAGTTCTACGTTCTAAAATTCTCTCCTCTTTCGATCAATCAGAGCGTAACGAACGTAAACGTTCCACAGTATGATGATGCGCTGATTTACTCGGACTATGTCCTCATCGTAGACACCTAGAAAGGCTAGAGGGTAGAATGGCCGAAACCTTTTGACTATAACAACTAAGACGAGGACATTAGACCGAGTAAATCACCAGTGTATAATAATTCATCAATTGTTATTTAAATAAGTTTAGCTTACGGCCACTCGATAATTATTGACTAAGCTTAGGTGCAATATGGCATAATGGTTACCAGCACAAACATAAATCTTATGTTCACTTTATACTAATACTCTTTGGAAAGGCATGACTCCACTTTTCCCTGCACTCTGCCCAGATGTCACTATTACTACCGGGCAGTAGCAGCAAAAGGCTGGTGTCACCATTGTCAAAATTGACAGGGCTCGACGACGACAACAACAACAACAACAACAAAAACAACAAAAACAACAATAATAAATCGAAACGGCAAGAATGTGGCACTTAGACACAACCACTATCCCAGTAGTAGTAGGAGCACTGGGAATGATTAAGAAAAAGACTGCTACACACCTTTAAAGAATCCCAGGAAATCCATATTTGGCTGAGATACAAAAGATCGTGCTAATGGGCACTGCTCATATACTCAAAAAACTCTCTCAATTCAATAGCCCCCCCTCCACCCCAGCCAACTTATGCGTACCTATGTGAAACTCTTTCTGTCTTTTTTCACATGAACTCTGTGTTTGTTACGATTGTCTCCACCCCCTTTCTTTTCTCTTCTACACCCGTTTTCCTTTATAGTGTTTCAATTATATTCGCGTGTCTGTGGTCAGTGGGTGGAAGGCAAACGAATGATATAAGAAGAAAAAAAAGAAAAATGCTCAATAACTTCCTAAGAAA
>VCCN01004572.1:133221-146487 GCA_006491835.1 Architeuthis dux | reverse complement strand
GCTCGTTTAGCAGTCGCTCAAACCGACGCCGAGCAAATATAGTTAAATTCGTTAAATGCGTACTTAGATCAGCACTTAGCAGTCTGCAGTTATGGTGCAGTTTTCTGTCTTAGTGTGGATATTGAATTCACACTAATTGTTGAACATGAATTTAAGTAAAAATCTTAGTAGCATCTTCCCCGAACCTTTCACACAAACGTGTCGTTAAAATGCCTGAAACTTGAAATCTATTAATTTTATCGTAATAATCTTTGGGTTATTAATAGAAGAAAGATTGTAGAAAAGTATCAACTAGAAATAATTTCTGCAGACCATATATGTCCGAAAACAATCGTAGTTGTAAACATTTGTGAACCGATGGAATAGTAGTAATAGCATTAGGACATTTTAGCCCAATTTTTACACACATTTTAAAATTCCAATAAAGAAAATACTAATGGACCGATTTCAATAAAGTTTTCAGCATGTATTCAATTTTTAATGAATTTTCATATGAGAAGTGCTCATCTGCCATGACATGGAAGGCAAAACGCCAGGGGAATGCATTTTTAATGTGATCGATTTTGTTGTTGTTGAGAAAAACAACATTCGGTGGGAGAATTGTTGCTCTATTTGCACAGATGGGGAAGCATCGATGACTGGTCAGCACAGTGGTTTTGTGACACGAGCAAAACAAAAGAACTTGTTAATGCAGTCCACACAGGGAACGCTTGGCCTCCAAGTCTCTCAGTGAAGAACTGAATTCTGTTTTGAGTAACGTCATCACGAAGAGACTTTTCTGTGCATTATGTGAACAGATGGGAGCTGAGCATAAGCATCTTCTCTTTCACTGTTCCCTGAGGTGACTCTCGTATGGCAAAGTATTGTGCAGAGTTTCTGCACTGCTGGAGGAAGTGATTGCTTTCTTGGAGTCATCAAACCATGAACTTGTGGAAGTGGTCAAAAGCCTATCTGGATTCATGCTGAATGAACTAAATGTGTCGCAGCAACGTCTTCCGTACACGCTTGGGGTCAAAAGCTTTTAGGTATCAAAAGAGATGGTTAAACATGTTTTCCCTTTTAGGGGTCAGAAACAGAGGGGGACCTTTTTTTACTTTTAGGGGTCAAAATCGGGAGGGAGACTGTTCCTTCTAGGGGTCAAAATCAGGGGAACAGAAACCTTTTTACCCCTTTTGGAAGTCAAAATCGGGGGAACTTTCCCTACATAAAGGACATATTTGGGGCGATTATTTCACCTTTTAAGGGTCAAAATCGGAAGAGGGTTTCTTTATCCTTTTAAGAGTCAGAATCGGAGGGTGGGTTCCACTATTAGGGGTCAAAATCGAGAGAGAACTTTCTTTTTGTCTTTTATGAAATCTCTATAAAATATCATTTGTTTTCCTGTGTTTTTATATTTTAAATTATTTTGTCGACGGGTGATCTTTATGACCAGATATTATTTAAAGTGAAATATGTGTGTGTGTGTGTGTGTGTGTGTGTGTGTGTGTGTGTGTGTGTGTGTTCATGCGCACACGCGTATGGTCGCAGACTGTCTGTGTTGGAGATTGACGTCGTTTTTCTCAAGTCTGAAATGAGATATTTAGAATTTCTTCCAGCAGGTGAAGTGGGGGTTACAACTCCAACCAAAGTCATACTCCGTCTTGTCATCTGTGATTGAAAAGTAGGTGTTGTTGCAGATTTTTCTGATTTGCCAGCCAATTCTTGATTGGAGCATTCATGTTGACCTCCTCGGGACAAACGGAACAGAGATGAGTTTTCAAACGAGTCCAGTTTTAGACATTGGAGTTAAAGAGTGAGAGAGAGAGAGAGAGAGTGAGGGAGAAAGAGAAAAGAGAGAGAAAAATGTCCTGCAAAGTTTTGCGTGACTTGTCAGCTTCCGGATCATTGGCATGACCTCAAATTTCGGAACTTGACACGGGAGGTCATCGATCGATAGACGCGAAACTGTGTCGTTGTTCGTTTTATTCAAGATCGTCTATCTAGGTCAGATGTACTCAAGCAGGGGTCCCCCACCCCCTTGGATTTCACGCAGGATTTCAAACGAGAACCGGGACCACAGATTGGCTGATTCAAACTCTTGGAATATTATCTTTCTACAAACTAAAATAGCCTATGGCTAAATCACGTTGGATACACCGGTTCTTGTGTGATCACCGAAGTTAAACAACGTTGAGCCTTGTCAGTACTAAGATGGGTGACCGCTTGGGAATACCGGGTGCTGTAAGCGAGAATGGTGAAATGAGTGACACCAATTCGGGTGCTTGTTGCCTCTAAGTCTATTTCACATATCAATGCAAACTTTTGATATGGGAATCCCAGGCAGTGACGGATGATGCCTTGGCCAGCGTAAGGGCACTAACTAACTAAAAACAAACTATAATTCTACAAGGCATCTTTTGAGTCAGACAATCTTGGAAGGGGGTGATATTTTGAAATATGGTGAAAAGATGGTATGGACAGAAAAGGTTGAGAACCTCTGTTCTAGGTCTTGTTGATGGATGAGCGTGATTATTTCTGGAAATGAAAAGAGGGAGAAGGGCGAGTTGAACAACAAGAAGCAGATGATGATATGGAGTAGGGGGAGAGGGAGAAGAAGAAAGGGGAGGTAAGAAAGAAGGAGACTAGTGGGAGGAGGGAAAAAGAAGTAGAAGGAAAAGAAAGAAGAGAGGGAAAAGAAGAAAAACTAACGTTAGGAGCAGGAACGAAGAAGAAAAAGAAAAAAGAGAAAAGAGGAAACAAAGAAAGAAAGAAGTAGGTAAACATTGCATTTTCCACATATAAATTAATGGTAATTGCTTCTTCGCTTTACACCATTTCGACTTATGAGAGTTTTCATAAGAACGCTATACTTTCGGATAGCGGGGGGAACGTGTATACGTGCAAAATGCCTCGAAGGAGGTTAAAACAGAAGACACTTTTTTCTATTAGTTTATTTATGATTAGGGGTTACCAGGAGCGTAGATAGAAAGATTAGGGGTTACCAGGGGCGTAGATAGAAAGATTAGGGGTTACCAGGGGCGTAGATAGAAAGATTAGTGAGATTTGTTATTATATAATGTCAGTAGAAATGCAGTAGGTGAACTAATATTTATAAAGCTTTTGTCACCTCCACTCCAGTGGGGGCCCGGAGAGTTTGGGGTGGCGTTTTAAAATTGCCCCATCCCTCAGCTACGCCTGTCACATTTTTGAATGCTGAATCTCAAAGCAAACCGACTCTCCCTTCTTGGGTAATGCATAATCTTCCTATCCTTGTTTCCTCTATTAGGCTTACTGAAATAAGCTCAATACTGATAACTAGAAGATAAAACAAAGAGGAGAATGAAAAGACAGAACCTAATCGTGAGAAGGAAAAAACAATGAAGGTGAAGGGAAGAAGAAACACAATGAAGACAATTCTGTTTGTAAGAAAGCGGGAAAGCTAAAGAGTGAGTAGAACGGTTGCAGATAGAGCCCATAGTCCGTAGTTCCGTAATTTAGTACCTGTACTGTGTCTTGGGAAAGATAGCCTGACGGAACCCATCCCTCTCTAGGCTTCTTCAATCCCACTCTTTATGCTGAGTGCTTTTTAAAGGAAAACCTACACGAATGTATGTGGCGTGATATACCTGGCGATAATGCATTGATAACTTTATATATTCATCTGGGTTAACACTATCTTCTTCAATAGAATAAAGCATTTAAAAATGTGAGTGAACAATATCTTCTTTAACTTTATTAATAAGATATTCAATTGACAAAACTTAGGCGGGAGATGTTCAAATGGCCGCTCTAGGGTAGTTCTTGTCAACGCTTGAATTGAATCAATTCATTGCAGAGCAGAATGTCGATTTTGTGGTGGATCCACATACAGTTACAGAAAGAGAAACATATTCAGAAGGGGGCCCTACAAAACCATGATCAGAGTCAGGCATTAATACGACTAATTATTCCATATCCACACGGGGGAAGAAAACTGCCGGTTTGAAATAAATGTGAGAATGAAAGTCATGATCTGAGCAATTGGATTTTATTCCAGAAGAATTTACGACATTCAAATATTTTGAATATTGCTCTAGGGGGAAGACGGTCAGTTGACAAAGCTTAGGTGGGAGGATGTTCAAATGGCCACTCTAGGGTGAGGATGAGGATGTTAAAGTAACCCCACAACAATAACAAGAACAATAACAAAGAGAGGCAACACATAAAGACAGTAGACGTGATTGTGTGTCAATTTGCCTATCCAGAATACCACATAATGTTCCTTCAAGTAGAAATGGGTCTGTGTTCTTTCATGAGAAACCAAAAAGTACAGACAAATATAGCTTTTTCTCATCCTTTCACAGTCTAATGCCCAATATACGGGTTATAGGTTTGTAAATAAAACTAGAAAGCACTCAGAGAGCGCATACCTCAGCCAACGCCATACACTAACTAAAAACTGAATGAAAATCAGTTCATATATAGTTAAAATGCTGGGGAGTTAACGGAGAAACATGAGTGAATACATATTAATATATGAAAAATAAATGAGAAAATATCTCTGAATCTTCCCCCAAATTTAATCAACTCCTACTCATCCCGTGGCCCACCCTTCCAGTCAATTACATTGAAATTCATTGGGAACTTTTGGAGATAGTGTGCGCGCAGATAGACAGACAGACAGACAGACAGACAAACATACATGAGTGAATACAGTATCGCCCATAAATAAGTACACGCCTACCACGTTTTAATAGAAAGTTAATTGTCTTCTAAATTAAACATAGCAGGATTCTATTATTTCTAGCGGAACATAACACAATCAAAACGGATATTATCAGGTATTATTTATGTCCAAACTCTACAGCATTGAAACTCTGTTACCAAAAATATGAACATGTTGCCGTCCAAAGATGATTACAACACTACGAAACAACAGCAACATAATTTCAATCCTGTAGAGTTTGGTCATAAATAATACCTGATAATATCTGTTTTGATTGTGTAAAGTTCCACTAGAAATAATACAATCTTGCTATGTTTGGTTTAGAAGAAAATTATGGACGTACTCATTTATGGGCGATACTGTACCTCTTCCCACTTAGTTGTCAGGGGTTTACAAAAATGAGATGATCATTTTATTTACGTTGGATCTTTAGATTTTTCTTCTGGCTTGAATAAATGCTTCATGAGAGATCCGAATTTGATCTAAAGGTCTGATACGAAAGATTATATTATCATCGGTCGATATGCCGCCTTCAAGACATTGGACATATCATAATGCTCGACTTGTTCCATCTTTCAATTGACAATCATGTGACAATCACTTTAACACTAAGCTTGTTCACAACAATTGCCAGGCGGCCCTTTTAATTCGCAGGACAGAATCTCTATGAATGTGCTACAGTTGAAAGAGAAATACATTCAGAAAAGGGCCGTACAAATAATTCATACGAGTGAACAATATCTTCTTTAACTTTATTAATAAAATAAACTAAATCCTGTCTTTCCTAATTTCCTGCACACTCCCTGAATTACGACGGTTTACAATTAAATACCACCCCATAGACTGCTCTGGGGGTGGGGAGAGATGGTCAATTGACAAAACTTAGGCGGGGGATGTTCGAATGTCCGCTCTAGGGTAGTTCTTGTCAACGCTTGAATTGAATCAATTCATTGCAGAGCAGAATGTCGATTTTGTGGTGGATCCACATACAGTTATAGAATGTCTTTGAAGGTGCTACAGTTGAAAGAGAAACATATTCAGAAGGGGGCCCTACAAAACTATGATCAGAGTCAGGCATTAATACAACTAATTATTCCATATCCACACGGGGGAAGAGAACTGCCGGTTTGAAATAAATGTGAGAATGAAAGTCATGATCTGAGAAATTGGATTTTATTCCAGAAGAATTTACGACATTCAAATATTATGAATATTGCTCTAGGGGGAAGACGGTCAATTGACAAAGCTTAGGTGGGAGGATGTTCAAATGGCCACTCTAGGGTGAGGATGAGGATGTTAAAGTAACCCCACAACAATAACAAGAACAATAACAAAGAGAGGCAACACATAAAGACAGTGGACGTGACTGTGTGTCAATTTGCCTATCCAGAATACCACATAATGTTCCTTCATTGGCAGAATGTCTTTGAATGTGCTACAATTGAAAGAGAAACATATTCAAAAATGGGCCCTACAAAACCATGATCAGAGTCCTTATTCCATATCCACCCGGGAGAAGAAAACTGCCGGTTACGTTCCAGAAAGATGTACGACATTTAAATATTATGAATATTGTTCGAATTTCTAAGATGAAGCATTATAATTAGAAACCGTCAACCAAAACTGTCACCAAAATTGTCAACATAGGTTTATTCAGTTTTTAGGTTGGTCTGTATAACGCGTACAGGCCGCAACAATGTAGCTAGAGGGCTGAAAATCTAAACATGTACTCCCTATTATGTCTAGAAATACTTCTTTTTTTTTTAAATCAATTTTCTAAATTGGACCCTTAGTACACGTCAGCATTCATGCTAGTATTTTGAAAATTCAGACTGTTTTAGTCTAGGTAACTAATTCATTGATCACCCCTTTTACCATGCTGACAAAGGACGCTGGTTATGTAACGGTTTCTATTGAGTGACTAACCAGACCTGTTATTAATTTTAGTTACTTTTTCTTCCATCTTATTTTTGCTGCTTTTTTATATCAACGCACATGCCCTTTACATTCTAAAACTATTTAGTAGGCAGCATGGACCGGATGGGTTTACGTGGCCAAATCGGTAAGGCCCCCATCCCAGTTCAAATAACGTAGGAGACTACTTCTTTATTTCTGATCCATGCTGCTTGCTTAACAGTCTGAAAATGTAAAACGATTTGAGCGTTGCGACAAAAAGCAACAATAACAAAAGAAACACTAGTAAAAAAACAAAACAAAAAACAAACTAGAAAGCACTCAGAGGGCATATACCCCTGCCAACCCCATTGTCACTAAAAACCGAATGAAAGACAGAAATAGTTAGGATGCAGGGGAGGTGACTGTAAACAAATCCTGGTTCTACCCCAACATTTAATCACCTTTTTTTAGCCCATGGCAAAACATCATTGGAATTCATTGAGAACTTTAGGAGATATTGAATAGACAAGCAAGGGTGATTACATAAATATATAGAAAAAATGAAAAAATATCTCATAAATCGAAGAAAATTCCTGGAACCGCTCAAAAATGTAATCTTTTTTTTTTCGTAGCCCACCTTTACATAAAATGTCATTGAGAAATTTTGGAGAAATTGTGTAGTGTGGATATATAGCTACGATGGCAGGGAAAGAAACAATTCCTCTATCTGCAGAAAAATGTAATTACTTTTTCCGTAGCCCCGTACCAACAATTCCGAAAAGTTCCATTGAAATTGATTGAGAGATTCTGGAGATATTGTGCGGTGGAGACATATACAGTACCTGTCATAAGTATTTGAACAGACAACCACTTTATCGTCTGGCTTTGAGAGTTAAAAACAGGAACATTACGCAAGAAAAAATAAATGTTTTGCAATCAACATAACAAGGCATGTTTTGTGGTTCTTGATGCTAAATTTCGGAAAAATGTTTTTTAATAGAATTAAATTGTTAAATGAAAAAAAAAGTTTTTGTTTCTATTCTTCTAAAATCTTGTTCAGTATTTTTTAAAGAGATTAAAAAAGTGAACTCACATTGCTATATGGAATAGTTACCAAACTAGTAAGTTAATTTTGATCCCCCTTCCCTTGCTCAAAATCCATAATGGCCCCTGCAATCTCAGGAAATAAAAACAGATTTTGTGCTTGTTCAAATAATTATGAGCAATACTTTTTTATCAATGATGAATGACTTGGCTCCGCGGACGGAGATTTGGGACGGGTTTTCCGTGTCTTTATTCGTGTCCTAGGTCGGCGGGGCCTGAATGTGGAGAATCCGTTGTCTGCGCAATGGAGTTTTATACATAAAAGAAGTATTGCTCATAATTATTTGAACCTTTTTGTTTCCATCTTGATGTGTGGATGTGTATTTGTGAATTTGGGATGGGAGAATTGCATATTTAATAGTTACATACTATTTTAAATAGGTACATTCTTTTTACTCCTCGTTTGCCTTGGGGTTCACCTAGTTACCTCTTGGGGCCCACCAGTACATCCGGGCGCACTGTTTGAGAACCACTGCACTAGACTATCAAAGTGTGTGGTATGGACATATAGCCACGATGTTGGGCAGGTAATTGTACATGGATCTGCCCATAAATTTAATCACTTCTTCCGTATTTCATTGCTCACCCTTCCAAAAACACTTCACTGAAATTCATAGAGAACTTTCGGTGATTTTGTGTAGAGAACTTTTGGTGATTTTGTGTGGACATAAAGCTACGATGTTGTGTAGGTAACTGTATGTGGATCCAGCACAAAATTGAATCATTTTCTTTCGTATCTCATTGCCCAGCCTTCCACACAATTTCATTGAAATTCATTAAGAACTTCAGGAGATATCGTGTGGACAAACAGGCGGGAAGACGTACACAGTTGAATGCATATACTTCTAACAACTTCGAACAAATGAACCAAAAGGTACTGATGCTAACCATATAGTACATCGTGGTATATAATTAATTGTTTGTTGAACGTATCAGTAAATTCTTAGAAAATATCTTAGAGTCATTTGGAATGGAGCTTGACATGGGAGAACAAACGAACCCGATAAAAAAAAACATAAGGACATTCTGTTGAGGGCGAATTAAATCTTTTGATAAAGACTTGAGGATGAATGACACTGGAATAGGTCAAGAAACCCATCGATAATTAGTTTAGTTTAATGCAAAAAAAGGGAAAGTATATATTGGTTTTTAAATAATAGGAGCAAATAATTTCGGCAGCATTATTTTAAGGGTTTTCTAATTTTAGTTTTTTAAAATAATGCGCGGCTATATGTATGTGTTGTTGCTGCAAACTAATCTCCGACAGTAGTATTGCGAGAATATAAAAACCAACGTGCCGTTAGAACGCGTATGTCATTAAATAGTGTTGTTAGAACGAGCGCTGTTACAACGAGAGTTCACTGTATACTGTGGCTGGCAGAATCTGTCTCTTTAATTTTTGTTCGTTGCCTTCGTGCAATTAATTCTAGTCATTCTCGCATCCCTGGGCTTAATGTCTGGATTGCACGGATCGTTGCCGGGCTGACTTGATCATTAAAATCCGTGAGGGGAATTAATCAGGAGGACTTGGACGAAATGAATGACAGCGCGTAACGGATAGAAACAAGAACTGTAACTTCAATGGTGCGTCCACCATCCTTACGTCCATATTTCAAAAGGTTTCTAAACGAAGTAGTAGTAGTAGTAGTAGTAGTAGTAGTAGTAGTAGTAGTAGTAGTAGTAGTAGTAGGAGGAGGAGGAGGAGGAGGAGGAGAAGAAAGATGAGGATTGTTCACGCGAAGGACTGGACCTAGTTTCATATCAATCCAACATGATACAGCTGAGAAAATTGATATTTAACATTACTAGTAGTAGTAGTAGTAGTAGTAGTAGTAGTAGTAGTAGTATGAGGAGGAGGACGGGGGGATAGGGATGGTTCACTCGAAGGTCTGGACCAAGTTGCATATCAATCCAACATGATACTGCTGAGAAAATTGATATTTAACATATTAGGGATCGACAGACCGACTGACAGACAACCCGAACGACCGAAAAGTGTCTTATAGAGATGCGTGGACACACATAAACCGATGAGAAAAGAAAGATAGAGAGGGGGGAAGGTATACTAATTGTAGTTGTGCACAAGAAAATTTAACGAACAGAATATGGTAAACATGGACGACAGGGGGGGGGACTAAGGAAGTGGTTCTTAAGCAGATGACTGATTCACCCAAAGTTGAATGAAGTTATTTTAGGGTGAATGAAACTTGAGAAGTTAATGAAGGGTGAATGAAACATGAAGGGTTAATGACTCAGTTATTTATATTAGTTCTGTACTTAAAACACAATGTTTGTAGTCAACGTACACAATAACCTTCATCCTAATTTTAGTTGGTTTTATACAACGTATTAATTCGTGACGTGTTCGTGGCTGGTTGGTAAACAGCAGCTAGACGTAAACTAGTCTCCCTTTGGTAATGAGGGTGTGTGTTCGATTCTCACCGAAGGTTTACTCTTTATTTCCGATCGAGCTGTTACTCGTTGCACTATAAACATGGCCAGAATTAATAAGTTGTATAAAAACAACTAAAGTTAGGATGAAGGTAAAAAAAATAGTCAGGTTTAATAAAAAATAGTTTTAATACTTTTGTTTACTCACTTTAAGTTAATTAGAAATGAGTTAGTTTATGTTTTTTCATAATACGAAATGAATTGAAATAAGCCTGGCTGCTGCAGGTCAAACTCCACTCCAACTTCTATTCTGACTGAAGATGATTACTGAAACTTTTGTATTGTATATTTAATAAAAACTGACAAATTATAAAAAATATATTTTTTTTAGTATAATGTATTTATCTATTAGAATGAAATAATCTATTGCGTATTTCTAACATAAAATTTCGTAGACTTGTCTGTTTGGCTCAGTCAGTAAGTGAGCCGCCTACAAATCACGGTAGGGAAATGTTATTTTATATATCGATTTACTTTAACGTGGCGGGACAGACAAACAGTGAAGAGTTTACTCCGCTAAATTAGGTGAGGATTGTTCTTGTTCTTGTTGTTGCGGTAGAAAAAGAAAGGCTCCGATTTGGACTGGGGCTTGACACGGGAGAATTAAACGAACGCGATAAAAAAAACATGAGGAATTTTTGTTGAGGGCGAATGAAATCTTTTGAGAAAGACTTAAGGATGAATGACACTGGAATAAGGTTAAGAAGCACGTCGATAATTATGTTAGTTTGAAAGCCAGGCTACATTTTTTGGGCTGATCGTGTGCTTAGGAAATTCAAACGATTGGAAACGCCGATGGAGTCGTAAAAGGCGAGTGATCGGCCAGCCGGCCGCGATCGCCAACACAACCCGACCCGGACGCCTCCGCTGAGAGGGGGGAAAGACGTTGCAAGAGTCTGTTCTCAACCAATTAGCGTACACGCAAGAACTGACACAGACAGACATGGCTACAATGTGAGCAGCTGGTAGAACGAAACCTTTCGCTACCAGCACAAATAAATGAGCTCGTTTTTTTTATAAATATGAAATATCTCTCTCCCTCTCCCTCTCCCTCTCTCTCTGTATCTATTACATCTCTTCCTATGTGTGTGTCTATCTTTCTATGTCTCCTCTCCCTCCTGGTTTGCTTGTTCTTATTAAGCTTTACTTTTTTTTTAGATAAAAATTGTATAAGTTTCTGCACTTTATCTGTATGTTGCTTATTGGAAATAGGGATTGTCAGTGGTCAGGAATTAATGCAAGAGTTCAGAGCCGGATTTAGATCTTGGGGGCGCGGGTCACTTCAGGTTCGGTGTGCCCCTCATGCACAGAAATTTATATCACAAGATTTACACATCAAAATCCGTTTATTGCATCTAATTGGAACTGACAAGGTATACATACATAAAAAGGTTAAATGAGCTATATATCTGAAGTAAATACATGTTAAATGAGCTATATATCTGAAGTAAATACATGTTAAATGAGCTATATATCTGAAGTAAATACATGTAGACATGTAAATACAGTCCAGAAGAACAGCAAGTAGATTTTTAGGATTCCAACTGAATTCCAAGCAGTAATAGTTAATGTATTTTTTATTAAAGAAACTAATTTTTTAAATTATTATATCTTTGTATAGAGGGGACCCTGGACCCCCTTTGCCCCCTTATAAATCAGTCACTGCAAGCGTTACTGACTGAATAAGACTATTATATGTATAATGTAAATGCATTGCTGAGGATTTTATTATTGAAATGCATTGAAAATCGGGAAGAAAAGGATTTTCAGTGGCCAAGAATTGATGCAAGCGTTACTGACAGAATAGGGCTATTATTATATGTGTAATGTAATTGATTATAATGCATTGCAAATAATTTTGCTATAGAAATGCGTTGTAAATAATTGTAGTATATGTTTGCTTTGAAAATCAGGAAGAAAGGTGTTCCAGCGGCCAAGAACCGTTGCTGACAGAATAAGGTTTATTACATGCTGGCCTCAACCTGTCAAGTTTGACACTGGGGCGTAATTCCTTTTTACAGTTGTTACTGCCCGGGCGATAGTTATGGAAGAGTGGTTTGCCCAATTGATCATTCACCCTACTCGACTCGGTCAACCATCATAGTATGCCAGAGACAAGATATTGTATTATATTTATTCTTCTCTCCAGTCCCCAAGAAAAGATTATCTAGAAACCAATAAAAGAGAAGGAAATACAAGAAAATTATACACACATATTATAATAAGTACATGGGCAGCATTTAAAACAAGCTTTATAACTTAGTATGGGGTTGGGCTCATGTATCTGTACAATACATATACAGGGTGGATGAAAAGAAACGCCTTATTAGACATTGGTAATAAATTTATTATTTATTGGTCGATTGTAGTTAAACTAGGTTTACTTTGGACAATACCATAGTAGAATTTACCCGCTGTGTTAGAATTCAACGTAGGCACCGGCGTTGTCCATCAATTTCAGTATCGCCTTGATGGACCTTTGTAGGAAGTCCGGCGGTATGTTGGCCATAACATGTTATCCGCCAGTTGATCCAGAGTTTATGGTTTGGTGCCGCACAACCCTTCCTTCGCCAACCCCCACAAGAAACGTCCTTATTAGAATTAATATTTACACAAGTTACATATAATTTTTAATAGGGAGTTAATCCTCACCCACACGGTATACAAAAACGAGTGTTCTCCTCCGCTTCGATAGGTCGTGGTTCAATCACCCGCAGAGTCATACATCTCTCTCTCTCTCTCTCTCTCTATCTCTCTCTCTCTCTTACACCCCAGTCTCCTGTATTTCTCACACACCCAACTTACGGCGACTATTTGTGAGTCTCCCATATAAATTAATAGCAATTGCTTCTTCGTTTACGCCATTTCAGCTTACAAAAGCTATTTATAGGAACGCTATACTTTCGGATAGCGGAGAAAACTATATATTTATATATATTGATACAAGTTCCATTAAACCGTAGACAACGTATCGTTTTTTGTTGTTTACGTATAAAAGAACGCAACCTGGATTCAATGAATGTAAGTATTGTCCAAATGTTTCGGATGCAGTGCTTTTGGCCATACTTTTGGTTCCTATCAAGATCAGAGAAAAAATATAGGTCAATCCTTCTTCTTCTTCTTCTTCTTCT
>VCCN01004572.1:77459-92056 GCA_006491835.1 Architeuthis dux | reverse complement strand
GTGGTAGGGGTGTACTTATTTATGGGCGATACTGTATACTCTCTTTCTGCTGGTTTGTTCTATGTCATGTAGAGTGGTGAATTAAATGCGGATGACGGGAATTTCTGTCATTGCAGTTCTATAGCTAACTCAATAAAATGTCCGTTTAATTGCTATTGATGGCAACTCAGTTCTATCTTTGAGCTTTTATCTTACAATGGGTGACTATTAGTCTTCGCCAGCTGCCGCAGTCCATGGTTTACTACTTCTCTTGAATTTTAGAGACGGCGTCGCATGAAGAAGAACAAGAAAAAGAAAACTTTATCGTATTCCGATAAAACCAGATTTTATTCACATCACGCTTATCTATGCTGAGGCGAAAACTCGAATAAAAGCCTCCAGTGTTTGATTGGTGAAATTCACAAATAATGACTTTCTTTCTTTTCTTCTTTTACTTGCTCTTTTATTATTTACTTGTTAGAAACCGTCAAACGAAACTGTCACCAAAACTGTCAACATAGGTTTCGTCAGTTATCAAGTGAGCCTGTCTGTCTGACCATCTTGCTGGCTGTCTGTCTGGCTGGCTGGCTATCTATCTATCTATGTGTCTCGCGTAGAGGCCGCACCAATGGAGCTAGAGGGCTGAAAATTTAAACATTTACTCATTAGTATATCTACAAAAACGTTTCTTTTGTTTTCTGAAAATTCCTCCCCAACATAGGTTTTTAGTGGAGGGTACAATTTACAATGTAAATGTATGCTAAATTGGTCTGTGTCCGGCAGCTTTCAAGCTTGTTTTGTTTTTTCTTAATGCAGACTGTTTTACTGATTTCCACCCAACAAAAGGCGAGAGAAGTAATTTATTCATTGATCACCCCCTTTTTTCAAATTTGTTAATTGATCACCCCCGACACGGCACCCCCGACTGGTCAGTTTCTATTGAGTGACTAAACAGACCTGTTTACTTCATACTGATTCTTTTTATTTCATCGTAGTATTTATATAAATAAAAAAAAAACTCCTCATATTTTTAATATAAACAACTTATGCGTGACGAAAAGAGATTCAAGTGGTGAAAAAGCCTTTCAGTGCTTTTAGGATTACGGGTGGTCTAAAAGCGCAAAAAGCACATCTAACTTATAAACAACACTAGTTCTGTGTGCACACGCACATTCTCTTTTATACGCCTGCGTTTGATCATGAGTCTATCTTGTGAAGCAGAAGGCTCAGATTATTTTTCTAATGCAATATGGCATTTACAATATGTTATTCACAATATGGGATTTACATTCACTCAAAGATTGTTTTTTTTTATCTCACAAAGGGACTATTATCGATCACCATGACCCAGAAGCGTTATGGTCGGCGGGATTGCTGGGGCGAGTGTTAGAAATATGGAGACTTGATATCACTCAATCTTCGGCGATAACTACCAGACACCTATGAGGGTGAAATGCAAATACATAAACAGCGATAAGAATAATTTGAACTCTGGGATAGAATCCAAATCCAAATATAGGATAATGCAGATGGGGTGTCTTGAACATGGCTACACAGAAGATATCTATAAAGCGAAAAATAAACCCTGATAGTAGCAGCCCAGACAACGGCATCATAACCAACTACGTTTTAGCGACGATTACTAAGTAGCCATGATCTGCGACCGATCACCGTGGCCCAATGGTAGAGTGCTCGCCCACGGTTTGGTAGGCCGTGGTTCAATCTACCGCCTAGCCATACCAAATACTTTAAGAAATGGTACTCAATGCATTTCCTCTAAGCACTAAGCACTAAGCACAAGGACTATGATTGAGGAACCTCTCCCCGAGAATAAAATTTACGGCCAAATCACGTTGGATATACCGGGTCTCGTGCGATCACCGAAATTAAGCAACGGCGAGCCTGGTCAGTACATAGATGGGTGACCATCGGGAGAGACCAGGTAACCCCGCGATACCCCCGTTGAGTGGAGAACGACGATATATACATACAAAAGAACTATTTATCTGTCTTTATTTTTGAAACCATTTGATATGAATAGGGACATTCTGAAGAGCACATTGCCAATGTGCTTAAAGCGTAAAGTATACAACGGTTGCATAATACCAGCTATGATATACGGATGCGAAACATGGAAATTAACAGAACGAGCTGAAAACCAACTTAGAATAGCATAGATCCATGGAAAGAACAATGCTAGGGATAACTTTAAGAGATAGAAACCTGAATCAGAGGGAAAGATATTATACAAATAATTAAGCAGCACAAATGGAGATGGGCTGGTCACCTAGCAAGAACAAATGACAATAGATGGGGGAAAGAATAACTGATTGGTGCCCATAGGACAGTAAACGCAGTAGGAAAAGACCAGACACAAGATTGAGGGATGAGATAGAAAAGTTTGCCGGTAAGACGTGGCAGAGGTTAGCACAAGATAGGTCGTCATGGAAGGAGATGGGAAAGGCCATTGTCCAGCAGTGGACTTATAACGGCTGATGACGATGGTGATGATGATTTTACTTTTTTAAGATGGGAATTCGGAGGAAACCTTTGCTCTAAAAATGAATTAAATTGAGTCTGAAACTCAAAAGATGTTCCTCTTTCTAGTTTATTAAGAGTTAAAAGTTCTGTTGCAACGTTTCTTAGGGAGAAAAGCTTCATGGCGCAAAAACGACGATTTTACTTCGAGTTATTGTTTGAGGTTGTCGGACTCTCTGGTGGGCTGCTCTATTGTATGGCCTTTGTTAACCCATTAACTGCGACATGCTTCGAAGAGTAATAGATATATATTGCAAGATAAAAGCCCTTGTACATTGTAAGATAATCCATTGCAAGGTATATAATAAAAGCCCTGGCCTATAGATAGAACTGAGTTGGCATCAATCACAATGAAAATGAAAAGTTTTATTGAGTTAACCAAATGAAATTCCCGTCATTCGCAGTTAATGCGTTAATAAAAATACTTTATAGTTCGCTCGGATTGTGTAATGATTAGCACGTCTGCATCATGCACAAAAGGTCCCGGTTTCGATTCCCGGTATGAGCGAAGCGTGTGGACCTGCATCCTGTCAATGGGGTGGTCATAAAAACATTGGAAGAATAAAGTCCTGGTCTCCACCAGACTCGGACGCGTTACCTTTTTAGAAATACTTAATGAAGTATATTTTGTTCTAAAATGAGAATATGAATACATTATTATACACTGATTCTTTCGGACCATTTTCCTCGACAAGAATATGTTGTCTTTATCACATCGTTTCGGCCGCTGTACTCTCCATCTGAATTTCTGAGACAAGGTATTTGTTACTATTATACATTGATTCTTTCGGTCCATTTTCCTTGACTATGTTGTCTTTATCCTAACGTGCCCAGCCGTACTTTGGCCTTCCTTAAGTATCTGTCACATTCGGAGAATGTCGATCGAACGCAATCTTTTATTTGATTTCAGGGTCTGTGTTGTTCTCAATCCTACACATGTCATATTCACTTTGTTAATATAGATGATAAAGATAATGACAAGCCTGGTTGGTCCAGGGTCAAACCCAACTCCTACTTCTATTCCGACTAAAAATGAATACCGCAACTTTTGTCATGCATATATAATAAATGAAAGCTTATAAAAATGTATCTGTATATTTTTAGTATAAATGTATTTATTCATTAGAATGAAATAAGCCCTTGTGTATTTCTAACACAAATTTGTGTAGCTATGTAAGACGTGACTCAGTCGGTACGAGAGCCGCCTACCGATCACTTCGTCGTGACTTCAAAACACGGTAGGGAAATGTTAATTTCATATATCGATTTGGTATATTTTTATATATCGGTTTGGTGGTGGTGGTATGTATGTATACTGTCTGAGGCAAATGCTTCTATTCACGAGAGTACGGGAAATCTACAAGTAACAATACGCTAGAAGAATTTCTTTTAGTGTATGTGCAAGTATTTATCGGCCTTGCGTGTAACGACAGAGTAACAAATCGTGCGAAATATCTCCAAAATGTGGCTGTAAATCCTGAAATCCTATGAAAATAAATTGTTGCTGAAAAAAGAAGGTAACGGAAAGGTAATAAAACAAACCTGATTGCTGCAGGGTCAAACTCCACTCCAACTTCTCTCTGTTTCTTTGTGCGCATTTATTACCGATGATAGGGTGAGTGACAGGGAGAGTGAATATCAGCATCAGAGAAATAGGTAATTTTGATTCAGCAGGGAGAGAAAATGTATGTGGAAGCTGATCGATGTTTGTATGTCTGGCTACTGCCTGCCTTCTTAGCCGAGTCCTGGCTCTTTGTCCCCTTTCTATGATCAGCATCGTCATCAGTCGCATCCCTACCGTCGAAATTGGATCATTTGAATGGAACTGAATTTAACACTTTCACCGTCTTTTTCAAATACTGGAATGTTCAAATGTCTCTTTCATGAATTTTCTTGTTTCTTTTCATTTATTTCACACTCGTGCACAACTGCACATAAATAAAAAGAAATAAGAGAATTCACGAAAGAAAAACCGTTTATGAGTGAGATTCTTTTGTGATTATTGGCGAAAAATATTTTTTCCGACTGACGTGAGTCTTAACGCGGTCTTTTTATATATGATTATTAAGGTGATTGACTATAAGTTTCCAACTTTCGAACCCCTCGCCCTTGGTGAAAAGGCCTGAACCAGAAGGTTGGGGTGTGAATTTGACCTTCATTTCTTCTGGTAGGTTTTCTGATAAAATTAACTTTCAAAGTGGAAGCGAATGATTTGGCCCTAAAGTGGTTGCGAAGGAGATATATATTAAGGAACATGATAATTTCGCAATTAATTCTTCTCGTTAGTCTAAATAATACACAGTTACATCGCTTAAAAGGCGGGGAGGGGCATAACTCCCCATTCAAAAACCTAACCACGGTTGAGTCGATGGTCACTGAGAATTAATATCAAAGATCGATGAAATGAAATAAATATTGAATAAAGATTTTGATGAGTTTTTAATCTTGAAATGGAAGTTCAAAACTTACGGTATTTAATTTAATTTTATTACTAAACTCAATAGTAAGTGCTTGATATTTACGAAGCTTGGTTTAGCGTGCCACCAGGCCAAATCGAATGAGGGAGATTATGGTACGCGAATCTTCAAAGTGGAGAGAACCTGCCTAGAAAAACAGCATTCGAAATCTCTGCTTTTACTTCAGCTTGGACACTGGTGGAAAATTCACAACTATTTTTGCCACGCGGCAGACTATATTCTGATATTATTGATACCAACCGAAAAAACTTTAAGTTAGTTCCTGCAGAAGGCCTAAATGGGGGTGTCGGCCCCAATAAGAGATCTTGGGTTTGATTTAAGTATTTATTGAATCATACTTTATTGGAAAATTATCACCATTATGCAATATTGGGTCACATTTAATTGAAATATCCGGGAGTATTTCACAAAAAATTTCAAGTACCCATATTCTAGCTTTTTTTTACTCAACTTTTCATTTGAAATATGGAAATCTTAAACTCTGAGAACTTTGAAATTTTTCGTTATGTGATCACACACAGGCAGCCAGACAGACATTTGGTGAATTATAATAAGATAGATAGAAATCATGTCATTATTATTGAGATCAGCGCGAACACAGACTCCACACTACTATTATTTGGGAATTTTCAAAAGAACTAATATGCTAAAACATGCTCCGAGGTCAAATTAGTAACCACATAAAATTTGGTGGCCATAGCTCTAGCCGTCCTTGAGTTATACGACGACAGACAGACATTTGTTGAATTTATTATAATTTACCACCCTTAACTTACTACGACACAAGGCATAATTAGAAGGAAAAAAATAGCATGACAGTTGGAAAATCCCACCTAAAGATTAGCATTCGATATTCTGGCTTTTACCAGGGTTCGAACACTGACCTCTGACACACGTGGAAATACGTAACTATTTCAGTAACAGAACAGGCAACAAAGCCAATAAGTACTTATATAAGATAAACTCATGTCTATTTTTTTTAAAATGAAGACGAATATGCTGGCTTTATATGTCGATATTTACTTAGTAGAGCACAAGTGTAAAGGGGGTGGATGCTGGGTTAAGATGATTGTGTCGTGCTAATCACCTACCTCTGGTACCGGTGGGAAATACGTAAGTCTTACAGTAGCCAGACAGTCTGTAAAACCAGTAAGTACTCATATTTAACTTTACAGAAAAATTACCTTCTAGCAAAAAAGATAAAAACGTTGGCTTTATATATGATGACAAAATTCCCATGATGCTACAGTGATTATCGTATTTGATGATGTTTAAGACCCCCCCCCCATTTAAGCGTAGACTATTGAGAAAAAACGCATTTCCCTAAATTCCTCTCATTTATCAGCCAGCTTATCACCAGTCAAATAGGATAGTCTTATCACACGTTACCTGCTGGAAATACGGAGATGACCCAACAGTTAATAGCTCGGGAAATTGAGTTTGAACCGTATATGGACTTGCTTCAGACTAAAAAGAGAAGGTGTGAATCTACATTTCCCAATAGGTCAGATCACTACCTGCTGTACAAACTGTTGTATGTTCACTTGGAGAGGAGATGGGCACTGCCAAATAAACCTCCCCCCCCGCATTCATCTGGGAAATACCATAAAGAACCCACCCGGGTACATCGACGATCTATTAGGTCATGAAATAATTTGATTTGATTTTAAGTTAGATATTGAATGTGCACACGAAAACATGAAGGCGTGTATTTATCAAAATGAAATTTCCAAATTTGTAATCAGTCATCGAATAAAATTCGAAATATGGTGTCTAGAAAACTAGTTTGAAAACCCTTGCCGTAAAAAAAATATCGCTTATATTTAAGTAATTGTCAAACTCCTACTAGTGTTGGATCCTAACTATCAGCGTCCTTCTCTTTACACAATCCTTCGATTGCCAGCGATTAGTATGAAGTGGCTGTTAGCGTTTCGCTTCTGGGCGGCTTGTCGGAACGCGTAGAATGCCGGCAGGGTCGCTTGGCTGAACGGATATGATGTTGGAAGACCCGAAATCCGAAATGATCCCGAGTTATATACATCACTGACGAGGCAGCCCGGCGTACCTTTGAGGTGTATTACACGAACCTAACAACAATGACGTCAAGTTCAGACTTGCGGTTCAGACTAAAAAGTGAAAAAGTTATAAAGTTTAAATGATGAACAGAGAGAGAAGGGAAACGAGAGAGACAGATTCCATTCCTACGTCATCAATCAGCGAAAGGAGGAGGAAAGAATATTATACAGATTACATATTATTCAGAAGAATATTATACAGATTCCTTCCTACGTCATCAATCAGCGAAAGGAAGAAGGGAAGAAAGAAAGATATAGAGAAAAAGAGAGTAAAAGAAAAGGGGAAAAGGGCGAGGGGAGGAAGAAAGAGAAATAGAAAGAGAAAAGGGGAGAGATAAAGAGAGAAAGGGAAAATGGAAAGGTATGGACGCTAGATTGAATTAACTGGTGTTGCTAACCAGATTGTTTTAATTAGAATTCATTATTACTTCTTTCTTTTTAATCTTTGACGTGTACAGCATGCACCAATGGAGTCAGTGCGGAGTTTGAATCTGAAGCAGCCAGTCTTGTGTGACAATTACCGTATTTTCCGACATATAACACGCAGCGTCATATAACACGCACCTCAATCTTTGCAGGCATATTCTCGAAAAAATAAAATTAAGTAGACGTGCAGTTGAACTGGTGTTTGTAAATGGGTAAGTTACATTTTTCTGGCAAGGCATAGCATTTAATATGGTTTAACACAATCAACTGCATACTCAAAAACCTGCTCATACTCAACTCAATCATATTTGTTTGAAAGTAAAACTGACAGATTTATGCTTGCTTGGGGCATGATTCGCTAAACATCATGCGATGTAAAAAAAAAGGAAAGAGAAGAAATGATTAAAATTCGGATAAGGGGAGCACACATATTCTTAGTACGATATTGGGCTTATCACCTTATTCGAATCGGATCCCCCCGCCAAAGAAAACGGACACGTAACACCAAAATTATTGTCATAATAAACATACCAATATGGATTAACATCATTTGCTACAAAAGGTATTCTTTCGTTTTGTGTCCACATAATTGTTTTTGTCGAAATTGACTATGGATTCACAAAAGGAAACAAAGGAATTTCACTAGGCCACTTACAAACACTAGTTCAACTGCACTTCTTATTAATTAAAAATATTGTTTATGAATTATTAATCATTTATTTATATTTATCTTTTAATATAATAATATGTAATATTTATCATGGTTACATCGGATACTAGTGTTTAATCCAAATTCTGCTTTTCTCGCATTGTCTTATTTCTTTTTATTTGTGCACCGTTTTTAATATCGAGTGAGCGAAGCTGTGAAACTTTACCATGTATAATCAGTTTCCTTATGTTGTGTCGAAAGAGATTTTACTGTCTGTTGCCTTTTACAGACACTAAAATATTTTGCCCTTGTGTGCATCCGTAGTCGATTTCGACAATGGTTAAAAGTTATGGAGACACAAAACAAAAGATGCAAAACAAATATACACGAAACAATCAACTGAATTATTGTATTAAAACTTCAAGGTTAAGATTCACCTTGTTGAAAAAAATAGAAAATATGTTTTTTCGCCAGAGATTTTGGGTGCTTTTAATCCACTGAGGCAGTGCCCGTTCCAAAGGAGCATGTTTGGAAATGGTGAGACTTTATGTGTTACGTTATGGGAGTTGTTGATGATGATGTTGATCAGCGTATAAAGTACCGTAGCCTCCACGTATATGTTATGTGGCTGAGTAGGGCTCGGCACTAAATTACGTAATTTGTGATTTGTGAATCGAGGGGCACCCTGACCAAATGTTGTTATCATACTCAAAGGTGTACACCCCTGCTACCAGGAATATGGAGGGAGGGAGCGGCGGGGCCACGGACAGCTGGCCCGGGTCTTTGACTCTCTGAGTTTTCACCTCTATTTATTGGTATGCAAATGTTTAACACGTTACCTTTTCTTGATATCATCATTTTTGTTTGTTTTTTTTTGTTATTGTAAATTGTTTATTTATTTTACTGGTCCATCCGAAGGACCTACTATGGTGTGTGCAACAGCCTGCAATAATTGCCATGTTAAATAATTGTCCGTCCGAGTATTTAGGTTACTTCTTTTCAGTTTTGCCAGTTTAGATATTTTATATCTAAATTTCGATAAATCAAAAGAGTGGAAGTCAAGGGAGACAATTCATAGAAACTATGAAGAAATATATATAATCTTTTATTTTTATTGTTATTAGATATCTCGAGAACCGCTGATCCAAAAGACATCAAACTCGACACTGCACTGCCTTGTAGCACACAAGGCAGTGCAGTGTCGAGTTTGATGTCTAATATATCTGGCGAATGGCAACTTCGTATAATGGCTAGGTGTAGAGTAATCGCAGTACACACACACTCAGAGATTTCTTTAATTATAGTTCCTCCAGGAATTTGTTAGTTTTTAGAAAAATCGATTTTTAAGCTTTTAGCAGGGGTGGGGCTTTATTTACAATGTAACTGTAATCGTAAACTGGACCGTTACTTTCCGTCCGTTGTGGTAAATATTTTTTCATCATGTGACTATATTTAATTATTCATCTATATTTTTATATAACTTTCAGTCGAACCAAGAAATAGAAAAAAAATTCATAAGATATCGGAATAAATCGATAAAAATGATGAAAAACATTTTTTTTAAATAATATTGATTGAATTTTTTTTCTCAGACCCAAAGCCTGAATGAAAATTAATCGAATAAAACTAAAAGATTTCCGGAAAAAAAATTATTTTACTTAATGTTCTTGGAGATTATTCTAAAAAAGGTAAACATAATTAGTATCTCCAGGGATATATCTGTAAAATGTGTAAAAATCAACGAAAGCATCATTATATAAGATAGATAAATCATCAAACTAATAAAAGGTGGGGTAGGAATTATAGGGAAAAAATTGTTCTTCTCCGAAATTTGGAATGGAAAATTATTTTTTTAAATTCGCCCTTTAATTAAGTATCGAAAATTTTATTAAAATCGAATAATATGCTGATTTTTGCCAGATTTAAAAAAATTTCTCACGTGTCGATTTTACGCTGAAAATTTCGTCGATTTTGTTCATACCAGTTTCTCTGAAATAACCAGTGTTGCCAACTTTATTTTCATGTTTACAACTAAATTTGAGTCAAAACCATCTAGATTCCCCAGATATATATCTAAAATCTAGGAAATATAATACATATTATTAATAAATTAAAGGTGACTTTAATCGTCAACATTTACTTTTTTTAAATATTGTTTTCTTTATTGAAAGAATTGGTTATTTTATTACTATAAATTAAATGAATATATTACTTATTTTATTGAAAATCATCTAAATAGCAATCTCTGACATCTAGATGCAACCAAAAACATCTAGATTTAGAGGAAAAACATCTAAATTGGCAACACTGGAAATAACGTTGACTAGAGAAGTCGAATGGTCATTAAATGAATTCAGTTTTTGTTTTTTAACTGTTTTTCTAACAAAATGGGGGTAATCCTGTTTTTTCTGTAGCTTATGTTATACGTTGAGTTGTGCTGTTATTTGCAAGAATATTTTTTTAAAATTCATTTCTATGGTTTAGGTGTGCATACGGACGTCAACGTTAATACACAATTGATAAAGCGTTCGTTTCCCCAGACAGAAAGCGCGTCTTATACACCGGGAAATACGGTACGTAAAAGCCCAGAATATAAAGAGGTGTTAATTTATTTTAATTGAGAAGGTGTCACAGAATTCAAGTATTATTGTGTAAAATCATCTTTCTCTTACAAATAACGAAATAATGAAAGTATTGTAAGGGTAGTAACACTTGCGTGAAAATATATAAATTACTTCCCTTGCGTGACGATCGGACCAACATAGACTGTGTATTATTATAGTTAGATTGTTAGGTTAGATTAGAATCCGATCAGTGACGACGGTGGCGGCCTTTAATGAAGCAATCGGTTACTACTTCGATTCGATTGGTGGATCATTAGCCAATCATATTGTATGAGTTGTTCCTTCCAACACATTATATAATCCCGCGATTCTTTTACGGTGATTGGAAATGCTGATTGGGGCAACTCTCTGAATGAGAATTACACATGGTCTTATTTTCAGATGCACACGAAATTGTCGTACCGGCTTCCGTCACTGACTGGCTACTGAATGACTGACTGATAGTCTGACATACCGAAAAACTCCAACCATCTCTCGTTTCCTCCTACTCCTTCTATATATGTCTGAAAGTACAACGGAGAGAACTCGCACAGCTTCCGGCCCAGTCGACTGGGGCCTAGAATACGCCGACTGCAACCCCTGCAGAGAGGTAAGACCCCCCTTCCCAAGGGGGCCACCTGTTTTTTCACCAAAGTCGCAAGACTCTAATTAACAAAAATAACCGTTCATCAAAGTCGCAAGACTCCATTTAAAATAAAAAATAACCGTTTACCAAAGTCGCAAGACTCTATTTTAAACTGATTTCGGCATTAAATAACCCATCAAGGGTTAATATGCCGTAAAACAAATCAATCAATCAATCGCATATCTTCGGTCTGACTTTCACGTTTTATGTGTATGAAGACACAACAGAATTCCAGGATCAAAACATTAATGAATGCAATTATGTGTAAATTTATTTTAATTCTGCGATGAAGTATTTTAATTAACAATTTTTCGCTAGTCTTTACTTCATTATATTGTTGCTTTTTATCACAACTTCTTCCGTCAAATCCACTACGACCGTTAAAGCAAGTAACATAAAGTAAGAATAAAGCTTTCGACGAGACTGGAAATAGCATCCATCATCCATCATCCCAACAGCTCATCTTCCATGGACGACGAGTTGACCAATTCAGCCACGGAAGCTTATAGCTCGATGGGGTACAAATCTACGATCATATTGGCACCTCTCTACGCCAAAGCTTCACGCCATATTATTTTAATTTTAACATCCTAGTTATAGTCTTAAAATATCAGAATTCTGAGATTAAATACTTTAATTATCAATTTTTGACTAATCTTTTCTTCATTTCATTGTCATTTTTTTAATCAAAATTTCCTAAGTCAAATACGTTCTGACCATTAAAGAAGCGTTGTGTGAAGTCGGAATAAAGAAGTACCTTCCGACGAGACCCATATCCTGGGAGTTCATCTCTCATGGACGACGCCTTGACTAATTCGGCCACGGAAGTTTATGGTTCGATGAGGCTAAATCTACAACCATGTTGCCACCTCTCTACCACATATTGTTTGTTTTTACTTCCTAAGTTATTTGAATTCTGAGATGAAGAATTTTCATTGTCTATTTCTGGCTATTTCTTCCTTCGGCCAGTTATTGCATTTTATCGCAAGACGATGAAGAAAACGGTATTCAAAATTGGTAATGCGAAGGCGTTTGTTTGCTTCAAGATCCCTGCATTTTAGACATCGTTAACCAAATATGGTTATCGGTATTCGAAATCACATGTTGTTACGTCAGCTCTTCGTGTGCTGCCATACAAGAGTTCAAGAATCGAAGACAAATTAGGGTCTATAAATAACTATCATCAGCCTCAGAGATAATCCTTTCAGAACACACCTCAATCATTTGCGTGACAAGCAAAACAATTGGAATACACATTGTTAAATATAAACCATGCCT
The DNA here is from genome assembly GCA_006491835.1 of Architeuthis dux. NCBI lineage: Eukaryota > Metazoa > Mollusca > Cephalopoda > Oegopsida > Architeuthidae > Architeuthis > Architeuthis dux. Next base: position 79,385 of record VCCN01004572.1, on the reverse strand, counting down.
GGCAACCATAAGGTGTGAGCGTTTTCCAACAGAGCTGAAGCACTATCGAAATAAAATGCATCGTACCCATCCTTTCGCTTATCTGTCTATGCGTGTCGGAAGACTTGGGAAATTAAGTGGAAACACATACAGAGATGGAGAGAGAGAGAGAGAGAGAGAGAGAGAGGGGGGCGCAAGCCTCTTGTGTATATGTGCGTTCATACGTATGTACATGTATGAGCGCGCCGTGCCCATCTTTTCGCTTACCCGTGTAGGAAGACTTAGGAAAATAAGTGGGAAAACATAGAGATAGAGACATAGATAGAGAGAGAGAGAGAGAGAGAGAAAGAGAGAGAGAGAGAGGGGGTAAGCCTCTTGTGTATCTATCTGTGTGCACGTATATACATACATATATATATATATATACATATATGTGTGTGTGTGTGTGTGTGTGTGTGTTCATTGAGGCGCTGATGGTGTGTCTTCTTGTCGTGAGTGTCTTTATGTCCAAGTGTCTCTGACGTCAAAGACCGTTGCGTTGCCACGTTCGCAATAAACAAAAATCACAAATAGCGGAAACAATGAGAGACGAGTCGGCAGATTTATTAAAAATACCGTCGGTGTCTATTTCTGGATCGCTCAGCGGTGGGATTGCGACAAACCGTACGTTGTTCAAGTGGACATCTGAGACATATTCATTCGTTTTTAAACCGAATCTTTTAATCCCCCACACCCACCCCCGATGAATTCAAGCGGTTTATTTTAGATACGCGCGTGTTTTTTATGAGAGATTTTTCTTCGGAGTGATATGTCAATATCCTCAATGCGTTGGCTTCTTTCCAGGTGGATCACACGTGCAAATACTAGATAAATGTATGATTGCAAGTGGACCTCAAATATCAAACGCCAACGTAAAATTCCACACCCCTTATTTCGATTACAGTGTTCGTACATTGATAATAGCTTTACAAAGAACTACAGTGTTCCCCTTATCTGCGGTTTAGCTCTCCGCGTTTTCAGTTACGCGCGGTCAACCCCAGAAATAAACAATTCATTTACTTAATAATGGTCGCCAATGTGCAATAAGTAGCTGTCTCGGCCACGATGCAGACCAGCCGCAAGGTATTTACTTGTACCAGCCAACTATAACAAAAGGTTATTTTATTGAAAGGTAATTCAGTGGGATTCTGCTGCAACAAAATCCGGTAGCTTTAGCCCTTTACCTGGATTTGAAACTCTATTTCTAGATCTGGAGGCAATGATGGGGATGGTTTATGGGGATTATGTATACGATAAGGCTGTATCTAGGATTTATATTCAGGTATCACAGATGGGTATGAGCGAAGACAACCCGTGCAGCTGGGGGTTTCGGTGCAATCTAAAACCCCACGGGTAATTGTTTTAATACGGGAAATTTCGGGGCCGTTTTGAACATGGACATTGAGAAGTAGGTATACGCCGTGCTCTGCGTACCCACCCAACCCTAATTTTAACCACTGCCTGGAGGCAAACTCTCAACAGTTGTTTTTTATTCGATTTGACTAGGTTTATTTTTCCTTCATCTTAATGTTAGTTGTTTTTATACCTGAAGGTAAAACTAGTCAAATTTAACAAAAATAATGTGTTGCAATACTTCAGCCAATAATAATAAAAGATTGATCTTTACAGTTGCGATCACAATATCACGTTTTAATCATATTTTCATTATCGGTAAATAAGATCGGCTGCTTATGATAATGACTGCAGTGTAATGAATGTTGATCAATGTAGAATGAAGGAATTACTACAGGTTATTGATTTTTAAATCGATGTCACAAGATTAATCAATTGACTGAATGAAATGAAAAAACACGAATCACGTATTTGTAATTATACTTTTTAAATTACGTACAAATTCATGTGAAATTATAGAGATTTTATCATCATCATCATCATCATCATATTATT
>VCCN01004572.1:54440-65191 GCA_006491835.1 Architeuthis dux | reverse complement strand
TTTAGGTGTGCATAGACTTACAACGGACATCATTTTCATATAAAAAAGTATAGGTTTTGATCAATACCAAAGCACACTCGCTTCGCGTCGCTCGCAAACTCTCATCCAAATATTACATAATGCTGTCATAAATGAATGAATAAATGAACCTGTTATCGCATTTGACAGATTTTCAAATTTTATAAAGTTGATCAATACTGCGTCTGCTGTGTTCAAATTTATTAATAAGCTGAAACATTTAAATGAAAATCGATTCTGTCCCTTCGAATTATGCTGTTGCTCTTTAAGGTTGTGAAAAATCTTGAACTTCGAGATTCATACAAAGAATATGCCAAAGTAATTTACAAACCAGAAGAAGTAGGGTTAATTCTGTCTCCCGATAAGTTTAAAGATTACCCCATCGTCCCATAATCAAAAGGGAAGACCAATCAACCACTAAAATAACTGTACTTTGAAAACTAAAGGTGCATGTTCTCTCAACGAAGCAGCTTACCTCGGCATAAATCTCATGAGAGATGTGTTGGAATTGTTATTGTTATTCCGATCAAATAAATACGTATTACTTACTGACATCAGATAGGCTTTTTTAATGATCATCACTTAGTTCCGAGAAGGACAAAAACAGATTTTGTTTTTTCATGAAACATCATGCTAATAAATTCCAGGATGATGAATGTACTCACATGCTTAAAAATAACTTCTATGTGGACAATTTGGGGAAAACTAGCAAATCCACAGAAAGACTGTCAAACCTATATTCTGAATCTGTCAACAGAATGAAAAAGGGTAACTTTGAGTTGAGATCGTGTAACTCTAATTGTGTAGAGAAAAGAAAAAATGATGAAAGAAGGACATGTGAATAAACATGTCCTTCTTTCAGCATTTTTTCTTTTCTCTATTTGCTTCAGGCGATTTTGAGGTAAGTTGCCTTTGATTAAACATTTGTGAGCCTAACACGGTATTATTTGTCGAATTCAGTGAAAGTATCTTTAAAATAATAAACCTGTGCGATTATTCGTATACATGCGAAAAGTCGTCTTGTTTTGCTTGCCCCATAAGCAGTATTCCGTGATATAGAAATTAATATTAAATTTTTATATTTTGCATAAACAATTATTTGCAAAATGTGTATAATTTGCATGAGTGACTTTGTCTGAAAATTCTTATATTTTGCATGAATATCTTTGTTTGCCAAATATTTATATTTTGCATAATAATTTTGTAATATTTTTGTAATTTTATATTCTGCAAAAATATATTACTCAATTGTCGAGTCATTTTTCAAAAAGACTGGAAATTCGTTTACATAATGTTGCACTTGTAATCTTATAATTAAGCACATTCGTAAAAGATCATGCTGTCAAAAAGACGATAAGTCATTTTATTTACGGCATCTACTGCAAAAAAGGGAGTTTAGTTTTGATTGTGCTGCCGTATAGGCAATATATTTTCTAAGTGGTCTTGTATTTATAAATTTGTTAAAATGGCATTGTCCTAGCAACGAGCTGGGTATAAGTTGAGAATCACAGCTATTATTAATGGCTTGAAATCTAAAATCAAATTTGAAAAAAGTGGCTTGAGAAAATAGACGAGAAAAATGCGGAAATTGATGATGTTTGTGTATTAAATGGTATTGACGAAAACGACATAGACAAACTGATTTCACAAGGGAATTTGATTTTCTTTATTGTGTTCTGGAGGATCTGTCAGAGATGACTTCCAATTTGGAAGTAGATGAATTTTCTACTTCTCCGTCGACTTTTTCTTCGAAAGAAGATAAGATCGCTTTAGCCTTTTCTGGTATTAATTCAAATTCCTTGAGACCCAAATTAAAATGCCCCAACTTTTGTGGGAAGAATTGTGAAACAGACAAATTCTCTTTCGAGAATGTTTTGTCTCAAAATAATTCTATCCCGTCCGAACATGTGACGACAAAATCGGTTATTTAGAAACCTAAAAGATCGAGTTCGAACGATAACAAAAGGAGTCATTCCACATTGGAAAATCTTGCAACTAGTGTGTGAAAAAGTTCTAAACCTCGACTTTGCAATCTATGCAATATTGATGACACTCCAATCTTTATTGTAATAAATATTTTTCTCACGAGTCTAGGGTAAAAACGTGCGAGGAATTTCAGTTGTGTACATTGTGTACCGCTACTAAGCATACGGCTAATAAGTGTTATGGTATAGATGAAAAAACATTTTATAAGTGAAAATTCTGTAATTCTAAAAGCTATTCAGTGCTTTATTCCCACACATGGATGTTTCAATAATGGTGTGAGAGATCAAACGTTTATCTTACCCGTTGTGAGTGTGTCTGTGTCGGAAGGCAAAACAAATTTCAAAGTTAATTGTTTGCTTGACGCTGAAAGTGAAAGATCATATTTTTCTAAAAGGGAAGTCATGTTGGATATAAAATTAATTCCTGGTCCTACTCGTCTATTACCTGTTCTCATTGATGATGATTCTAACATCAGTTTCAATGTGGCCAATCTTTCTCAGGTTGTGGAAAACCTAGAGAATTTGAATCTTAAATTGGCAGCTGATTTTGAAGGAAAGAATGATGTTGTCTCTCATCCAGTTTATGAGGCCTATGCACCTGATTGAATGCATGGCTCTGCTTGAAAAATCCCTTCTGGGATAATCTCCTTTGGGATAATCTCCTTTTGGGAACTGTATTCAATTGCTATACCCAAAATAGGTGACTCCTATCGAGGTTCTGAAGGTAGATACGAAAACCAACTTTGATTCCATAGTATCTCACCACTCATCTCACCACTCATCTCATCTTACGTTAATTTTGTTTTAGAACCTAAACATTGTTATTCTGATCCATTTGTTGGAAATCTTAGCGAAAGTTTCGTTGAACGCAGTCTGGAAAGACTGTTCTGTGTTGAATCACTGGGATTGCCTGAGAGAGATTCTGTCCCTGATTATGACGGAGAACAAATCAAACAATTTGAGGACTCCATTGAGTATAAAATGATTGCTATTATGTCAAATTGCCTTGGCAAACCAATCTGCCTAAGGTCTCTAATCGTCGGCTTCACGGGTATTTAATTGAATCTTTTGGGAAGTGGTCGTTCGTTCTGAATGAAAAATTGAAAAAGGCACCAAGTTGTCTGTGACGTAACTAGGAGGTGAATTTGACAAGATAAATCGCCATTTTGTAAAATTAGAGTATTCTGGCATCCATTTTGTATTTTTCAGGTCTCAGAACTTGCTAGAACTATGAACGCGTGATTTGTGTATTTTCATTATAGCCAATCGGCAGCTTGTGTTTCTGGTAGGGACCAATCGGAGGTCTCCAGAGTGTATTTCATAAATCACTTAGTCTTCTAAGTAACTATTTCGTATCGACAAGAAGAGAACGATCTTCCTTGTTTTTACAACTTGCTAATATGTTACATTATGTGGGACTATTCTCCTTTATTCTCTCTGTTGTGACTCATTTTGAAGAGACTACATTGTTTTCCGACAGCTCCTGGAACATTCGTTTAACTGCTAATGGTCGGACCAAATTTGTTAACTGAACTTAAGCAGCCAGAGTGCTTGATGTTTCTTCCCGACTACATATGCAAAGAAGATAGGAACCACGTGTTGCCTGGCATTTTAGCAGCTTAAACGGAAATGTTTATGCAACTTGCTTTAGACGAACAGATATTTTGAGGTTACCTCAAAATATCTGTTCGTCTAAAGCATTTGGTCAAATATTTGTGAAGCCTACCACGTTATTCTTTGTCGAATTCAGTGAAACTTTCTTTGGAATTATCCTCCTGTGCGATTCTTCGTATAGATGCGAAAAGTCGTCTTGTTCTGTTTGACTCATAAGCAGTATTCCGTGATATAGAAATGAATATTAATTTTTATGTTTGCATAAACAAATATTTGCAAAATCTTTATAATTTGCATGAGTGGTTTTCTTGTAAGATTACACTAAATCAATTACATACGACAGAAAACTCGTGAGAATTCCTCGAATTCGGATAGATTATCTGCATGGCTAATGTTGAATTGACATAATCGCTTTTCCGATTAATCAGGCTAAAGAAAGCTTCTGAAGTTTAATCTAACAAATACGTATTGATAAGTTACCAAACGATATGGAAGTAAACAGTCATGTTTTTATATATTTTTAAAATATATTATTTTATTTCTGTGTTCAGAAATTCAGAAAGAATTTTTTTCTAAAATGTGTTCTTCAGGAAAGAAATCCCGAGCTAATTTGCCTTTGTCATGAGCTGGGCTTGTTCAACCGATCACCGTGGCCCAGTGTTAGCGGTAGACTACACGCCCACGGTTCGGTAGGTCGTGGGTTCAATCCATGGCCGAATCTTAGCAAAGACTTTTAAAATGATACCCAGTGCCTGTCTGCTGAGCACTCAGCATAAAGAGTAGCATTGAGGAAGCTTGGAGTGTGATAGGATCCGCCATCTCGTCCAAGACGCGGTACTTGTACCTGTACTGGGTTACGGGACGAAGGACCAATGATAGTGTTCAAGGTTAAACTTCTAATATTCATTTTCACAACAAGTGACATAACTTTATTCATGGAAAACTGGAGATATTTAATCTTCCAATTGACATAACTTTGCACTCAAACCTTGAAGAAAATATCTTTTGTCACGAAATCACGAACATAATAATAAATTCTAAAACTTTACATAGGATTGAAAATATATATTTTTTAAAACGGACAGAAATAATAAACCCACAATATCTGGGTTCCTGGGACTTTGCCGCAGACATTAGTGTGTACCTCTGACCCTTCTCCTCATAGTACAACGGGTGGTGCTTCCTGTGATATGGATCCCTAGTTTTCAAACAAATCTGTTTTAGACTTTTACAGCGCCGTGAGGTGTCGGGAGTGACAAAGCAGATGATGTAACGTTATCACCTTCTTGGAGGTTGGCGAAAAAAGTTCAACGACAGTTGGTTGGTTTCGTCACTACCTGTGGTGGATGGTGTCAGGGCGCACGATGTGTCCGAACTTCAGACGGAGGTTGGTCTCTGGAAAGAATTGGCCTGGAACTTAACGAAGGATCGAGACGGAGACGATTTTTCTTGTAAAAGAATATACTGTTTATTCGTAATTCTACAGAAAATCTTGTCACACACAGATATTCCCATAAAATTGAGAGTGAGAGAGTTTCTAAAGGTTAAATTAATTCATCTTGTTTAGTCTGTATATTTTGAACTTTGGTTATTTTGAATTCACCCGTGCTCGTTTATTAAACAGATTTCTATTTTTAGGTATTTATGTCGATGTTTTGACTCGTATGTCCCTTGCTCCTGAGTTACCCTTTGATGTTATCAAAAGTACCACTGTTGTTTACCAAAAGTGTCAAGTCGATTGTTTTAGTTAGTACCAATCTGTATATTTTGAACTTCCGATATTTTCTTTTCGTTTATCTATCTATCCTTTATGCACCCCTTCGCTACGGTACAATGACATCAAAACACCCTACTTTCACCGTGAAAAATACATCGATTAACTCTTGCCCTTAATTACATGCACGCTACTAAAACTGTTACATTATATAATAAATTCTGAACAAAAACTTTAATTCCTTAAAATTAATATAATCTTTTTCGATATGTGTGGAGAGGCCACCATTCCTCCTGGAGGCAAACAGTAGGACTCGGCTGACGGCAACATTTAAAAACCTTTTGGAGATTATGGATTTGTGTCGCTTTTGGTCAGTTATGGTGCTGGATCTCCAAATGTTAGACCAATGAAAGAGCGAGACGAAAAGAAGAGGACAGAAGTTTTGGAATTAAACAGCGACAGTTTTGGACGCATGGGTGTTACATAGGGCGCATGATATGGGCGGATGAGTAATCGTTGTGGACACATTTGGTAGTTGTGTTGTTTGGTTTTTCTTCTTTCTGGTCATTGGTGTCTTCGACGTTAAAGAATCTGTGAAGATACGCCTTTTTTGTATGGTATGAAGAATAAACCGACTTTTTTGTATGGTATGAAGAATAAACCGACGTGTATCGACTTGATAGTAGTTTTATTCATTCTCTTCTGATAAAGTACACTGTAGCGGGATTGCTCATTTTAAGGACTGGGTTTCAACAGTGACCCATGTTTACATTCGTGTCTATCATCATCCTGCACTTCACCTATGCTGTTAAGGACCTGTCAAACAATATTAGCAGCTGTCAACCAAAGATAAATTATTGCTACTCTCACACAAGTTATTTATTAAAGGTAGGTAATCGCAGCGAGGAGGCTCCCGGCTCTCCCGGGGGGGGGGCGACCGACAAGGACCGCTGTGGCCCGATCGAAAGTCTCTCCCTGTCTACCTTCGTACTCTTATTTATACCTAAGATTTAAATATGACGTGTATCTTACACTCAAACTCCATGACATCATCGCACGATGTGGCGAAAAATCGCGTGAACAATTTAATATAGATATATAAAATGTGTCCGGTTTTTCTTTACCAATTAATTCTTCTGTTCCTAAAATCCATAACCTCAATCTCTTCTTTTTTTCTTTCCTTGCAATTATCAGTTCTTATTCTTCTAAAATACAAAGTAACAATCCACTAACATTAAACTGAGAAAGGGATGTGAATCTTCTTTCCCACCAGTAGATAAGTTAAATAGTTTTAGATGCATGAAGAAAGGATGGGAATCTCTTTCTCCCATCAGCAGATTAGGGACTTGCTTATAAACAGTATTTTCTTTCTTTCTTTTGTTGACGCTAAGCTCAGTGTTATATATAATATATATATAGAGACCTATCAATGGACTTGTAGTTTGTGGTCGTTCTTTTTTATGTTATAGTTTGTTTTCCTTTGGTCTATACAAACATACATCGTAGTATGTGTGTTAGCAGATGTCTTCTGTTTTGTCGGGTTGGCCACGTCGGACACGAACGGTGTGTTAACATATCTCATATCGTGGTATTGAACTCGTGTTTCTATGGTCTGACTTTCAGGCTTGTTTAAATTAAACATTGTCAAGCATTAATAATTTTTGAAATAACATTTTCTTTCCTCTTAGACTTAGTTGCTTTTCATTGCAACCACTCGGACCGTCAGTCTATGGCGGTGAGTAAAAAGCGCAAATCGGAAATAAAAAACTAACCTCTAGGCGAGACTCAAACTCACATTGCTTTTTAACTCTTAAATTCATGTTACCTTTTAATCTGCCGTAGACTGGCGGCATGAACAGCAACTAAAATTAAGATGAAAGAAAATACTAGTCAAAAATCAATTTTGTCTCCTCCATGATTTAATCATCGGCGAAATATCTCAAAGAGAATATCGTTAGCTGCCTCCAAAGAACAACACTGACTAATCGATTGAATTTATTTGTTACTTCCTTAGAATTCCGGTAAAGGAAACCAAAAACTGAACTTTGATCTTTTGGGGAGATAGAAAAAAAATCACTGCTTTTAAACTTTCTCAAAAAGTAAAGATAAAATCTGATTTTTAGCACGATTTTTCAAATTGTTTTTAAGTAATTTACCTAATAGGAACACACACAAATGCACATGGGGTATTTATGTTGCATACTAATTGATGTAGATGTGAAGCTGGCCTAACGGTTGACGGCATGGATAATGGAATCTGCGAGCCGCGTTGAGACAGTTGGTGTTGTTCACTTCACATTAATGCCCTTTGGAAAGGCATGAATCCATCTGTTCTCCGGAGTAGCGAATGTGTTTTTGAAACGGTTAACTGGGCTCTGGTGAAGTTACGACGGGCCTAGCAAGCCGGAAGTGGATTAACATACATTGTTCAAGTAAAATAATAAAGAAGAATAAAAACGGTTAGACGAAATAACGCGATCACACGACACCTCAAGTAAAAGTGAAAGGTTTTTAAAAATTCACGGATGCAAAATACGAACTTTTGGATTTGGGTAGGTGCCATAAAATGCCTCAGTACCTCAGTCTTTGTCGTGGACATCAAGGCGTGCTCTTGACCCTATTCTTAGTGCAATGGAGATTTTAATTATTTTGCCACCTCATAATGTGATGAAAGGTCGCTGATTTGATGTGAAGAAGACGTATCCCAACATGATATTTTTTTTACAAAGGCTTTCCAAAATATACTCGATTCTTTCGGAATTTGCTATAGACATCAGGGCGTACTCATAACACTACTTATCTTAGTGCAATGGGGGGTGCTGTCTGGTGGATTAATCCCTCGTCGCCAGACTAGAGTAATGTAAAAACTAGAGTAATGCAAAATACGACACAAGGTTGCTTTGATATGGGAAGTTTCGAAAAAACAGCTGGGTTTCTCGGCTTTTGTTGCAGACACAAGGGTATAGCACTCTGACCCTATCCTTTTTAGTGCGATGGAAAGGTACTCTCTGGGGGACGAATCCTTAGTCACCAGTCTCCATCTGTTTTTAAAGTTCCTACCGTCCGTAGGCAGCACAGATTCACAAACACGCGCACAGACAATCCCGGCGACACTAACCTCCTCTCGCTATGCCAAGTCCACTGATGGTTAGTATGTTGCAAGTACTGTAAGTGAAGACTGCACCTCACCATGGAACAGTGGTTAGCTAGATAGTCTCGCAGATAATTACTACTGTAGTCAATCCAATTCTCGCCGGCTCTCCCATACCTGTGGCCTTGTGCCGAACTAAGCTGAAATTAGTCCGGGTTGGTAGGTAAGATAATTGCATATTTTACAATGGTGTCAATGGTAAAAAAGAATTCCAGGATTTCGAATGCTGATTTTTCTTTATGCTTGGAAGATTGGCGCAACAGGGTCTTTCTAGGATAATTCCCCCTTTCCCCTATTGGCTTTGTTCCTCGCAAAGCTCAGCTTAGAAAATATCGGTTATTCACACATCAAGTATTTCTTTTTCAGTTGAGAAGGAAGAAAATTCAATGAGAATGAATTTGATTTTTCCCGAAGAAACTTAATTGGAAATAGTCGTGACAAGATTTTTACATCGGTACCTAATTGACGTAATCAATTCGTGGTCGAACATTAACTTTTGATTAGACATGACAATCCGTTACTGATCATCGTGACCTAATGGTAGAGATCCTGTCTCCGATTCGGTGGGCCGTGGTTCAATCTACCGCCAAGTCATACCAAAGACTTTAAAAAATGGTGCTCAATGCCTCTCCGCTAAGCGAAGCACGACTAGGATTGAGGAACCTCACTCCGAGGTTACGTCCAAATTACGTTTGATACACCAGTTCTCGTAAGATCACCGAAGCAACGTCGAGGCAGGTCAGTACCTAGATGGGTGACCATTGGGGAATAGCAAGTGCAGTAAGCAGAGGTGGGTCTTACTAACAATTGCCCTTGTGTACCTAAACCCGCGACACCCTCGATGAGGGTATTGTAAACGGGTGAACGATGATACATGATAATCGGTTTCACCTTAAGTATTGATAGAAGTAATTGAATACAAAACAAACTCTTAGAGTAGTTATTTATCTACCTCCCCACGAGGACGGAATGTGGCACAAGGTTGGTTTAACATGTGGTCCTACACGGGTATGTGTCTGCAAGGACAAAAAATGCCAAGTTCCTGCGAACATTGTCACGACGGCATCAGGGCGACCGAAGAGCCCCCCCCCCTTAGTGCAATAGGGGTTTGCTGCGCCGGGGAGAATTCCCCAGGACTGGACATTGGGTTTTTATGCTTTTTATGGCCACACGACAAATCCTAGACCAGGTAGGTATTATGAGAGGGTGTGATTACATTCAATGCATGTGCGTGTGCGCAATATTTACTCAGCTTAGACAAAAGTAATGTTCAACGATAAAGTCCCCCAAAAGGCTATACAGATAGAAGGAGAGACTCTAGAAAAGTTCGATCATCTACCTAGGACAGATAATTAAGTTAGAGAAAGGCCATGACTGCGAAATAAAACGACGCACAACAATAGGTTGGAAAGCATTTGGTATGAATAGAGACATTCTGAAGATCACCTTGCCAATGTGCCTAAAGCGTAAAGTATACAACTGTTGCATAATACCAACCATGACTTATGGGTGCGCAATATGGAAATTAACCAAACGAGCTGAAAAACCAACTCAGAATAGCACAGAGAGCCATGGAAAGAGCAATGCTAGGGATAGCTCTAAGAGATAGAAAAAGATCAACATGGATCAGAGGGAGGACTAGAGTGAAGGATATTATACAATAATTAAGCAGCAAGAAGAGAGGGCAATAGATGGGGGAAAGACTAACCGATTGGTGTCCATGAGACAGTAAAAGTAGGAAAAGACCAGACACGAGATAGAAACGTTTGCCGGTAAGACGTGACAGATGTTAGTACAAGATAGGTCGTCATGGAAGGAGATGGGAAAGGCCTTTGTCCAACAGTGGTCTTATAACAGCTGATGATGATATACATTAACCAAAGCTTAGCCAAATTTGACACAAGGCCACAATCGTGGAGCACCCAGAGAAAATCAACCTTACTACCAATAGCTTTCCCACCACTTTACAATAGGCGTTCCCATTGACGTTTGCATACGTAAGAAGTTATTTCCCAAAACTGAATTATTTTGAATATCTTTGTATACTTATATAAAGATCCCTGTGAATTTTTACGTTTCTCCGTCCGTAACAATGGACTCTTCCACAATGTTGCTGGTAAAAATATCCCCAACCCACCATTTGAAACAATGCACTGTTCCACTGAAACGTGTTCAGTGTTTTTTTTTCTAAAAACATCATCACATAAAAGTTCAAATACAGCAATAACTTGAATAGTGCGGTTTTTATTAGTGCAGGTTTTGATGTAGT
>VCCN01004572.1:17740-32722 GCA_006491835.1 Architeuthis dux | reverse complement strand
ATCATGGGAGGTGCACGGTAGCCCCTGCTGGCCCCCGGACTAACGCGGTTTTTTGCAATTAACATAACAAGGCATATATTTAGTCATATTTTGTGGTTCTGGATGCTAAATTTCTGGAAAATGTTCTTTTTAATAGAATTAAATTGTTAAATGAAAAAAAAGAAAGCTTTTTGCTTCCATCCTTCTAAAGTTTTGTCCAGAATTTGTTAAGGAGATTAAAATAGTGAACTCACATTGCTATATGGAAGAGTTACCAAACTAGTAAGTTAATTTTGATCCCCCACCTTACTCAAAATCCATAATGGCCCCTGCAATCTCAGGAAATAAAAACAGATTCTGTGCTTGTTCAAATAATTATGAGCAATACTTTGTTATCAATGATAATTTATATATAAAAAACGTATTGCTCATAATTATTTGAACAAACACAAAATCTGTTTTTGTTTCCTGAGATTGCAGGGGCCATTATGGATTTTGAGCAGCTCACTTTTTTAATCTCCTTAAAAAATTCTGAACAAGATTTTAGAAGGATAGAAACAAAAAAACAAATTCATTCTATTAAAAAAAAACATTTTCCCGAAATTTATCATTCGGATCATTCAGCTAAATTGGAAGAAAATTAGCAAGATCTAGCCGGAAAATGGCCAAATTGGCAACCGTGTTTTGCCGTCATGTTTCTTGTCTCTTGTCAGAAAATAAAGAAAGAAAGAAACACGACGGACGTCGATGGAGATGGCAGTTGACTTGTGTCCGACTGTCATTCTAAACCTTTCAATTTAGCTGCCAATTTTCCATTTCCGATACATTTATTACGGCTCTAATTTTTGTTATTTCCCCTGTTTATATCTTTCTCCGGTTTGTTCTGTTCTTTTTAAATACTTAGCCAACCAACAGACCGTCAATTAAATAGTCACTCGGGCAATGATTTAATGGAGAGAGAAAGGAATGTCGAATTTTATCAAAAATGAATGCTTGATGCTAATATATATTTTTCTCATATGTAGCTTTGCTATAGCAAGGCTACCCGGCGCTGCCCATGATTGAAAGATTCATCGGGCCCATAAGTCCAGGTTAGTTTTTGTTAGTCGAAACCAAAAAATCAATTTAGTAAAAAATCAACTTTTTTTCTCCTAAATACTCATATGGATGAAAGACTTTACAACGTTGATCATAGAACCCATAACATTTACAGAGAAGATAGTTAGTAAATGTACAGTTTCTAGGGACTGTCAAGGTCGGTTCTATTGGCTATTGGCAACAACGCTAAGTGTTGAAAAATAATTTTACATTTTTATACTAGAAAAATACGTGAATCATTAGAGCCTGAGCTTTATAATCTTTTTGCATTGGTGACACACATTTTAGAAATAAAAATCTTGGCGACACATTACTTTTGTTACGAAGCTAAATATATAATGTCATCCCAGCAGTTCAACTGACTAAGGGAAGTATCTTTTGAAAAATATACAAAATTATACTCAATTTTGCGACCCACCTAGAGATTATAGGCGACGCACTAAAGTGTCGCTACACACAGTTTGCAAAGCTCTGCATTAGAGATTCGATTTATGTATGGTCATTTGGAAGCTGAAAGTGTAAAGGGATTCTGGAAGTTTTGTAAAGAATAAATCATGGAGATTTTTCTTTCATGCATGGAAAAAGAAAGATCCCAGGAATGAAAAATGGCAGAACCATTGGAAGGTGGAGAATGCGAAAGAAATTGTTGGAACGCAAAATTCAATATCATCGAACGCGAAGGAAATAGGTTACAAACATTGGGTTCACACTGATGAAGCTCTTCGTCAAAGGAAGAGCGAAATATTCAGAAAAAAAATAAAGGTAGTCGTAGCCAATTTGATGTATATATAATTTATTTATTTTACTTACTTAAAAAGATGTCACTTAAAGACCATTATACTTATACCATTGCTCTTACCTGTCTGTCGATAGTTGGATTAGTTTGGCTACAAGTATTGGGCACCTATTCCAGATGGAACTCACTACTCAGTACTAATGATCTGTTAAACCCGACGACGAGACACCCTTTTATAAGCCGTCAATTAAAACTGTCACCGAAGCTGTCAACATAGATTTCTTCAGTTTTTAAGTGTGTCTGGCTGGCTGACTGGTTGGCTATCTATGTATGTGTCGCGCGTACAGGCCGCACCAATGCAGCTAGAGAGCTGGACATTTTAACATTATGGGGAGACCTGGGCATAATGAGACATGGGGTACAGTAAGACGAATCTATTTTCTCAAAAATTGTAGTCCGGAAAGTGCTGCCATCCTTTGTGTAATAAGGGCAACTTGACCCTTATACACAAATCTTTAGCTTGTAGGGTGCAACCGTTTAGGAGACTATGGAATGTTTTATTGCCTGATCGTATCATAGAAGTGAATATCCACAAAAGATGGCAGCACTTTGCTATCTACAGTTTCGGAGAAAATGGGTTTTTCTCACTGTGCCCCATGTCTCATTGTGCCCCGGTCTCCCATACTCCTTATTATGTCTAAAAAAAACTATTTTTTGTTTTCTGAAAACTAACCCCTAAATAGATTTTGAGTGGGCGTTCAATTTGCAATGTAAGTTTATACTAAATTGGTTCCGTAGTTTGTGTCTAACAGCTGTTTTATTTTTGAAAATGTTGACATTTTTAGTGATCACTGCCCAACAAAAGGCGAGCGGTGTAACTTATTCATTGACCAAGCCCCTGCTGCCAAAAGACGTTGATTACATGACGGTTTTTATTGAGTGACTAACCAGACCTTTCTATCCATAGGTATTTATTAAACTGAGTTGAGTTGGGTACTCTCACTACTACTGTGACGTCACCTCCTACCAATTCCTATTCGGAGAGTGCCAAGTGTATAAATGGAGAAGTACCGTCGAGTAGTCCATATATTAGGATTCGAATAAATGTAATCCATTTAAAATTTAAATGATTTTTAAACGTTAAACGTTGCTTATTACTGTAGTTTATTAATTAATGTCTAACTAAATGCTAAAAATAGGCGTCCGCCAGAATATTTCTCTTTTAGAAGGAGTCCTCGAGTTTTCAAAGATTTGAAACCACTGGTCCATACCGTTGCAATGTATCGTTCCCATCGTGAACCTGACCTTTCTTACAAACTAGTAGTCAGTCTCCGAGACAATGTGGTTCTAAGACCACCAACTGATTAAGAGACATTCGGTGCAACTGATTAACAGACATTCGGTGCTTCTAAAAGAGAAGTGAATGAAAGCCTATTAAAAGAATAGGCTTTTATTCACTTCTCTTTTTTGTTTGTTCATGTATCGGTGACCAAGCAAACTGATTGGTACAGCGTCATTACATTAGTGACTGGAATGACGTATTACTACGTTGTACTATTAGAAACCGTCAACTAAAACTATCAATATGGGTCTCTTCTTGTTACGTATGATGGGGAAACCGGGGCACAGTGGATCAGAAAAAATTAATCGTAAAGTAGAAGCTAATTCTATTAACATATTTGTGTATAAAAATAGATCAACTCTGTTGGTTGTGAAATAGGTTATATAAAGATAAGAAAGTAATATCTCTCTAAGTTAACGGCTGGCAGGCACTTTTCTTTTTCTCATCGAGACCTAGTACACGGGGCACAGTGAATCAGCATAAGGGGAACATTGAATCAACATAAGATTGAATGATTTAAAGAAGCCCCTGAAACCAACTACACATTTTATGAAAATATTGTTAAATTGTCATCTAGGTCGCAAAAAGTGATCATAAAAATACCTCAAAGTTTCCTTGACAAAAGTTAGGCACACTAAAGGAACTAGAAAGTACTCAGAGAACGCATACCTCTGAACGCAACACCATTGTCTGTGGAAGTAAAGTTGCATGGATCCACCCGAGAATTTAATCATGTGGATTGCATATACAAAAATGTATGAAAAAAAATGTAAAATACCTGTGAATCAAAATAAAGTTCTTGGCCACCTCTTCACAGAAGTGATCCACTGTGCCCCGATTCCCCACACATACCACTGAGAAAGATAATCTTGTATCTCTCTAAAGGGCAAGCACAGTGATTACAGTTTGGACAATAAATAATGATAATACAATCTTAATTTCACCTCTGTTAACACAATTAGAGCATTCTAAAGAGTTGTGGCTCTATAATGAAAGTAAGAGTACTTCCGAATCATAATTTTTGTTAGAATCAGATCCCTTAGCTTGCACTGTACAGCAATGCTCAAGTAGACAAGTATTTCACACAAAAAGATGGCAGATCTGTTGACTTGAGAAGAAATAGCAGCAGCCATACTGTTGCGTATTAGCATTTTTAGAAAACACATCATGATCCACTGTGCCCTGGTTTCACCTATGTATCACGCGGACAGGCCACACCAATGGTGCTTAGATGGCTGAAAATTTAAACATTTACTCCTTATCATGTCTAGAAAAAACACCCCTAAATAGGTTTCTAGTGGTGATTCAATTTACAATGTAAGTTTATGCTAAATTGATCCCTTAGTTCGTGTCCGGCAACATTCACGCTTGTTTTTTTTTTAATTCATAACCCCCAACAATACACGTTGCCAAAAGACGTAGGTCACGTGACAGTTTCTATTGAGCGACTAACCAGACCTGTTCAAACAATGTTTCATTGTGCTGGGTCGACTCGTTAGATAATTTGTGTTTTTGTACGAGGTGAATTGTAACTGCAACCAAGATCCGCTCGTTTCATTGTATTATTCACTTGATTAGTGCAGGAGCAGTGGAGCAAAAAGTCTCTCAGTGTCAAATATTGAAGACAAAGTTTTCAAAGATGGGAGATCTCAAAAGAGACAAGGCCAAAAAGAGGGAAGTAGAAACAATTCATTACACGTATGTACTGGAACTAGCGGTTGGCAAACTAGTCTCGCCGACCTCACTGCTGTAGTGAATTCTATCCTCACTGAGTGCCCCACACGCGAGACCTGAAGCCAGACTAGCCTAAACTTGGTAAATATGGTCGCGTCGCCGAAAAGGAGTGGTTAGCACTCTAATCTCGCAGATCATCACTGCTGTAGTGAGTTCGATCATCACTGGGTGTCCCACACGCGTGAACCTTTAGCTAAGCTTGGTGTGGTTAGCGATCTCGTAAATTCTTACTGCTGTAGTGAGTTCGATCCTTACCGGGTGTCCCCAGACACATAGCCTTGCGCCAGAATAAAAGAAAACACCTCGTTGTGGATCAATGATTAGCAAGTTAGCCTAGTGGTCGATTGCCACAGCAGTGAGTTCGATCCTCACTGTGTGATCCACAGTTGCGTCTCTGTGTTGTTCTGGGCTGAATGAATATCTGAGAGTCTCGCTGTGGATTAATAGTGAGCGATATATGCTCTACACTTGTAGCCTTGTGCCAGACTAAACTCAGTTCATCTTACAAGGGTCGCCAAACGCTTTAGACCAAAGACGCCTTCATGGAATCCTTGATCCCTCATCGACCCCCCACCACCACCACCTCACCCCAGGCGGGGCTGCCAAAAGAGATGCATCAAACCTACCAATACCACAGCCTAAAACGTACCAAATCTTCCGAAAACATACCAAATCAAAAGTATATAATTATATATCAAACGATACGATAATTATGGTAATTGTCAGTATATCACATTTCTTGAAAACTTAAGCAGAATATAAAATGAATAGATAGATAAAAACTAATTATATATGAATAGATAGATAAAAACAACTTTTGACCCCCAAAAATCCGGTGTGTATTGATCCCCTTGTGACCACCAGGCATTTATCGATTCCTTGAATAGTCCCACCAGACCCCAGGGGTCGATATCGATCACTTTGGCAACCTCTGCCTTAGTAAATGTAAGTACTGGAACTGATCACTGAATACGCAGCAATGAAAAAGGTCAGATGTTTGTTCCGAAATTAAAATAAAATGGTTAAAATTATCGTATTTGCCGGCCTATAAGATGCATGTTTACAAAGGTATTTGGCGGGAGACTACCGCTCACTGCAACCTATCCAAGTTCCATTACTGTCAACGTGACGAATCTTTCGTCATGATACCAGCGCATTGGACGCAGTGCAATATTCGCATAGTTCTTTTAAAGATTTAAATCTGCGTTCTAAACGCTGACACATCTGGTACTGTCTATTTCAATCATTTGCATAATGTGCAAACGATTTCCTACGATATATGAATTTAACCATTTTACTACTGGCACGTGTCCATCTTGCTTAACTTCAACGATCGCGCAAGATCAATATAAATCAACGTTATTTGGAAGTAAATTGACGCGTATTCAAAAGGAAATGAGAAAGAAAAAGGAAAAGAGAGAGAGAGAGAGAAATAGCGACAGCGGGAGATGGGCCAGAGGGTGTTTGTCTCTCATAATTGATATGTGTATAACACTGTTCATTCTAATCGGTTCAGCAGTTCTAAAGTTCAATGTTTTTGGCAGGTTGACGTATGGTTATTTACATATAAAATTTAAACAAACAATCGGATCGACCGTAACTCACCATCTTTCAATTCCTTGGGTTTTGTCAACCTTATAGCCAAATTTCAGCAATATCGGTCAAGATTTGAGAAATTCTCCCAATTGTAAACAAAAACAACGTTTTTGTTTATAAAATGTAACCAATCAATCGGATCGGTCATAACTCACCATCCCTCAGGTAGAATTTCTACACAGGACTACATACAAAATGTCATTGAATATATTAAGGGATAACGAAAAAATGGATACAACAACGACGACAACGACAGACACTAATAGCGAATGATAGTCACCGGTGGCTTTTTTTTCCCACCGGGGACAAAAAGTCAGAGCATATAGCACTTAGCATATAGCATATAGCACTTAGGAGAACGGCCATTTTGAATCGCTAACCGTGGTTAGATTTTTCAATGACTGCTAAAAGTATAATTATGCAATGTATTGATTAGATATTAACACAATAATGAAAATAAAAGCCATTAACTGGTTGTTTAATTTTATTTTATTGTAATCCTTGTAGAATATCATACATTGTATAATAATAATACCATATATATAAATATTTCTATATAAATATAAATGTTGTATAGTGGGGTGTCCTGGACTTGGATAGAAAGGAAATTCGAAGACTTGCTTATAAAAGTATCTGGACATATTTTTATTATACAACATACATCTTTGTCGGCCGGAGAGTGAAGAGTGGGAGAGAGATAATAAGGAGAACCGCCCGTTTGTCCCCAAGAGGGACAGCGGTCTCGGACCTTAACGGCTCCGCTGATGTCTGTCTCTTCTTTGAGTGTCGAGATTTCTGTCCGCCCTCGTTCTGTGTTCGGGTCTGCTTTATAGTTTCTCTAACGCCCACGCGGTGTCCATCACGGTGTCAATCACCGGTCCTCATTTCCTGTTTTGAACACTGATGCAATATACCTATTTCCTGAGGTGACCAGGGTCACTTACATTTCCGCACAGGTGTCTGACCCCAGGATAACCTTTAGATATCATAACATAAAGAACGATATCTTTAGATCGAGAATAACGTTATTTGAACGTTAATATCTGATCAATACGTTGTATAGTTACATATTATTAGCCTCTGTATGAGCTTTTGGAGCGTATAGAGTTACCTGGAAATGGAATCTACCCAATCTTAGCCATATTTTGACAAAACTCTAGCCACCTTTAGCCTTTCAAAATGGCCGTTCTCCTAAGTGCGTATATGCAAAGATTGCCAAAGTTAATTAAAAATAAGCAATTACGGAGTTCAGCTGAGTCTGGCACAAGGTCACAAGTTGTGGAACGCCAGACCAGAACAGAATTTAACAGAAATGGTCCACGGAGCTTAATCTAGTCTAGCATTCGGCAGTAAGTTTTGTCACACACAGTGAGAATCGAACACACGAATGTATTCACAAAGCTTAGTTTAGCCAGGGACGAAGCTATGGTAGTGGGGTGTCTGATGTGGATTGAACTTATTTCAGTAGGAAGGATCAGCTAAGCTAGCTCGTTAACCTTAACTCACCTGTGCGGCGTACAAGGCCACCTAAAAGTAGCATTCTCAGATTATAAGTACATTCAATCGTCCAGTTATTTATTTGTACATTAATATTTTTCATTTTCATTTCAGATATGAAAGTGCCTCATTTGAGTGAAGAAAAAGGCCACATGTTTGGATTTTTTAAAAGTGAAGTGGTCTCCAACCTGGGTGATTTAAGCTTTTGTGTGGGCCACCATTACTGGGTCGCTAGGTCAGGTATAATTCTCTCTTACTTCCGCCACACAGACAACACCGGAAGTCAATACATTTTTGTTATGGCTAACAGTTACATTATTACAAAGATTGCCAACCAAACCAGTGGCTTTTATTTTCATTAATGTCTTAATATATGATAAATACATTGTATATTTTGGGGCCTTTGTACGAGTAAGCGTATACAGTTTCCCAGTTGCCTAATAATGAAATCTGCACAATTTTAGCCATTTATAACAAATTTAGCCACCTGTAGCCATTTAAAATGGCCATTAATTGGCTAACTGGATGTAAAATATTAGTGGGCGGTACGGAAATCTTACCCTCACAAAAGTCGCAAAAGTGGGCCTTAGGCATAAAAAGGTTGGCGACCACTGATCTACACAGTAAAGACAAATCTCAAGTGGTTTCATGGTTCAGTAGTGGCAGACAAAATAGTCTCGACCATAACTGCTGTAGTGAGTTCGGTTCTTACTGCGTGCCTCAATACTCAATATGTCACACTAAACTAAATCTAACTACAATTGAAGAAATGTGTGTGTGTGTGTGTATGCAAGGCGATTACTCAGCAACTGACCATTATTCCAAGTTGACATTCGCCAGATATATTAGTCATCACACCAGGCAGTCCAGTATTGAGGTTGAAGTTTTTTTGGATCAGCGGTTCTCGAGAAATCGAATAAAAATAAATTAACAATTAGACTGATCTAAATGTAGATATAAAATATATAAATACATTTCGTACGACGGACGGGGAATTATTTTACATGACAATTATGGCAGGTTGCTCCACTCACTGTAAAGTACAACCCCTTCCAAACATGCACCTTTGGAACGGACACTGCCCTAGTTTAATAATTAATGAAAATATAAATCCTAAGTCAACTTTAGCTGAAGTGATTTTAGTAACTTCAGTATTTTCTCGAAAAAAATTACTTGTATTTTTATAAATACAATTAATGACTGAACCTTTTTACTTGGTGCACCACATGGTCACAAATGCGAAGATCCCCGTTAGGATCGAACTCACTACTTTAGTAGTGATATTCAAGATTAACTCGCTAGCCGCTGCTCGAAAGCTAGCCGCCAAGATATTTGCCCAGGTTAGCGTAGTACGACACACAGCCAACATTGTGAGACAACCCAAAGAGGATCGAACTCACTATTATGGTAATCATCTATTAGGCTAGCTTGCTAGTCAATCCTCCAATGGTAGGCGCCTAGATAGTTGCTCGGCTTAGCGTAGTACAACACTAGGCCAAGTGAGGATCGAACACATTACTAATGATATGCGAGATTAGCTGTGCACCCGAATATTTGCCCAGTCTAGCTTAGTAGCGTACAGGTGTGGGGCAGCCAGTGAGAATCGAACTCACTACTGGAGTAGTGAGAGGTCTGTGAGATTAAATCGCCAACCATTGCTCCACGGCGAGGGTCCTCTAGATATTTTGCTTACCTCTATCAACGGTGTTGGAAGAGGTATATATATCTACTCGTATCTGTCTGTCCGTCTCTTTGTCTGCACAATATCTCCAAAAGTGAATTTTGTAGAAGGTCGGGCTATGGGCGACGGAAGGAGTTATTAAATTTTGGGAGAGATCTAGCAATTTGTTTTCGAATGAAGGAGAAGAGGTTAAAAACGAACAGTTGATCAAAAGGCTGGGTTAAAATTTTAAGGGAATTAACTCAATATTTGTATATTTAGTTCTCTCCCTTGTTGTTGTTGTTTTTTTCATTTATAACTGTAAATGCTTTGCTTTTTGTTTTTTTCTCCAGGTTCAAGATAATACATCAATCAATGTTTCCCATGGCACCTCATTCTTTGGATACTTCTCTACTAACAGAACTCAAATGGACGTTGGCCCAGCCACTAGAGCAAAACAGGCGATCTGTTATGTACATAAAATGTGTTGATAAGATCTTTATTTTGTATTTTAACGGAGCAAAGTCAGAAAGTCGGAAATAAAGAAAGGAAGAAAGAAAGAAGGAACGTTGGAAAGAAAGAAAGGAAGAAAGAAAGAATGAAAGGGATATAAGCAGAAGAATCAGCTGTATGTGCGATGTACTTTTGCTAGAAGTGGGCCTTTAATGAAATTATCGCTACCATGACTAACACACTAAGGTCATGTGTGTGCATTTGGAACAAAATTGGATTTGCGGTAGCTGTCCAGGGGGAATGATACATCACCCCAATGTCAGCTGGAGAACGGGTAGTCGCTGCTGACCGAAAAACGACTGGAAGGGAGGGAGCTACTTAGGGCCAGCGCTAATGTAAGTCACGGGGTCAGCGTTGATGGTCGAGAGTATGGGGAAAGCTGGGGAGTAGTCAGATCAGGACAGGGCGGAGACTTCGACTATTGACTTGAAATTAGCCGTTGGCCACACGGAATGTATACTTCTGTGGATTTAGGATAGGCATATGTACAATGAATGCAAAATCTATCCGATACATTGCAAAAACTTCATTTTAACATCCTTATACAGCTCCAAAGGTGACTGAATTTGGATCAAAGATTAACAAATACAAAAACATGATTTAACATTTAAAATTTTTTAAAACATGATTTGAAAGTTATAGGCCGGGGGCCAGCCGTGGGCCAGCCGGGGGCCAGCCGGGGGCCAGCCGGGCCTACCGTGCACCCCACCCCATGATCCTACATTTAGAGTATCAAAATGTTCCTTATGCGGCTCTCTTATGTCGACAGTATGAAATCAAATTATGGATAATTGTATACCCAATCGACAGAATATGATAATTATAATGACACTTATTAGTGAGAGCCTATATTTGCCCGGAGTCGGTGTGAGCGACTTCTAAACGAGCGTCCCAAATCGTAAATGTGAATAAAGAAACGAAATTCGTGCGGGGATCGAACCCGCGTCCACCTTGGAAGCCACCTATACGCGGTGCTGTTCTACCACTGAACTAACGAAGATCAGATGATAGACAGTTTTTTTATCCTACACTTGGTTGGCCTCTCCATTCACACGTTCCGGTTTTAGGCACGAATATAGACAATATACGCAAAAGAGTACGTATGTTTGGATTCAAATTATATAAATAACTTCCAAACGATATATTTGAACGAGCGCTTTCGACTGTACGTTCAGTCATTTTCAAGTTATAGTAGTACTGTTTGCACTGTTTTAAAAAAGTATGCATAGTAAAGTAAATTTAAAGTTCAGTACGTATGTTTAATCATTGTTTTTAAAACGTGTCGTTTCGGATCTCTGAGATTATTAACAAACAAAAGAATTAGATTTAATTTTTATAATGTTCTTTTTTTCGAATCGAATTGCTTTTTCAGTTATAACTTTACAACTTTATTTAAAAAGATTTTATTTTACTTATTGCTCTCAAAAGCTTTGAATAACATTGTAAAAATTAAATTATTTACATAGATTAGCGACATCATCCTGCTTGCTTTGATAACATGACAAACAACGTCTTAAGCTTCATAGTTTGGCGACATTAGATGAAGCTGATCATTTATCGTTTCGTTTCGGCTATAAAAAGTTACTAGGAAATAGACATGACTAGGAATTTCGCTATGAAATCCCTTGCTATGAATTTGACTGCTATGTATGCTCCGTAACCCGTTATTATTGCATATTATTTACATTTTTTTACATTGTCCAATTATGAAGATTTGAAATTGTTTTTTCTCTTTCTATTACATCTAAAAAAGTTATTATTTATTCAAAATCAATAAACTATTTTTTACTTCGCCACTTGCCGTATAAATTAATGGTAAGTGCTTCTTCGCTTTACGCCATTTCGGTTTACGAAACGTTTTTATAGGATCGCTCTTTCATAGGAACTCTCTACTTTCGGATAGTGGGGGAAACCTGTATAGTCCTGTTATGCTGACACAAACCAGATGTTGGACCGAATAACGAAATATTAAATTAAGAATAATTTGTTTCGCTTACCGCCCATTTTGACATATTTTAAAGAGATTAAAACTTTACTACCGCCCACCTAACATAAACATCAATGTTCTTCAAAACAAACTACTACCCACTTAAAATCGTAAATCGCCTACTAGTGGGCGGCACCGCCCACGTTGAAGACCCCTGAAATAGAGGAGGAAGAAGATCACGGTACAAACCGACTGGGATAGGCGGTATTAGAGGGGGTTCAGAATGCGGGCACAGTCCGGATTGGTTGGCTGGGGGGGGGAGGTGTTTGTGTGAGTGGTAGTGGTGCTGGTGTTGGTTTAGGATCCGGTGAAGGAGTATCCGGGAGTGCCGTGGCGGAGGCACAGAAGAAGAAGAATGGTATTTACGATCTGCAATATGGCTGAATCGACAGATAGGCCCGGTTTTCAAGGCAGTGAAGCGCTAGAAATAACTTGACTTTTTTTTCTTTTTTCTAATCTTAAAATCTCTTTCAGCGCCCCTGGGGGAATAAAAAATGTCCACAAAGTGGCAGGCGCTATCTGCTTTTAAAAGCAAAGCATCATCAAAGCATCACATGCCAGGAGCTGAAAACAGAGTCGATTGTGTGGGTGAAGGCGAAGGAAAGAATACCTAGGCCCGGAAATTACCCTCAATAATGCTGCTGCTGCTGCTGCTGTTACCAAAGGATTTACTACTTATTCCCCGTGAAAAAGATTTTTGGACTTTGGATTTCTTTGAGATGATATTTTGGGAAAAGAAAAACAAATTCTAAATTAAAAAAATCAAATGATGGATGGATAATTTTATATCCGACAGAATATGATAATTATAAAGACATTTATTAGTTGCGAATATAGGTTCTCAGCTAATAAATTTCTTTATACTTATCATATATATATATACACTGACGGAAAATAAAATTCCAACACCCATATGTGTTTCCTATTTACTCAAGATTAAACGTGCACATAATGTAGCTGGATTACGGTAAATGATCACATATACAGATCAATACGTGGACAGATTCCAAAATAAGCGGTGTATCAAAAGTATTAAATGAAGTCTAAATATAAAACATCTTTTCATGGTACTCGGACAGGATGCCGAATGCACTTTAGTCGAAGGACGAGAAACCGAAGCCAAGATGTCGAACGGTCATGCAGTTAAAAGTATATGACGCTGAACTGACATGAAGCCGAAATGATAAATAGACATGAAACACTTTTTTTAAAAATCATTATTTGTAGCAAGAAGACGCAAACAATTATTATTTAATTAATTCAAAATGTAAAAAGATAGAAAGAATTATATGAATAAAAACCAATTTAAATAATATTGGACCTCGAGGAACATTGTAAACAGAAGCTGTCTTTCTCTTGTTCAGTTCCTTTTTACACCCTACCTGAGGGATTGAAAACAAATCTTTTTTCCCTTTTTGTCTTAAGATATGTAAGATTAATTAAACAGATTTTCACTCTTTAAACTTTAGGGAAAATGACATTTCGGCTTCTCGTCCTTCTGCAAAAGTGTATTGGTCGTCGTGTCCGCGCACAGCTTTTTATAGAACGCATATTACGAGGTGCTACGGGGAATTTGACCATGAAAAAAACTTACTTAGACAAAAAGTACATTCAGTCCGTACTATATTCAGTTTACGCATGGTGTTCGAATTCCCTGAGGTTTTGTGCAGCACCTCGTGTTTATACATACATACAAGGAAGATATGTATTGGATAGCGTAAAAAGTTCGTTCTGTATTTTTACGTCAGATGGCATTAGAAGCGTTTATTTTCAACTAACTTCATTCAAAAACATCGCTTTTGATTGTACCGGGACAGCTGTCATATCAGCGTTCATTTTTTAAAAAGACTGTCAATATGGCGTATTTTCGTTTCTTGATTCTAATATTAAAGACGGAAGAAAATAAGATACATTTTTTAGCATATTATCCTTTTTATATTTAAAAAAAAAGTAAAGATTCGACTCAAACGCAAAAAACATTGCACTTTATGGAGAAGTGCTGCGACTGATCAAACGTTTCAAAAATGGTTTGCGAAGTTTCGTGCAGGAGATTTCTCGCTGAACGATGCTCTATGGTCACGTTGAGGTTGATAGTGAACAAATCGACACATTGCTTGTGAATAATCAACGGTAGCCAGCATACTGAAAATATCCTGAAATGCTGAAAATAGTTTGCACTAAATTGTTTATGTCAGTCGCTTTGATGTGTGGCTTCCACATAAGTTAAGCGAAAGATACCAACTGGACCATATTTAAATAATACGTTCTTAAAAAAGATTTATGATGAAAAATGGATAATTTACAACAATGTGAAACGTAAGAGATCGTGGGGCTAGCTCAATGAACAGCCACTACCAAAGATTGGTATTCATCCAAAACATTGGTATTCATCCTTTGTATCTGGTGGGATTGGTCCTCCATTTTTCTTCAGAAAACCAAAGGATTGATTCGAACAAGTATTACTCCCAATTAAACCAATTTAAGGCAGCAATAGACTAAAAGCGTTCGGAATTTGTTAAAAACATATGCGTAATATTTTATTAGGATAATGCTAGACTGCACGCTTCTTTGGTGACCAGGCAAAATTGTCACATCCACCACATATTACACCACCGGATTACCATTTATTCTTATCTTTATCGAATTGTCATAATGAAAATAATTTCGATTCCCTGCAGAAGGCTCCTATAGCAGTTCTTTGCTCAGAAAAATAAAAGCTCTGGGAGAAGTTGCATGAAAGATGGCAGATGATAGTGAACAAATGTATGTTGTTCAATAAAGTTAAAGTCTAAAGATTTTTAAAAGAATGTTTTTATGATTTATGATAGGCCAAACTAATA
>VCCN01004568.1:10695522-10706260 GCA_006491835.1 Architeuthis dux | reverse complement strand
TCTTTTAAATGTTTTAGCTAACTTTCCTTGTCTACATAGAAAACAACGCATGTCTGGGTTCATAGGGTGTACATATTTTCCAAAACTATGGCAATTAACAAGATCAGTGAAATCTATAGGTGTTATTCGTTTTTTTTAATCTTTTTATTTGTCAAACATTTTCAAAGCTATGTCTCAGCTCACCTTTAAAATATATGTTAAACCTGCAAATTACATTAGATACATTGATAATGATTTTTTTTTATCACAGCGAATAA
The DNA here is from genome assembly GCA_006491835.1 of Architeuthis dux. Taxonomy (NCBI): domain Eukaryota; kingdom Metazoa; phylum Mollusca; class Cephalopoda; order Oegopsida; family Architeuthidae; genus Architeuthis; species Architeuthis dux. The sequence goes on along the minus strand of VCCN01004568.1, from coordinate 10,706,003 downwards.
CCTTGGGGAGGAGGTGGCGACGGCGATCGCATAATTTCGTAGTTCGTTTCTTTATCCTTTATTTTACTTAAGCAATTTATCATGATCCACTTTTTGGCTTGCTAAGCCAGTCGAAGCTTCACCAGAGCACCGTTAACCGTACATTTCTGGGACGTTCCCCACTCTTTGCAAGCCGCTGGTGCCTCTTTCACGAGGATTTCGAGTTCCGGGCTTTGAATTCGCTCCGTCTCGAATATTCGTTGCCAACTTGCTATTTATCCATAGCTGGTGGCGAACAGATTACTTCGCCATTTCCAAAGGGCGGAATGAATGCAAACTGTCTCAGCTGGAGTTTGAACCCGGTTAACCGATTCCATTTTCCGTGCTGCTAACCGTTAGGCCACTCGCATCGCTTTTTTTAGATGCGGGTAAGATTAAAAGCTGTGAGACTCACTGACACCTAGAAATCATGATAACGCGATTCGTCAAGCACAAGAGCCAATAAGTAACAGCATAAAGGAAACCACGGGTGAATGTTTCAAACGAAGCTGAGTGCAAATCCTATGTTCATATCAGTTTCACTTTTATACCATGGTATGGTTAAATAGGAAGAAATGGCGTCATCATGCGAGCGTTACGCATTTCCTTTTGTCTGTACTCAATGCACTGATTGTCCTTCAGTATCCAACTGGAATAGGACATCACTTAGGTTCTATTACTTATACTGACGTTGCACACAAATGCATCTACTCTGGCGTTCCGGAAACACGGCCTCTGAAGCTGGGTAATCATTTAACCAATGTACATTACCGTTGTAGCGATCTTGAACTAAATGCTTATTTGCCTTACCCATGTATCTTTCCCAGTCGTGTAATGCTATTCGTTTATGTGACCACTCATTCATTTACTTGCCGCGATGTTCTTTTTTTAATACTTATGGCGCCTGCCGTAATAGATTAGTTAGGCTTGCGTTTTCTTGCAACTAAAGCAGCTTATTGTTTATTCATTATAATCCATCTGCACAGTTTACTTACTGCTGTATATTGACAATCTTAGTGAATTCGCAATAAAAAGAAACTACACCATTCGAGATGAGGGAAACTACTAGTCAAAGATTCATAATGGTCGACAATGCTTCATCTAATAAAAAAACAGCATAATATTACTTCTGCTACAACTACTGTGCGTAAAAAACAACAGCACATCGAGCGCTGGACGATCGAGGAAGACGGAAAGAGCCTAACGGTTAGTTTTGATATTCTGCGAGCCGTAAGAGCTGCAGCAGCTCAATCGGTAAAGCGATTCCATACATAGGCAGCTTCCCGAGGTAAAAAGGAGCCGAGTTCGAGCCTTGCCTATAGATTATTCTTTATTAATTATTTCTGATTTGCGCTGTTTACTCACTTCCATAGACTGACGGTCTGTGTAACGTTGCGATATAATGCAACTAAAACATTTAAGATGAAAGAAAATACTAGGCTTATTTACTAAAGCTTTAATGTGCGCTTGCTGGAGAGTGACAGTTACAGGGCTAATATACAAGTCCATTCATCAATCGTTTCCTTTAAGTTTGTTGTTCTGTTGAATCTTACAGTGGCAAATGCTTCCGATTCTCTCTCGATATCCAACTATTAGTGTCCTGGCACAGATTAAATTGATTGAATGCCTGCAGAAAAACATATTCTTTTAGTGATTCCCAATTTGAGATTGAGTGTATCTGTACATTTCCTGTTAGCACCCTTTTATCCTGGCCTAGACGAAGAGTCATCGGGAGAAATCAAAATATTAAATACATCATTTTTATCCCATCCGTTATTTTAACATTACGTAAAGAAATAACTTTCTCCTCTGTGAGATGGTTGTAACTCCAAACAAATGAATATTATAGCATGTGTGGAATAATATCACCAACAAAACAGGTACTGTTTTGCTAGTGACACACTTACGATTAGACCATTGAACAAGCGCAGGTGTCTCAACTAAGATTTTACAAAGTGTTAACATGACTTCGTCCGACGAGCGTTACTGTTCATACTTCCGTTAGGTGATTGAACTAAGAGGTAGAACTGAAACCGCACTGTCTCAGTTACAAACCATGATTGGAAACGACGGCGTACTAAGATAGATCCTTATCAAAATGGCACTGAATCATTAACCAAAACTGTCGAAAATCCAAATGTCGGTCAAGGGTTCAAGTATAATGGAGATACTAAAAGTAGCTATTGGATTGAACATACTTTACCAAAGTCTACCGTGAACTATCTTGTACTATTGGCGTGGCTTATGCTGGCCCCTTTTTGAGTTGACAATCGTTGCAACAATCTCTCAGGCGGTAGTTATGAAAGCGTTGTTCATTCTAATGATTACCCACCCATTCTCTTCTGCGACCAGCATTGTGGCATGCCAAAGACAAGACATCTTTGTCAAGATATCACATGAGTATCATTTCAAAATTGAGGTTTATGCCCATAACTGCCAAATAAACCGACCCGACATAACACGGTGGTAAACAATAACACTGCTTCACTGCTTAGTTAAAATGTAATGTGTATTACTCAGCGTAAATGAACTCATTTAATACACATATTTGATTGAGAGATTTTAGTAGAATGTTTAATGGCCTATCTGTCTTGTTGTGGATATACAGGGTGTCTCAGAAGAATGTACTCACGTTTTGTTTGCTAATAGCTGCTCTTGTTCTTACCTGAAAGTTAAATACACTCCCCAATAAGAAAGACTAAATAGAATAAAACAGTTATACTTTCTTATGGACGAGTTTAATTAATTTCCATGTAGGAACCAGAGTAGCTATTTGCAAACAAAATGTGAGTATGTTTTTCTGAGACACGTTGTAGTTAATTCACAGTGGTGGCAGTCGTTAGTGTTCGAAACATAATGAAAAGCCAGGATTGTGAAGGCTGATTTTCAAAGCGGGCAGCCCCTGCAAACTTGTAAGACCGACGTAATACAATCATCCTTGCCCTATTTCCATCCATTTGGCCTTGAGACATCACAGCCTCCTGCACCTTCCACCACCCCGAACTCTGATGACTCAGCCGCAGTATTCCATCACCATCGTTTTGAGGGTCTGGGACAAACTAAAATAATGTTCCTATATAAAACAGCGGGGGAAATCTCTATATCAGATGCAGCTATTACATGCAGTTAAGTCCTCCCCACTTGGGAAACTGGTGTGACAATTTTCGCTGATTTTGCCATGTGCCGTCTTAAAAAAAGCTTGTTAATAAAAACAAAAGCTTATATTTTTTATCTCTGTAAATAGACTACAATTGTCAAGGCATTTTATCTAGAAATGATAAATCAGCTAATCAGATCTCAAAATGCTATTCAAGCAAATGCTTTTTATTAAGAAACATCCACTCTCATTTTCTCATACAGATCGCATATTACCGAATTAGATGGTGTAAGGTTTATATGTATAGATCTTTTATAATCACGGATAATGTTACCAAACACTTATTGTTATCAAAATCTGTTGTCCCAAACACTTTAATTAAAATGAATGAAACATTATTATGAATGTATTTTAAATTTCAAATTAATTTATTGTAATGTTAAGTTGTTTATAACAATGGGGTTGATAACATAATGAATGTAAATTCATTGTTATGACTTTACATTGTTACAATTTCTATATCCTTTGCTTAATGTTGTCAGCCGACTATTCTAATCTAAAAGGCCCTCTGCTAAAATGATCACAATAAACAGCTTCCTCTGTATCAGAATGTGTGCTTAATCCGAGTTTTTGTTTTTGATATCTTAAAACAATATTCCTGCAAATTTCGAAATCCGCTAATTTGCTGTAGCCTTCCTAAATCTAATGCCGTGACATGCTAGCAGGTACACTCTGGTATTCCTGAAAGCCCAATTTCGAGTTTTCTTTCCTTCGAGATAGGAGCATTCGTGTAATACATGAGTGGGTCTTGTGTGAGGGCAACGAGGCTTGTAAGTACTCGATATTCAGAAACATGGAGGCGGATGTAATAGAAATTGCCTTAAATAAAAGAATTCGGAATCACTGGAGAGAATAATTAAAATAGGAGCAAGGAGCGAAAATCGCGGCTAATGAGTAGATGCAGCAGAAGACAAATAAGAACGAGAAGATTGGACAAAATGTTCTCCAGGGCACAATGTGTGATTACGACCGAATAAATTGATGTAATGGAAGATCAGCGACGCTGTGCAGTAAACGTAAACGATTGGATCATGAGAAGATGTACGCGAATAATTAGAAAGGAATAGATTTGTTTGCGGCAAGGTATTTTATATGAAAAGAACACTTGTCTTTCTTTCTTTTTTCTTTGTCTCTATTCCTTTCTTCCTTCCCTCTAAGTGTTTCCTTCTTTCTTTTAGTCTTTCCTTCATCTTTTCTTCTTTGTGTTCTCTTTTCATTTTTCTTCTTTTGCTCCTCCAGTCTTCCTTCCTTTCTTTCATTCATTTTATCTTTCTTCGTTTTGATCCTTGTTTCTTCCTCTTCATCTTTGTTTCATTCTTTTGGGCTTGCTTTCTATTTTGGTCTCTCTTCCTTTTTTCCTTGCCTCTAAATGTTTTGTTTTTTCTTTTAGTCTATCCTTCTTCCTTTCTTCTTTTTGTTCTCTTTACATTTTTCTTCTGTTGCTCTTTCTTTTTTCCAGTCTTCATTTTGTCTTTCTTCGTTTTGATCTTTGTTTTTTCCTCTTCATCTTTCTTTCGTTCTTTTGGGCTTGCTTCCTATTTTGGTCTCTCTTCCTTTCTTCCTTCCCTCTAAGTGTTTATTTCTTTCTTTTAGTCTTTCCTTCTTCCTTTCTTCTTTTTGTTCTCTTTTCATTTTTCTTCTTTTGCTCTTTCTTTTTTCCAGTATTCCTTCCATTCTTTCATTCATTTTGTCTTTCTTTGTTTTGATCTGTGTTTCTTCCTCTTCATCTCTCTTTCTTTCTTTTGGGCGTGCTTCCTATTTTGGTCTCTCTTCCTGTCTTCCTTCCCTCTAAGTGTTTCTTTCTTTCTTTTAGTATTTCCTTCTTCCTTTCTTCTTTTTGTTCTCTTTTTATTTTTCTTCTGTTGGTCTTTCTTTTTTCCAGTCTTCCTTCCATTCTTTCATTCATTTTGTCTTTCTTCGTTTTGATCTTTGTGTCTTCCTCTTCATCTTTGTTTGTTTTCTTCTGGGCTTGCTTTCTCTTCTTCTTCCTTTCTTGTTTTATTTTCTTTCTTCTTTGTGTGTATTTCTTTAAATTCTTTCTCTTGAGATCTTTTTTATTTGTTTTTTCTTTCTTTCTTTAAACCTTTAAAATAGTTTCTTTCTTGTGTGTGCTCTTTGTTTCTGTCGCCCCGTCGGGGTTTCTTGCTTGCTTGTATTTTTTAAATTCCATTGTTCAGTAATCATTCTTTCAATATTTCTATATATTTTTTGTAAATCTGTCTCTTTATTTCTATCTGTATTCATTCCTTCGATATCCCCCTTTCTTTATCCTCTCCTTCCATTTCATTCTTCTTTTCTTTTATCTTTCTTTCTGCTTTCTTTTTACTCGCCATAGAAAATGCGAATCTCGCATGCTTAAACGGCCACATACATCAATATTACTTAAAGAATAAAGTTAAGAATAATTGGCCATTTAATAATATAAATAACCGAATATCAACCCAAATACATAAAAGTCTACGCAGCCTGGCCTCTATTTGAATAAAGGAGGATATACTTATTTATATATGGGCATATATGCATGAGAGCGATGATAAGCAAACATTTCTCCATACGTACATTGGAATGAATAGTGGTAAGCATACCCGCATGTATCGGGTTGGAGTTTATTAGTATTGGTGGATATGATCAGTGGTTTTATGCCTTTTACTAATCCTGGAATAATACATATTTATCCGCTGATACTGGAGATATGAATATAGGTTAAATGTGCACACACGTATATGTGTGTGTGTGTGTGTGTGTGTGTCTGTGTCTGTGTGTGAGTCGCTAGCTTCCACTCTCATATACATATTTATATCATGCAAATAGATTGATACATATTGATATATAGACGTGTACATAAATATTGCCGACTCCACTTACTCAACTGCAGACATAGAAAACTATAGACACCTTTAGAATTATATGCATGGATAAATATATTGTTATTCCTCTATTATCCACACGTATCCATCCTTTTATACAATATCTTATCTTTATAATAACCTAGTGTACACAATAGTACATACAACAGATTAAATGAGCAAGAATTCATTAGTGTATAAAAGAATACACTATAATATACTACTGTAACTTCATATCAAAGTAAATACGTTATTAGAAACCGTCAACCCAAACTGTCAACATAGGTTTCAACAGTTTTTTTAAGTTGGTCTGGCTGGCTACGTATATATGTATGTATCGTGTGTACAGGCCGCACCAATGAAGCTACAGAACTGACAATTCAAACATTTACTCATTATGTCTAGAAAATGTGTTTTTTTTAAATCACCCCCCACCAACTATTTAGTGGGGGAGTGGTTCAATTTATAATGTAATTTCATGCCAAATTAGTTCCTTAATTTGAGTCCCGTAGCATTCACGCTTGTTTTTTTTAAATTTATTTTTAAATTCATGCGGTAGAAGTCACTTATTCATTGATCACCCTTTTTCCCAATTTCTTAATTGATCACCCCCAACACAGCATGCTCAAAAATACGTTTGGGCGGTTGACGGTTTCTCTTGAGTAACTAACCAGTAATGTTTATTTATTTACCATTTCCTATCTATGTTGCATACGGTCGTAGAGTCAAACTGCCTTGAAATTTGCGATAAAAAAACCCAATAAAAACGATCAAAGGAAAAGCTGGTCAAAAATTATGAGGATGCTTCATCTAAAAGATCTGGATAACATAACACTATTACAGCTACTACTACTAGCGCAAACAAACAATATGGCGTGGAAGTAAAATCGGATTTAAAAGAACGTAGCTTTGTTGCTAAATTTGAACTGTGTAGGCTGGTTAGCTTACGCAATCTAATCGGTAAGTTACCCCCACCCCCACCCCGGTCTAACTTCCAAGGATTAGTAGCGTTAGTTCAACTCTCTCAATAAAAGCAATACATGTAAGATCAAAGAAAAACTAATCAAAATTAATAATGAAAATATTGCATTCATGAAATTCAGATGACCTAATTCTAGAGTAAATATGTATATTTTGTCAAGAAAGAAAAACATTTAAAACTGCATAGTGTGTCGGAAATAATTCTGTAACCGAGTAACGATTTCCGACGGGGAGGGTGGCCTAAGCACGAGTGAATACATATTTCCTCTGGAATAGGTCAAATTATCTTGCCTTGTCGTTGACAGGGGTGCATAATAACAGAGGTTTTGCGAATAATTTGATGCTATGGCGACTCTCGCCTTCCTAGACCTCGTCTGATAACTTTGGTGACTGGGTAGCAGGAGTTATGGTGACAAAGTAAACCTTCCTGTCACAGAGGTTGGCTCTGGTACGAGCCGGACGACGCTTCAATAACGGAGCACGGTCGAACAAAAACATCCCCCAAAAACTCCTCATTGCCTCGCATAAAAAGGATTGGAAATCGTAATTTTGCCGCCTTTTTTGGCACTTCCGTTTGTCCTGCGCAGAGATCAATTCCGGTACCAGCAACCTTGAGATATATAAACACGAAGTCACATGCACTTATACTTTTCCCCATCACATGACAGGTACGATCAATCTATGCCGCTCCCCTCCCGACCTCAATCCAGGTGAGTAACCATTTATTTTTCACAATTAATTATTAATTAATTATTTATTTAGAATAACCCTAAAACAAAAACATTCCCGTATTAATCTCTTATAATTTAAAACACAATAATTAGTTTCAACTCTGCGCATTGCACCGTCAAATGTAGGTAAATGTATGTGTAAATATATGTGAATTCCCCCGGGTGCTACACATGATTATTTCTACTCATGATATGAATTCATACGCACTCTGATTCTAGAAAGAATTCTAGCACCAGACCGAAATAGAATATTCACATCTAACGATACCATTTCTTTTCTTTATCATGACATACTTGAAATTAACCTTGTCAGTCAGAATTAATGTCTAGCTAGCTAGACGAATTCAATAAGTTGCATGAGGTAGTAATGTTTTGAAAAAATCCACAACCAACTAAAAAAGTAATCTATTAGAAAAAAGTTTTAAAAATGCAATTGAACATTTAAATGTTCGAGGACCATCCAATTTCTCTACTGGCTGATTGCTTTGTCAAGATTTTATTTATTTAGCTGAGAAAAACATTCGGGTTGTAAGATTTAAATTCACAACCATGCCGACATCAATCATGCCGCTGACAGGAATGTTAGAATATAGAGGAAATGTAAGGCATAGGGCCACGGGATTTGCAGTCTTCATAAAAGAGGTGGCTTTTTATTTATATAAAATAGTTAAGCGCATGTTTACGTGTTCACTATTAGAAGTAACTACAGGCGTATGTGTATGTGTCTGTCCATATATGTAAGTGTGTGTGTGCGTGTTTCTTTCCCAGATGATATCTGTCAGCCTGGGCACTTGACCCCAGTCAACATTCCCGCTGTAAATATCAGCAACTGTTATCTTTGTTAGCTGACAGAGAGCCTGTGACGTGTTTAGTGATATATATTCGAATTAATACGGGTATTTGTGTTAGTATGTATACAGTGTGTGTGTGTGTATACGTAGTTACGTATGTATGTAATTATATGTATGTGTATATGTTTGGATATTACCCGAATGTGAAAATATAGGACCATTTTAAAATAGTGTAACCTGATCAGACAAGAGCAGACGAGCGAAGATGAGCCTCGACAGCGCATCGCTCTGCAAACCAAACTCAGTTGTCCCCTCTCTGAAGATGTTGCAAAAGCCAAATACACTCTACGAAAGACAATAACTATCCATTTATTTTAAAATCACACTTTGTCCTTTCTCCTATCAGGAGTGCAACCAGTTTTCCTTTTCGGGGACCCGCTTCCAGCTACTCTTTCCAGTTCCTGACGATTCATACGGTACACAATTCTCAGGATGCACCTTGCCACGCACATGCATCAAGTGGGTGGGCGGTGTATGTGTAGTATCGGAGGATAATAGACATAGATCCAGCTTGTCTCGAGACTTAGACCTCCACACTAACTAAGGAAACTCTCCTGATAACCCATGATGGGTACAGAATATGACTCTTCAGTTGACAAACACTTAGGAATCATCGCACCCCCCTCTCTCCAACAACCAACAACTCTTTCTGTTTTTTCCCTGCTCAGTACACATTTCACACAAACATGTGAATACTCGGACTGCACATATGTGAGTTTCCTGCACTGCAAAATAAACTCGGAAGACGGCGAATGAAACTCGGCGGAATGCACCAAGGCTTATTTTTATGATAATAACTATGTTTGAGACGTAACAAGCTTTTCTCAATATTTCATTTCCCCATTGTCAAATCACCGCTACCATTCTGTCGGATTACCTTACATCCGCATAAATAACATATGCATACATACAAACATATAGGGATTATGCATGACTTAATGAAGGACATGCAAACGGGGGTTTTGTGGGAATTTTACATTTGCAGAGTTTCTTTTTACCTGAGAATCAGCATCCAACAGTTCCTCCACTCGAAGCCTGCACGCTGAGCGAAGGCTGGCAATACGCAAATATCATAACTAACAAGCCGTCTCCCTCTCTCTCAATAAATATGCGTGTGTGTATGTGTGTGTGTGTGTGTGTGTGCACAAGCGCGCTCGCATTTTCCCAGGAAACCCAACAAGGCAACTACTTAATTCAGAGAATAATGATTAATGATATTCTTAAGATATGTTCGAATTCCGAATAAACTAGCCCGTTTGCTAATTGAGGGCCACGATCTTCAGATTACCAAGTAACAACACACAAGAACAAACATGATGAAACAAAAGAGAAAACATGGGAAGAATAAACAAATAAACAACTATCTACCTCCCATAATTATTGCTATCTTTAACTTCATCAGCTCCGTTACTGGCTCTCTCTAATTAGAGAACACAACTGTGTTTGGATTCTTATTTCTTTTAGGCAACTATTGATTATTTATTTATTGAACTTTGGGCGTTCCATCCTGAGCGGTCGGAAATCAAGACTTAGTGAACCGAAATACAAATATTTATATCGTTATCGTAATTATGTTATATACAGTGTTATTGTTATTTATCAAGGAAAAATAATGGAAAAAAATTCCTAATTAATGGAATAAAAAAAAAACAAATATAGAAGTTTGTAATTAGCAAATATTTGATTCTGTATTTTGAAAAATTATTGTTTAGCTTTGTTATGCAGTTTTCGATTTATTGGCAAAAATATCAAAAATTCTGGAGAGCACGGATTGCATCCCGTTTGCAAATATATTGATACAAACTGGACACTACGTATGGATTTGTGTTTTTCTGAGAGCGTATTTAAGTATAGCCAGTGGATATCATTTCTTAATGACGTAGCCAGATAATATGTG
>VCCN01004568.1:10631781-10642778 GCA_006491835.1 Architeuthis dux | reverse complement strand
ATTGTGGGATAGTGAGATGCTGCCTAGATAAATGCATTTATACATTAATTTCACATCATGCCAGGAGGGTGTGGATTTGTATAATGCCCTTAGAAATTATAAGCCTGCGCAAATGTAAACGCACGGAAATCTTTAGTTATCAATTCTGCTTTTGAGATGTACGCCTACATGGCAGTAGGTGTGCATATAAAGAAACATAGGAAGCCTTACATGAACATTCCTATATATTATTCCGAATTTATCCCAAGTCATGGCTTATTCATATTTGCATAAGACAGCGAGCATGCCTTTTACGTTGCATGCAATCGAACCCTGTTTTGAATTCTATTACAATGCAATGGTGAGATTGATGCGTGGTACTTTAACCTAAACGCGGCAAACTGAATAATCCATAGATATGCTGTTAAGATTTACGGATATACCCGATAAGAGCCAGCTCGGCGGTTGAAGTTGTTGCGTTTTTCTAATCCTCGAGCTATGGTTAAAGCCAGATTTTCGAATATGTTTGTGAAAGAAAACAGGCTCTTTCTTACCCCCATAAGCTCTGTTACAAAACAGCCGGTCAGTATATTAGCTACCATTTCTTTTCGTCGCCATTTTTGTAAAAAAGGAGATACCCACTCTCTTTCGTTACAGATTGTACAACTGTAGAAACGTTGTGATCGTGTACCACACTAAGCTAAACTTGGTAAATAAATAACAGAGACATCATATCTAATATACAATTTATCTCAGTGACCTCTAAGTAGCCAGAATGGAGCATTGTAGCCAGAGGTACAGATTGAGGTGCCCCTAAAATGAGTGTTGATCTCTTATTAGGGTCAACGGCCCCCAATAAGCGTTTCTAAGGAAATAGCAGATCAGGTAGATTGATCAATACATGAACTCAACCACTCATACGAATAGTTACATATGCAGTGACATAGCAACATTTAGCAGTAGAGAAACAATGGAATAATAATCACGGTTGTATGTTAGCACTGACTACATTTTAACCCAGTATATACGTAGGCAAGGTTTTGGCTTTCTATTATCGCTGCCCACTAACTCTACTGGTATTTCGCTACTCTTGCGCTTACCTTTAATTATTGTTCTGCACTAAGAACATAAATATCTATGCCAGAGATAATAAATCTGAATATTAAACACCGACCTTTGCAATGTATATCTTAAAATATGTTTTAGGGAGATTCAGTAATCAATCTGTACGCTGTACGCTTGAACATCAGAAGATCCAGAGAAAAAAGAAACGTATTGTCACTGGTTTGACAATTAGGAAAGCATTACCGTGCAATAGAGCTATCAGATATACGTTTCATCACTAGATTGTGCTCTCACAGGAAGGTGTCTGACCAGCTGTGAATCATCATATATACACGCATAATCCGTGCCATAATCATCACTGCTCTGCCACCCGGCGATTAATTATTAACTTAATCACCTGTACATTCATTTCCTCTTAAATCCATACCCTACTGCTATGAGACCTCCCTATACCATTATTGTCTTTTTTTAGTTCAGATCTATTCACACGATTTAGATGTGTTCTTTAGACATTACACCTATTTTACAGGTTAGCTATTCCATTCGATTGAAGCAATTGTATAGGTTATAGGAACTGTGTACTTCTTTCAGAATAGCAAGTCCATTGATCTCAAGATATAACTGCAGATATTACATGTCTCAATTATTTATTGCCGTACTTGTCTTCCTTCTTAATTGTATGTTGTGCCATCTGAGACCATTCGCACAATGTGTGCCAAGCTTTTAGCAACGAGGTTAAACCTTGATTACAAATTGATGTTATCCAAGAAGATCAGCCCCTTGATTATTGGGTTTGAAGGCATGCCATTCCCTTTGGATATCTTCGGACGACCACGTTATATCTCTTACATCAACAAGTAGATATAATTAGTCTCTGGTGAATATAATCATTTAATATTCATAGTTCTCAGATTCTGGTCGGAGGCTAACAATATTAATATTCCTTTCACCACAGTATTGGATTTATTATGATTTTGTTTAAAGTTACATGTACATTTTGATATCTACGTTTTTTTAATTATGAATATGACATTTGTGTATACAACAACACAACATTTAGACTAAAAATACTTGTTTAGCATATTAAATCATCATTAGACAGGGACACGACAAAATCAAATAGACATGTTTATTGTAAAACAAGATCATTTATTCAACGCTATGAATAGTCCAAGAACATATTATTGAAAAAAGTAAAATTATATTAACGTGTCATTATATTTTAAGTATTGTAGCTATCTAACCTACCGGGTGTGCTATATTCGCTTATGGTATATCCGGCTAGGCTGCATTGAAAACACACGCCATATCTTCTTTGGACAAGTTTTGCTGGCTATTCTTCTTATTGTTAAAATTCAAAACGGCGCAGACATGGAAATTGAACTAGCCCTAAAAATCGTTGCATACAATTTGGACCTGCCATCTTGTAGACATTTTGCTGTGTGGCATAGATCTTTCTTTTTTCTTCGGAAAAGCGTTCCTTTGTTCAAATAGCGGTCGGTGTGTGTCTAGAAAGTTTACTTCCTGATAAACAGATGGGTTTGTTTTTTTCCGAATTGATATTCTACTCACATTATGGAAGCTTTCAGAATTGCACTGAGCCTGGAGAATAGCGTTCTGTTGACCACAAACTGATTTTAATTTGCTTGTTTTGTTTTTATTACGATACATATGATACAGTTGTATTTTTCTCTGAATTCAACATGTTTACTCCGTCATCAGCAGATGTAATTCTCTTTTTACTACGTCATCATGTGGTAACCTACTTAATGATCATATAGATGAGCAACATCTCCTACAGTGACAGATGATAAATAAAGGAATACATATCATCATCATCATCATCATCATCATCATCGTCATCATGAAATGAATATTCTAACAGCGGTCACAAAAGATAAACCCTAATAATCGAATATATTACCAGGGGGTCTGTAAAGTTCTCGGCACAACCAAGAAGGGAATCACCTCGGTCGGACCTACTTCCCAAAATCCGAGCGTTATTTTGTCACCGTAGTTGGAAAGAGTGTTCTTTTATATTGTAAAGTGCCAATTTGCAGGATCATCGTGCTCATTTATGAATTTGTTTCAGATCATTGAATGAACCATGTCGGGCCGAGAACCCATCCGCACGCCCTCGTATTATTTTATTATTACATACTATACCTTTTGGGAAGATTCCTTTCTTAATGGCTTATTGATTCTTCAGATTCCATCTGATAAGTCTGTGCCAGTTATGTTAACCTAATATTCTAAAGATTGAGGCGTTGGCTTTCCATAGATGATAGACTAAGGTATTCGCATGAATAGATTAGAGGAGTTGTATATAAAAGGAATAAGCGAATTAGATTATTTAACGTGATGTCAAAAGACATGAAGTCTGCGACTAGAGCAACAGAGGAAACTCTCTCCGTCTTCTAAGTGACACATCATTAGTCATTTGTGTATCAGTCTCATTTGATAACTAGGACGAAATTGCATTAGAAACGAGAAAGAAACTTGCTAATTTCATTGCACAGTAGGAATGAACAATGTGTTTCTCGTTGAATCATCATAATACAGTGTAATACAAAGGCGAATTATAAATGATGTCAGAACAAGAGGTTCAGACTTGATATCTTCGGCTTCATCGCACTACGCATACTTTACGATGCAATGAATATTTATGATGAACAGTGGAGAATCTCCTTAAACTCTGATACTGTGGAAATCAGAAATCTTATCCTATATATGACAGATGTGAACGGATTTCCATCTCTATGCAAATGAGGTGCGTGTTTTTCATTAAATCGTCATGATACTGAATGCTTGTGAATTGCTGAAAGTCATTAATTCCGAAAAAAAATAAACAACATATTATCTCGTATAGATAAGCGTATAACACGCATTATTGTTAAGATAAAAAGAAAAAAATACAACAGTATTTCATTTTAACAAATTAAAAGAACACAATTATTAAAATTGTCATTATTTACATGCACAAACAATCACAAACACATGCATACAATTGCATACACAGCCGAATTTCTACTAAAAATGTGATAATTTGAACAGGTCGCACGAATAGTATATAGTGCTTACTTTTGCATGGAATCTTAGAAAATACACTAGGATTGCTATAGCTATGACCAAGAGGGTTAAATCGTAAGAAAGGGTGGATACTAGGTTTGATTTCTTTCTATGACATTTATTCATGATCAAATTAAGAAAAAATATATATTACTTTGTAAATAGATAGAGTTATTTTCTTCTACTTGGACATTTAAATGGATTAGCCTCGCCAGACCAGGGAAGTCGATCTAGTCATCTTTAACGAACGCACCATAATCTCCCACTTACTTTATTGCACGGCTCCAATAGATCAAATAATAAAACTAAAAGCTGGAGATATATGTGTACCTTGCCAGAGTACTTAGGTCTTGTGAAATGTGAAGGTGAAGATTGTTCCTGTCGTTATTGCAGTGCTTCTATCAGTCCCGAAGAGGTGTGCAAACAGCTTGCGAAAATGGAAATCCAAAGCAGAATTGAAACCACCCGGACAACAGTATTAATAAAACCGCTAGAAATACTTATGAGATGCTCCTGAGCTAGTGGACGAACCCACTCCCCCAGGGGCCTGTCTTTCATGGGCATTGCTTGAATACAACTAAGTATGAATTATAGTCTTGTCGGAGGCTATTTCTTTAATTTATATCCCACGTTACTTGCTCTAGAGTTTGCGAAAAAAGCAACACCAATACTACGATTAAATTTAGCTATAAAAGTATATTAGCTGCAAATGTTAATATAATAACTTACATATGCTGCAAATGATTAGTAAAGAGTTAAGAACTAATATAGAATTAGTACCTGATGGGTGTCACCGAAGATCACCAGACAGCAAAAGTCCCCAATACACTAGCTTGTTTCTTTGATTGCTTTTCTAATGCTCGAACATGTCCATTGGGTTTGACGCTGTTCATACATGAGATGTGTTAATGTTTAATAAAATGTTTTTAAAAAAATATTTAACAATATCATATTTTTTCTATGAAGCTACTACGCACGGTAGTTTCTTTTTGGTATACTGTTTTAAAAAAAGCAGTGATTTTCAAATTTAAAACAAAATATATAAATAAATAGAAAATAAGTAAATAAATAAAATAAAATAGATTTCTGTTCGATTTTGCAGCTAGATTCGCGGAGTTAGTGATTTACTATGCTTTACTTATTATGGTACAAATCCATAAGCTGCTTATCATCATCATCATCATCATCATCATCCGTTATATGGCCACTGCTGGACAAAGGCCTTTCCCATCTCCTTCCATGACAACCTATCTTGTGCTAGCCTCTGCCAAGTCTTACCGGCAAACCTTTCTATCTCGTCCCTCCATCTTGTGTCTGGTCTTTTCCTACTTCGTTTACTGTCCCATGGGCACCAGTCGGTTAGTCTTTTCCCCCATCTATTGTCATTTCTTTTTGCACATTGGCAAGGTGCTCTTCAGAATGTCTCTATTCATACCAAATCCTTTCCAACCTATCGTTATGCGTCCTTTTATTTCGCAATCATGGTCTCTCTCTAGCCTTTATTACCTGACCTAGGTAGATGTATTCATCGACCTCTTCTAGAATCTCACCTTCTATCTTTATGACCTTTTTGGGAACTCTATCGTTAAACATTACTTTTGTCTTTGTTCTGTTCATCTTTAAGCCTACTTTTTTACTTTTTTTAGCGATCCCCTTTTTAATACACAACGGGTTCGAACTTGAGTATTATCGATAATCAGGCATATGGGCGCGATGCGGTACTTGTTTTTATATAAACGATGGTTTGTTTACATAAAAAGCACTGTTCATAAGTATTTGAACAAGCACAACATATGTTTTATTGTTTAAGATTGCAGGTGCCATTCAGGATTTACAATATTACTTAATAGTTTGACAACTCTTCCAAATAGCAATGCGAGTTCTCCTTTTCTATCTTGATCTTTTCTGAAGTAGATTTTAGAAGGATAGAGAAAAATATTGTTGCTCTTTTCATTTAACAATTTACTTCTGTTAATAAAGTATTTTTACCAGGAATTTAGCATTCAGAACCATAAAACACTGCTGTATAGCGGGGTGAATGAGCTGGACTTGAATAGAAAGGAAACTCGAAGACTTGCTTGTAAAACTATCTGGACATATTTTTTATTTCGTAGCATACATCTTTGTCGGCCGGAGAGTGAAGAGTGGGAGAGAGATAAGAAGAAGCGTCAGTCTGTCCCCAACACAGCGGTCGCGGGCCTTCCGGCTCCGCTGATGTCTGTCTCATCTTTTAATGCTTTGTTTTCTCTCCCTTTTATGTCCGCGTTCGGGTCTGCTTTATAGGTTTCTCGAACGCCTACGCAGTTGTCATTTCCGGTCCCCATATCCTGTTTTAGACACCGACGCAATATTTCTTAAGGTGACCTGGGTCACTTACATTTCCGCACAGGTGTCTGACCCCGGGATAACCTTTTCGTGGTAGGATATCATAACAACACGACGAAATGCATGCTTTGTTATGTTAATTGCAATAAAACTTGGTTCTACTTGTGTAATATTCCTGTTTTTAACTCTCAAAACCAAACGATTAGAAGCAACATGCCTGTTTGTTCAAATACTTATGACAAGTACAGTATATTTGATCGAAATATCTCTATGTAGATGCGTTTGGTACCTGTGAGGTCAGGAATTTTTAAAACATCTTTTCTTTGTGGCGGTGTTTACTATTATTTTTGAGAAAGAGAAAAAAAAATGGTTATTCATCGCAAAAAATGAAATTTCTTGTAATTCGATAAGATCTTGGTTAAAATGTTTGCATATTGTTTTTTGGTTTGGTATAGTCTTTGGAACGTGTTAAAATTTTGACCTTTGTTATTATTCGATGTTGATTTTTATCTGTCGTTCTTTTATGATTCGTCTTTGCTGCCCATGTTCTGTTTGTTAAAATGATTCGGTTTATATTTTGTATTGCTTTCGGCTATTTGGTCTCATGTAACATTCCTTTCTTTAAAATGATATTGAATTTAAAATCTTGTGTGTTAGTTTTTTCTTTGTTATTTTTTTCTAGCTGCATTCTTTAAGCAGTGCTTTAAGATACACATCTCATACAAAAAGTTAGAGAACAGAGTAAAAAAAGTAAAAAGAATTGAAATAATAATTATTATTTAGCAGATTGTTGTTTACCGTTTGAGTAAATAAAGATGAAACGTTTGAAAATACGTCTTGTGTCTGTGCTGTGGATTTCATCGTGTCTCCCCGAGGGAAATGAAGCAAACACGATGAATTGTTAGAAAAATATAAAACATTGATTTCTTTAGACATGTTATTTAAATTGAAGTATATCTTGCGTATCCTTCAGTTTAAAATGACATTGAGAATACACGCACACACAAACACACACACAAACACACACAGACACACACATACTCCCTCTTTCACACACACACACTATATATATATATAAAGAATAAATATACTGAAGTATATGTATTTTAAAATTGTTTTATTATAAAAGTTCTCAATACATAGAAGTAATTTTGAAAATCTACTTTGATAGTGAAACAGTTTTTAAACTTTGTATTAGCCTTTTTTGTGTATATGTGTGTGTGTGTGTGTTTTTCTGTATTTGGTACTATTGATTTCCTGAGAGTTGACTTCTCCGGGTCCACCAACTGGCTAAAGCAATGAGACAGAGGGTTGCGGAAAGGGTACCAACAAAAGATCAGCAGCATTGTATAGTAGCATTTACCCTGATGATGTGAACGTGGCAACAGGTTTCATGAAATGCATGTATTGGAAAACATGTGATAGATGCTAAATACTTGAAATCAGTTAGTAAATAAAAGTAAAATCAAAAGTGAAAATGCAGAATATAACAAAATGGTTCTTTTATCCATCACTATTTTACAGTTGACTTCATCTTCTTGCTACCTTTATCACATCGCAACATTTTGGGTCGATACAATCCTCAACCACTAGAACAAACAGCACGAACTATATAAACAAGTAGCTCGCTACGAGAATTGAACACATATCCCACAACTCGGGAGCCCGTCTTTTATGACGTGGCCCTATCACTTTCGCTACAGAAGCATCGATGATTAAGCGGAGCACAAGCTGTAGTCATTCTCTACGCCATTAGTTCTCAAACCATTTTCCCCCGCGGACCACTTAAACTTAGCAAAATTACGTGTGAATCCCTAATGAGTTTTTATGTTGATTAGAAGATAAAATAAGCCATCATAAGTTTTCAGAAACTAAATTTATTTTTAAATGATTTTCCTTTTGCAGACCACTTAGATGCGTCTCGCAAACGACTACTGGTTAATGGACAACACCTTCAGAGCCCCTTCTCTACGCTATCACTGTTTTGCTATCTATTGGAGCATTTTACAATTATAATAACAACAGTGAAAATGCTTCATCTAAAATTCAAAAGAGAATAAATAAATGATTTCACACTTGTAAACTAGCCTTACTGTAACGCCTCCTTTCTTCAGAACTGCACGTATCTGTTTGTTGTCTTTGTTATTGCTCCATATAAAGTTTTACCTCGGGTTGTTTTATGGGGTATCATTTATGCTTCTCAAAAAACGTTTGCGTTTATATCTTGCTCCATTTTTTTGCAGATTCTATCCTAAGTAATCCGTATTTCTATGTTGCTAGTAGATTCGCCTGTTGTGGATTCTCACATGCTTGCTACTTGCGATTTAACGAAAACCTTTCTAATCCTAATTCTTCAAATCAAAATGTTTTCCATTGCCACAAGTTCAGTATTAAGCTCGTCAGCTTTCAAACAAAGTAACAGTCACTACATTTCTTGTCTTTACAAGCTATGCCGATCAGGAGAATGTAGATAATGCTTACTTAGATTCAAGGCGAATGAAGGAGATAGGCGTGAACGAATAGATGCCTTAAGTTTCTTCGGCGAAGAGATGCTTAACGTTTCTTTCGGCGACAACTCCTCCCATAAATGAATCACTCGCTTATGCTAAGAGCGATGCGCATAAAAAAATAATTATATGGGATGGCAAATGACACAAAGAGGTAGCACAACAAAGACACATACACTAAGCTCTCTGTTTCTCTTCTCCTTCAACGACTCTATATTTCATAGTTAACTTAGTCTAATAGCTCAATAATAATTCAATACTTAGCATATATTTTTTCTGCATGTCTTTATAGTGAAAAAAGAAATGAGAAGGTTTTCTTTTTTTTAAATAAAATTAAATACAGTCAGTGTTTTTTACGCGTGTTTGCAGCATTTTGTGAAGAGTAGGGCCGCATCCACCTCTGCTGCCATGCACAACCCTTCTTCTTTACCTAGGTTTAAGACCAGCTATGGGGACAACCGTTGGACATCACAACTCACACCATGGATACCCAGAGATCGTATGCGGAACTGTGGCCGGCAAGAAATAAGAGGACGTGATGAACTAGACAGAAAGTATTGGCTCCGGAACGCCCATGATAGAGAGGTCTGACGAAATGGCCGCCACCAAAAACATCCAGAATTGATTTATTTTAATTTTTTTGGTACCCTCTTTATAGGGTCCTGGGGGTAGTTGGTGCACAGGGGATCCTGTTTACCCCCCCTCCCATTGTACCTAATATATTATCAGTGTCGTATCTGAGGGGGGTTTATCCCAGGCATGTCATACACATGGCTCGGATAAATCCCCCTCGCCAAACGCACCCGCAGACCCCCGCTTACCATGCAATTTCATAATACCCACATGTATACTTATTTGAAAATACTAACCCCAATTTCTCCTTACCTCGAGTGGTACTTACTTCCATCAGACCCCGGTCTAAACGGCATTAGTATGAACTGAACGGCCAAAACCGATTCTGTTTTCCGTGCCGATAAACGGCACTGCAATTCTAATAAGCGTAGAATGCAGGTTGTCTATTCTATGGACCAGATATAGCCTATAGAGTGGATTACTAGTAATAACAAAAAGACAAGTCCCCAAATTAGACAGTTTAACCTGAAGAATGCAGGAGAATTGCTTTGGCAAAATGTTATGAAAAAAAAGATAAGGTTGATCGGATTATCTTCGAAAATAGTTTGAACCTATTTTAACGGGTACTGTTTCTTTTGATATCCATTTTCTGCAGATACAAACATTGAAAGGATAAGAAATATAACAGAAAAACGCAAAAAGATATTGCTTCAAGATAATATCTATGCGCAGTTATCTGTTCAGAATTAAAGTAATCCAATATTGTTATGTGCGTACTTCTGTTAATCTTGTCTGTGCTGGATATTTCATTTTTCGCTTGTTTGCTAATATCTCTATTAAGCAATATATTTATAGTTATTACATTATTTTCTTTATGGTTTTTGAACATGTTTTCAGATTGGGATTAAATACAGATGAAGATAAAAATTATTATTAAGATAATGACAATTATATTGTGCACACATGAGATATAATAATAATGATTGGAATAACTGAGATAACATCTATGGTGACTATAATACTTTTTATAAATGTTTACAATGATAGCAAACATGTGGATAATTATGTAGTAAGTGAACAACACCTGCAATAATACTACTATTAATAATCCGCGACATTGGAATCCAAACCGACCTCCTCATTCAAGCGAAAAATCGGAACCGACAGTCGTAAATAGTGCAAATAAGATTTCCAACGCGTTAACTCTTATCATTCATAAAAGGAACACATGTCAATTTCAAGGGAAATAACTTAAGATTAAAAATATCTCCCTTTGGCCATTTTGTGTTTTTTTAAAAATGTATTTATTCAAATCACAGAAGAGTTTCACTATTGTTATGCTTATGCTTTGAAGAGTTCCATTGTCAAATACAAGCAGTGTCAAGCGGTTTATGAATTTAAGAGTTAACCTAGTGTAGCAATATCACTTGCATTGTGTGAGCAGACATGCAGATGTGCAGACGTACACAAAAGGTGTGT
>VCCN01004568.1:10396125-10407938 GCA_006491835.1 Architeuthis dux | reverse complement strand
GTACATCATTGTTATAACCTGCGTTGAGCACTGGAGTTTCAAGTTTAGAACGTTAAGATGGCCAGTCAGATCGGTAAGGAATGCAAGCTTAGAGACAGAGATTGGATCACTTAACTCGGGAACATCTTTTCCTTTTATTACCAAGAACAATTCAATTTCTTCTCTCAAAACAAAAAACCTCTTCAGAACATTCCCCCGACCTAGCCATCTCATTTCAGAATGATACAGAAGCTCTCCATATCCATGGTGGATAGAAACGAAATGAACTGTCGGTAGTTGAGAGCTCTTGCCCGTATAAAATTGATGGTTTTCACAACCACATCCATAATGTTTTCCATCTGCAACCTTTTGCCACACGGTGCATCTTGATGCAGAATGCAATGGATAGCAGAGATGGACACACCAAGACTGTTCAGCCTTTCTTTAAGAAGGCCATTCTAAACCCACCTTTTCAGAACACATTGTAGGTGCACCGTCTGTTGCCACTGACATGAGTTTTATCCATTCTTCAGTGATATTGAAGCTTTTGTCAACTCCTCTGAAAAGACATCACAGTAAGCAGTACCTGTAATGCCAATTGCTGGTATGAATTGCTTGCTAAATCAGTGATACGGCTGGCAACAGTTTAGACGCCAAGCTAATGCTTTCAAACATTTTCCTTTTCTCGGGACAAGCTTTTAAAAGACAGTCTTTGATAAAATTACCTTCAGTGAATGGTAGTGATGATTTTCCGATCATTTCACTGAGAGCAAAACTTACGGCACTTTCAATTGTTTTGCTCAAGTTGAAAAAAAGTTCCGAAAGAGCTGTCTTAAACCGGTCTACCTTTTCTTCTCTCATCTTTCCAGTTAATGCGTTATACTGATCACTGTGTGTTGTTACATAATGTCTCCTTATGTTATATTCTTTTCGTACGGCAATACTATGCAGACATATCAAGCATTGTACTTTATCCTTTACCTCTGTTACAAAATACAAATATTCCAACCTTTTCTTGAAATCTCCGGTTCTCCTCGGCAATTCTTCTTTTCTTTGACATTGTCGATATTCTTTTTATTTCAACTATGTGGTTGACAAAAATCACGTCCTTTTTCTTCGAAATTTCTGTTTATTTAACAATCCGCTCTCAAACATTTTCTATGAATTTTGTTTGTGTGTATTAGCTGTCTGTCATCTCGGGTACACCCTCCACGCCAATATGAGTTGTCAAATCTATCCCTTCTCACGTTATGAAACAAAAATACATTCCCCATGTTCTGTTGTGTGAGTTAGTTATCTATCATCTCAGTCACCCCTCCACCACAATAGGTCTTTGAAACAAGCCGACGTAATCATATCTGTATGAGCCAGCATTTCAGATTTCGCTAACGTTCTTATTAAGAATGTTTTTTTAAATGTATATAAAATTGGATACATATTTCCACTTTTCAGCTTTTGATCTTGAAGTGAAAGCAACAGAAATATTAAAGTACATTCTACCCTTCCCCGGAGGGAAACACGGTCAGACCCTGGTTGATATTAACAGTGATTGACTGCCTGTTTGCATTAGATTGGCAGGTTAGGCTTAATACGGCTGCTGCTGCAAATGTATGGAAGGGGCTAGAGACAGATTACCAAGTTTTAGGAAAATATTGGTCGCAAAAATGGTTCTGCCGCGGGCCATAGAAATGTAGTTTGCGGGCCGCGTGTTTGAGACCCCTGCTTTAAATAAAAGTGACATGTGACACAGATAGCAAATGAAAACTACAATATTTTCCGATTTCTGTTTTTCGTCCACTGTCATTCTTTTCAACCGTACCTCTGCCTCTAACCATTGAAAATTTGTTGACGCAGGCTACCCTCGTTTCACAGAAGACATATCCCAGTGACCCCTCGACCAGGACCTCTGTAAGAATATCTACACAACCAACCAACAATTCAAAGATTCGAACCCCTGCAACACAACTCGAGTTGGAGAATCTTTCTCTGTGCTAAAAAGAGTTAGCCCATTCGGCACATCCTTAATGATTTTAACAGTGGCAAATCTCTGTAAAATCGTTTCAAACATTTTCGTTTTTCGCATTCTAACTTGGTAATATATAGATAAGCTTAATTCGGCACAGGGACATGGGTGAAGAGTACCCAGTAAATATCGGAGCACGTGGAAACGCTCTACGAGATTAACACGCCAAAAACCACTATTTAGCGAGACACCTATGCTGTGGGAATATATCAAGAGAAAGGCTAATATAACCCACTATTTACTTTTTTATTCAATTGCGTTTACATATTATCTTTACATGTTAGTACTTACAGAATCTTCTTTTACAGTTATTTTTTCTCCTTTGGTGCCGATCCCTGACCGTGTAACTATTTTGAGCTCAATGCCGAGTGTGATCATCTCGTAGACAGTCCGATATTTCATGAGTGAACTTAGTATAGTCAAATCTGTGAAAGTTCTATTTAAATATTAACATTGATGCAAAGGTCCCCAGCGTCAGCTTTAGTACAAGGTTAGGGGAACTCTAACAGTGGCTTTGATGTTTACCCGGTTGTTTATTGATTTTGTAATGTCAACTGTTGTATGTCGTTCACAAGCCTTCGGACAAAATTGATTCCACATGAAGTTGTGGAAAGATCTAAGGTAGATACCGAACATATTTACATAGTTCAGTCTGCTAGAACAAAAGTAGAGCACACGGTGAGAATCGAAGTAAATGCGCAAATGGGTCTGCGAGACGAGTTCGGAAATACGCAGCTATTCCATTCACGAGGGAGGCTACGGAATTTACTAAACTTAGTTTAGTCGAGAAAAGTGCCACCGTGGCGAAGGCACCCAATGAGAGTGCAACTCACTATACTACTAGAAAAATATAATTACTGCCGCTTCTGGTTCCTTTCAACATAGAACATATTTAAATGTGTCTTTCTGTAAAAACCTATTAGCGTCATTGTCATCCACGTTACCTTTTTTAATGGAATGTGTTACTCGTTTCTGTAATATCAAGTGACAGCAGTATACTTTTGAATTCATTGCATTTTGAAATAAATTCAAAAAACTACGAAAGCGTCTCATAAAAGACGGTGTAGTAGTGGCTTCGGTGCCAGGACATCATAAATTGAAGCTGTTAGGCTGCTTTCAACAAAAAACAAACAAACGCTGAAAGAGCAAAACAATTAATATTTCCATTGACAACAACGTTCTCTAATTAATAAACATCAGAAAAGAAAGAGCAATGACAGATGAATTAATTATGGCTGATAATCATTTTATTCTTAGAGATATTAAGACTACTTTGGGGAAAAAAAGCAAAAAATAGCAAAGTAATTATAACTGAAGCAGACTAGGGATACACATGTTATAGTTTATTAGATGTGGTTTAATTGATGCTGCGACCAGGCTGAGCAATTATAGCAGCAGTCTCTCCGTTATGAATTATGTGGATTACAACATTATTTAAGTCCGTCTTTCCTGTTTCATCATATTACTAACATAATACATATTGCAAATGACGGGTTGGAACTTCTGGTTAGGATCAGAGTATCTACATTCTCTACTATGATCAAAGTGTCGCCCCCTGGCGCTTCTGCCTAGATCAGAGCGTAGTTACACGGCCTTCTGGCTGGGATGCTTGTGTAGTATCTGTTTATTTGCCGTGTTCTGCTCTTCGAGCCGGACGCAGTATAAAAAAGTCGAACCTAATCCTTGGAATTCCGACTCTCTAAAATAAACTATCAAGAAATTTAACATTCAGAACCACACAACATGACTAAATGCACCCCTTGATATGTTGATTGCAAATTATTTGGTTCTTCAAGCGTAATGTTCCTGTGTTTAACTATCAAACCCAAGCGATCGTGGGTAAGATGACTGCCTCTTCAAATACCTATGACAGGTACAGTATATATATATATATATATATATATACATATATATATATGTGTGTGTGTGTGTGTGTGTGTGTGTGTGTGTGTGTGTGTGTGATTTACAATTGTAGATAATTATTTATTTTGTACGGATTCCAATGTTCCTTTTCTTCTGTTTTATACTTACATGTGTTTTGTCTTCCTCATCATTATTTACCATGTGTAGTTTCTTTTTTACTCCTCTTCATATTTATTAAGCTAAAGTACATCACACGATATAATTCGTAATATCAGAATATGTGTCGCATCAAGTGGTGAGGGCCTACTTGATATGAAAATCACGGTCGAAATCGAACACTGCTTCTGGCGCTAGATGGAAATACGCAACTGACTCAGCTACACAGCAAGTCAGCAGAGACAACTTTAAAGAAACTTCATAAATGAATTCGATGTCTTTTCAAATATCCTTCTGGGAAAGTCACCTTTGTTTGTCATAGAAATAATATTAATTCACTATCATGTCCTGAGTATTTAAATAACTTGTCAAGTTCAATCAGAAAGCATGCGAGGGAGGTTTGGTTATTTACTCAGTTTAATTTAGTTTGGTGTAATAACACAACGGCGCACTCCGTGAGGACTTACCTCAATGCAGCAGAAAATGGTCTACTAAACGCGCTTGCTGAACAATGAACTAGGTGCCAATGATATTTTCATATATTGGTACAAGGCCACAATCCTGAATCACCTAGTGAAGACCAAATTCACTACTCAAACGGAATTGCCCTTGCTAACTATGGTGCTATGGAAAAGGCTTCAAATACGTGTATAGCTTAGACTTGCAAAAGGTAGAAGACAACAACAGTTGGGCACTCAATGAGGATCGAACTCATTACACTAGTAAATGTGGTTTGCATTATGAGTTTGTTAAATATCACGCTGCGATAGAGACCCATAATATGTGTATGGATTAGACTTGCACATAGTCACATTAATGATGACCGAATGTAATGCACGTGCTAATCTTTCGACAAGGTTTATCAGTCATTAGGCTATAATAAAGGACTTTTTAAATGATTCTTACGTGTAATCTAATCTGTTGTTTTCCGTGTTCCACTTGCTTTAGATTCTTCAGTTACCCATTATGTTTCTTTGTCCCACTGCCTTTCATTTATCCTGTTTTTATACGTTAAACATCTTTGCATCTTTGTTTTACTTTATTTACAGGTATACCTCGCTTTTCGAAATCTCGTTTTACACCACTTCGCTTCTACGAAATGCTTACATTCAGGTCTTTCCCCGCTACCCGAATGGGTACAAAGCGAAGAAGTAAATACCGTTGCTTTATATGGGAAGAATATTTGAGCGCTTCCAGACCATACAATAATATTCTGCTATGCCGGCCTGCTTAGATGTCAAAGTCAAAGTTTGGCATCTGATGTGGAAGTCTTGAAATTATGTTTGACTGCTTATACTTACACATGTTTGTATTATACAGTTCTTTGTAAGAATTCAAAATATCCTGCAAACCTAAACCTACGTTCGCTCTCAGAATCGAAGTCATAACTTCCTGCATTCATTGCAGCACTGTCAATCGAAGCGAAAAGTCCATGCAAGGATATTTCTCGGTTTGTGAAATAGTTTCCTTTATAAATTAATGATAATTGCTTCTTCACTTTACGCTATTTCATGTTTCATAGGAAATGTTTCATAGGAAGGTGCTGCTATCACATGGCGGGGTGAACCTGTACTTAAATTGCATTGTCTCTTTTTTTCTTGATAATCTTCTTCTGCGTATTGTTTCGGTGGTTTATTTTCCTCTAATCTTATTTGCGTGCTTCTCCTTCTACTTATTCTTATCCGATATATCTTCTCTGTTTTCTTCTTTTTGCGTCTTCTTGCCTATTTTTATGCACATGTTTTGTATTTTTTTCTTCAACCGCTAACTCAATATTTGCCCATTTGATGTCGATGTCAAATTGTCAAATAACCCATCAAATTGCATTCTCCAAACACGTAATTAAATATAGAAGTATTCTTCAGGAAATTGATTTGACATTCGTTCAGACGATGACTGAGACCACTAGTAATAAGAACAATAAACTCAATTTTCTCCTTCTGAATTCTCTCTTTTAAAACACTTAAAACTGTTTATGTTTACATGCGCCTTTATTAAATGAGGAAATGGAAATTCGGCTACATAATGTGACAATCTTGCCAGGTAATTTAAACTGATCGATAAAAATTTAGGTCTGTCTCCTTTACTCACGATGAGAAAAAGAAAACTTATATCTAATGAGAAAACTCAAGTGTTTTATTTTGTAGAGAATGACATTCCGTTGCCAAACTGTTTAATGGTTCTGACCGATTAAAAGATCTTACAATTAGTAATTTACATCTTTAATTTGTTCCGTGACAGGGATAGTAAATTATAGCAGCTCTGGTCATAAGTAAGTGTTTTTATGGGTATTTACTAAGTTTGCCTTATTTTGACACAAAGCTACCGGTAAGGCATCAGGTGAGGATATAACTCATTACTGCAGTAAACGCATGTAGGATAAGTTTGGTAACCACTGATCTACGGTGATACGTCAATCTTTTGTTAGTATAGATATTTACTAAGCTTAACCTAGTACAATACTAGAGCTCCGGTGTGGGGCAACAACTGAAGAACGATCCCGTTACTGTAGTAATGGTTAGCGAGCTTATCCTGCTAACCACCGTTCTATGGCGAGGCGCCAATGTTTTGTTATTATTGATGTTTACAGCAACACGTTAAATTCTTCGTTAATCCTCACCACAATACATATTTATAGTTGTTATTACAGCTCTCCGCATTTCTGTTTGCTAAATAAATATAAATAAATATAAATTAAAGAAAGAAATGAAAAGCCGCCAACTCAAACTAACCTTTTTCCTGACTGGCGGACTGAACATAACCCCTAACCCTAACCCAACCCTAGGTTGTTGTCTTGATAAGATTATAATAACTTATTTGCCGAAATGCCCTTAACATAAGCATAACATTCTCGTGGGGCGTCGATTGAGCGTAAGAAAACTGAGCGGTGACAACTGAGTGGGACAATTGAGCGCGTATCCAATTGAGCGTGTATACAATTGAGCGTGTATACAATTGAGACTGAGACAATTGAGCGTGAGACAATTGAGTGAATGGACTTGGGATCGCACAATCCGGGTGAGAAGACCAGATATCATCATCATAAACAAGGAGAAGAAAATCTGTCACATATGGATTTCGCTGTTCTAGCAGGCCACTGTACAATTAAAAGAAAGTGATAAGCTGCACAGATATCTAGACTTCCTTGGGGAACTGACAAAATTGTAGATCTTGAAGCTGACAATTTTGTCGATCGTTGTTGGAGCACTTGGAACGATCCCGAAGAACTTAACATCCGTGGATAATTTGGGACCATTCATTCGTTATCCCTTAGTGTATTCCAATGACATTGTGTATTTAGGTTTGTGGAGAGATTGTACATGGGGGATGATGAGTTATGGCCGATCCGATTGTTTGTTTACATTTTCATAAGAGAAATGTTTTTGTTTACAATTTGGAAACATTTCTCGTGACCGATTTTTCTGAAATGTGGCTATAATGTTGACAAAACCCCAGGAATTGAAACATAGTGAGTTACGGTCGAACCGATTGTTTGTTTACATTTCATATGTACATAACAATATATAAACAAATATTGAACTTTGGAACTTCTGAACTGATTATAATGAACATTGTTATACATGTTTTATACGTAAATAACCATATGTCAACATGCAAAGATATTGAACTTTGGAACTCCAGAACCGATTAGAATGAACACTGTTATACAGGTTCTTGGGCACCTAATTATTGGAAATATATAACGTTTTTAAGAAGTGTATCGTTTGAATAAAAACAATCGGGTATCTCGGAGTTAACGATCCTAATAAACAACTAATTGCCCCCGCCCCAGATTTCAACCTTTCTTTTTTCTGTCTGAGACCTTTATACTTTTAAGATTGTTATGCATATTTCCTTTCATTCTTTGTTTTTAAAAAGGACAGGAAATGAAACTACTTAACTCAAATTATGGGTAGGATATATTTGTATCATCAAAATGGTTACCTTTAAGTGGAAGATCACAAGAAATCACACTGTTTATTATATAGATAAATAACAAATATATAATAACCAGATATCGATGATTACATGTCAGAGCTGGGGATAAATTTTGTTTCATATGAAAAATATATGCTTGTAGTTCCTGGAATTACCGAACTATTTCTGAAGTAAAATGGCGTTGATGGAGTATCCAAAAAACAAACAAGCTCACCATGATATTAATGCAGTAAAGTCCAGATCTACTTGGCCGTAAATATGTTAATCATTGCCAATCGGCTGACGGCTAGCTAAAGCGTCCATGTTCCGACTACCTAAATACAACTCGGGTGATTTCTAATTTACTCTATATGTACACATTCTCATTCTCTCTCTCTCCTCCACCTATTTACAGGTCAATTAACTGCCCGTGCGAAGCCGCCGATCGATGAAGCCTGTTGCTTCTTCAGGACTGTTTGTCCAACCAAAACAAGAAAAACTGATTAGCCGACAAAACTGTTCTAATTGGCTACACAATATCACGTGACACTCTTCCAGTGTCTTTTCCCGGGGTAGAATCCCATGCATCAGATGACATCTAGGGCTGTCCGTTCCCAAACCAACAAATGGTGACCGGTCCTTGACTACTCAGCATGGGGCCGACTTTAGTTGACCCCACGCAGACTTTGTGTGTGGAATTGACTGTGTGTGTGTTTTACTACCCCACGCCACGCGTGTGAAAACCCTGACACAGTGAAGCCATACATACACACAAATATACATATATGTGTATATAAATATACCCACACACACTGATGATTTGAAAACTGATATATTTTTCGTATTATTATTTTCTCATCCCCCTCCACGAAAGAACAATCTGCTAACGGTTCTGCTTTTATTCTCTATTTTCATTACGGGTATAGTTAAAAATAAAATCAATAGTTTCTCTAAGTGTCATCTTTCTCTCTTGCAAAAAGGATATTTGAAGTACCTTTTGTCATAGTAAATTTAATTGAATTGTCAAGAGTTAATAAGAATATCATTCTGTTTCTATATGCGAGAAAAGTAATGCTAGCTCAAACTCTCTTCGTCTATACAAACGAGTCTGTCTAAAATGCAAACAGCACCCCAATAAGCAGGCATGTACCATGGATAATATCAACAGAAAAATGCACGTCTCAGCAATTACATAAGTGGCATCAAGTAAAGACGATTTCCAAAATGAGGTTGAACAAAAAAAAAAGGATCTGTCTAAAATTCAAGATGACCCGCAATCCCCAGTCGCCTTCAAGGACACCTCCTGATCTGATTCCGCAGATAAGCAATTCTAAATGAAACTTGAATAAGCATGTTTAAATGAGACTAGGATGAATCCTAACAGTTTACAAATAATTATTGGATATTCATTCTTCAATAATTCTTGGATAAAGCTTCATAATTCCCAAATGGTTCTTGGATAACCATTTCTAACTGATTCTTTGATGAATCCTAACAATTCACAAATAATTATTGGATAACCATTCTTAAATGATTCTTGGATAAAGCTTCACAATTCCCAAATGATATTTGAATACATATTTCTAAATGATTCTTGTGTAAATCCTAACAGTTCACAAATAATTATTTGCTAACCATGCTTAAATGATTATTGGATAAAGCTTCACAGTTCACAAATGCTTCTTGGACAAACATTTTAAAATTATTCTTGGATAAGTCCTAACGGTTCAGAAATAATTATTGAATAATCATTTTTAATTGCTTCTTGGATAACCATTTCTAACTGATACTTTGATAAATCCTGACAGTTCACAAATAGTTATTGGATAAACATTTTAGATTACTTTTGGATAAAGCTTCGCAATTCCCAAATGATTCTTGGATAAACATTTCTAAACTATTCTTGGATAAATCATAACAGTTCACACATCATTATTGGATACACATTTTGAATGATTATTTGATAAAGCTTCACAGTTCGGAAATGATTCTTGAATAACCATTTCTAAATAATCCTTGGATACATCATAAGAATACACACATGATTATTGGATAATCATTCTTAAATGATTCTGGATGAAACTTCAAAATTCCCAAATGATACTGGGGTAAACATTTCTAAATGAATCTTCGATAAATCCTAACAGTTCACAATTAATTATAGGATAACCATTCTGAAATTATTCAGGATAACGCTTCACAATTCCAAAATGATTCAGGATAACCATCTCTGACAGATTCTTTGACAAATCCTAACAGTTCACAGATAATGATTGGATAAAGATTCTTAAATGATTCTTAGATAAACATTTCTAAATGATTATTGGATTAATCCTAAGAGTTCACAAATAATTATTGGATAACCATTCTGAAATGATTCTTGCATAAAGCTTCACAATTCCCAAATGGCTCTTGGATAAACATTTTTACATGGTTTTGGATAAAGCTTCGCAATTCCCAAATGATCCTTGTATAACCATTTATAAATGTTTTTTGGATATCAGCCATTTTTTGTTCACAATTAATATTTGAATAACCATTCTTAAATTATTCTTGGATAACGATTCACAATTGCCAATTATTCTTGAATAACCATTTCTAAATGATTATTGGATAAATCAAAAGACTTCAGAAATAGTTATTGGATAACCATTTTTAAATGATTCACAAAGTGTTATTGGATAACCGTTCTCAAACGATTCTCGGATATAAAGCTTCACCAATCCCAAATCATTCTTGGATACCCACTTCTAAATGATTCCTGGATACATCCTAACATTTCCCAAATAATTATTGGATAAGCATTCCTAACTGATTCTAGGATATAAAGCTTCACAAATCCCAAAGGTTGCTTGGATAAGCATTTCTAAATGACTATTGGATAAATCGTACCAGTTGACAAATACTCATTGGACAATTCCAAAGTAAATTTTGGATAAACATTGCTAAATGATGTTTGGATAAATCCCAACATTCACAAATAATTATTGGACAACCTTTCTGATATGATTATTGGATAACGCTTCACAATTCCCAAATAGTTATTGGATAATCAGTTCTAAATGATTCTTGGATAAATCCTAACAATTCCCAAATAATTATTAGATGACCATTCTTAAACGATTCTTGGATAAACCATCACCTTTCCCAAATGATTCTTGTATAACCATTTCTAAATATGGCTTGGATATATCTTCCTAACATTTCACAAATAATTATTCTTAGATAACCATTTCCAAATGATTCTTGGATAAATCATATTTCACAAATTGTTATTTTATAACCGTTCTCAAACGATTCTTGGATATATAGCTTCACAAATCCCAAATGATGCATTTCTAAATGATTATTGGATGAATCATAACAGTTCACAACTAATTATTGGACCATTTCTGAATGACTGTTGGATAAATACTAACATTTCACAAATAATTATTGGATATTTTCTCAAATGATTCTTGGATAAAGCTTCATAATTCCCAAATCGTTCCTGGGCAAACATTTCTAAATGATTATTTGTTAAATCATAACAGTTCACGAATAATTAACCATTCGTAAATGATGCTTGGATGAAACTTCATATTTACCAAATTATTTTTGGATAGCCATTTCTAAATGAATCTCTTCTGTCTGTGTCTAGGATTTTTGCTTAAAATTGCAGATAGCCTTACTGTCCTAATTCACCTTCAAATGGGCGGTAGGACTCTATATCCCGCTCTGGCATCTACCAACTAGGCCCTTCGGTTTAACCACCCAGGTCAGTCATACTGTCCGAATACTCCTGCAAAGAGGTATTAGACCTGTATAGTCAGATCAGACATCTGCAAAACAGAGGTATCTCATTGACCTCTGCTCAAATATATATGATATATAT
>VCCN01004568.1:10249961-10261401 GCA_006491835.1 Architeuthis dux | reverse complement strand
ACTTCAAACCATTTCAAGAGTTAGTAAACTCATTCTTTGTGTTACCTGTGTTGTTATTACAACATTTCTGCCGATCCATTCTCCTACTTCCTTCGGGTGTTCAATCCGTGCGGAAAGAGATGGGTCTCTTTTCTCCGAAAACTGGTGTCAAACAGAAATAAATGGTGGCTAATAATACTGAACTGCTCAGCCAATTCCCAGCAACGTGAGTTACACAAACGATTATATTCCCAGTATCTCGCGTAACTCATTTGATTTCATATTTATATGCCACACATTTCTCAATCAAATGTATACATCTTTTTCCTTAAGGATTGAGCACCGGAAGAAAACTTGTAGAATGAATCTACAGAAACTTTGTGGCGACAAATAAAGCAACACTAAATGGGTTCAAGAGTAAAAAAACAGTCCTGTTATGAAAATGATGCTTATCAAAATTATCAACACTAAATTCAGTCTAAACGTCTTGAAAACCAACCCTCTAAGATAGATGGATTGAAATCAGATATTTATTATCGATGTGAGAGCGAATACAGACCCCCATATATATTTTCTTTGAGCATTCACAAACTAATTTTCTAGAATCATGCCTGGGGCCCCATCAGTACACACAGACAATGTAATGGGGGCATGGTGTGTAGCTGCTGAGTTATTCTGCCACATCTGGTAAATTATATAGATCTATACTAATATTTGAGCACTCTGTTTGTTTGTCCGTGTATCTTCTCCGTAAAGACTACAAGCCCTATCGATCTAATATTCTGCATGTAGACTGAGAAGATGTCAACCTCCCACATAGGCTATGTGAGATTGACCTCGGAGGTCATTCGGGGTCTCCAGAGGTCATTTCCGGTCATTTCTAGCCACACTTTTGCACCAAGGACTCACGGCGAAGATGACAATCTATGTTACGTTGACCTCTGAGGTATTTCAAAGTCATCAGAGGTGATTCCTGGTCATTTCCCAAGTTCTTGGCCACACCTCTGCACCTATTAAATTGAAATTATACATAACGGCAAATCTTTACATGGTGCAGCTCACATGCATTGTGAATTCTACGTCAGATTTCAGTTGAGGCCACGCGAGGTAATCTCTAGCCAAACTGGTGGGCAACAATTTCTCACCAAGCTTACCGGAATTTACCATATGGGTACATACTCACACGTCGAAGGTAACAGCCTAGACGAGGTTGCCCTTGGGGGTCATTTCTGGTCATTTTGGTCATTTCTACTCAATTCTTCCAGTTTCTGTCTATAATTTGGCTCCTATGCAACTGAAATTTGGCACAGGGCTGAGAAATTGACCTCGGGAATCATTCAAGGTTATACCTGAGGTCATGTATATACATTTCTAGCCATGTTTCCGAGTTGTTGGCCACAATTTTGTACCTATGAAACTGAAAGTTGGCACAGTGGTAAATTTGACATCGGAGGTCCTTCCAGGTCACCATATGTTATTTCTGGTCATTTCTAGCCATTTTTCTAAGTTGATTTTCCCACCGGGCAACGACGGGTATCCCTGCTAGTATCACATATAACTGACGCTAGTTTAGAATTAGCAGTTTAACTTTGCTCTGTGGAAATTCAGATTGCCGACATCGCAAGTAGAATACTACAGATTAAATCTCAGATATGTCGCTGCGATGTAGACGGATAAATTTCCTTCTCATGTATATGCATTGATGAATATTCAGTTTATCTTATCTCGCACAGATGTGGATCGAAGAACTTCTGCCTGTTATTTTAATACAAATAAATACTTTCTGTGTGCATCTATATGTGTAGTTTATGGATAACTACTCGTGCATATTCAGAAGAGTGTCTTTTAGTGCGCCTGTGTGTATGGCTGTGATTCTCTATGCTTGAGAGTGTAAGCAAATCCTTTAAGGTAGCAATTTAATAAGCAGGTTACACATAGCCTTAGTGAGTATCGAAATTAAGGCCAATAACCAGCTACGCAACCTGCTCACATTGTACAATAAAAGACTAACTAATGTATACATGTACTCACCCACAGTAGTTAAGCAACTCGGAAATAGCCAATAGCTTCCTACCTTTACCCAACGGCAGGTATCTTATAGTAGAAATTAAGGGTAGAACGCTGGGTCACCCAGTGAGGATCGGCCCTCAAAGCAATGCCTAGTGTGAGTAGCTTGCTATCATTGCTTAGGGCAAAAATCCAAACAAATTCATGTATGTATGTATGAATATTGATGCCGGAGCTAGTGGCGTCTTTTATTATCAGCACCTGTGGTCGGTGTTCGAGCCCAGGTCGAAATCCAGCATTCCAAAGGCTGATTTCCAAACAAGGCAGGCCACTTGAAATATGTTTTTGCAAATTATCTCATTTTCTCCGTATTTGGTTCAGAACCAAACTACCGTATTCGATGTCGTATAAGACTCCACCCTTATTTCAAAAGGGGATATTAATTAAGGGAACAAAACGCATCTCCCCGAATTCTTCTGATTTATCACCGTGTTTTTAAAACACCTCTGCACGTTCTGAGGCTGGGCAACGAAGGTTATGTTCACCTTTTGAGCTATTTTGGGGGTAAAAGGGTCTTATGAAGCTGAGCTTAGTAGTCCGACATAGGCGAATGTGAAAGCAGGCTTAATCTTGTAGAGCAGTAGTTAGCAAACTAGTCTTGCATAGCTATGTCATTGTAATTAGTGTGAGAAAAATAACTTCTCGTCGACTGCACTGAATAATGCAGACGGAGAGAGGAATTATCAGCTAGTGTAATACTGGGGGCTAGGCGGTCAACAGAAGGAGAACAAATGCAATATTACCATTTAGGGTTTCATTAGCAAGAGATGACATTGCGATATAGCGCAGCGTGGTCGATATAAAAAGGTGGGTTGCAATAGGATTGCTCCTCAGTGCGGCTTCACACTTAGCCTCGTAGTTAATGTGTGTTTAAACACCGCAATGTGGAATTCGAAGAACGTCTGTTTGTATCCAAGTTGAAGGGGCAAAACCAGCTCTTTGGTACTACACTCCCTTGTGGGTAAACTGGTTCTCCAACTCCTGGGTGAGCTTGTGATGTCGACACGTCTCGTCAGATGTGAATTGCCGAATTGTAGTATCTGCCGCTGAGGATCCAGTTTTTAGGACGGGTTCTAAGAAGAGTGTCTGTGACGTGTCTTGTAAAGAGACTTGCCTCGTTCAGAGGTGTACTGTACAATCTGCTGCTGTCTAATGATATGTGTAGACCTTAAAAATAAAGATACATTTATAACAAGCTCAAAACATTAACCTTCATCTTCTTTTCCCGCCAGTCCTGGCTTACAATAGAATGGCTTTCGCCCCATTTTAACCTAAGAGGAGACAGCAACGTCGGCCATATGATAAAATTATATTTTGTCCGGCATTGTGATCACGGTAACCGCTCTGCATCCTAACCTTGTCATCTGGTCTATTAATACAAAATAGAAACAATTGAAAAAGGTCCTTTCGTTGACTTAACAGTTTCTTTGAAAGACAATTCCGAGTGTCCTCTTGAACATAAGCACAAAATAGGTGAAGATATTCGAGAAAAATGCGTAGATATGCCTGAATAGCAAATATATATCTTTTCGAAGTGGGATGTCGAGTTTTTATCGCCGACTTCGGCATACTAGACTTAAACATTGATGGAATCGAACCGGTATCACGTTTCGGCCGTTTACTAGACCTAATTGGGATAAAAAACCGTGGGCTGAAAAGAAACAAAACTCCTTTTTCATATTCCTATGCCATTTCAGTGCTTTTTGAACATTTTGTCGTATTTGGTTACGCAGGCAAACCGATATTTGAACAATACCATGAGGGATTTTTAAAAAGATCTTTTCAATATGTTTATTTATTTATAACCAATTTACATAACGATTTCACTTATTTAAATTTTTACCGAATTTAATAATATGCCCACGCCAAACGTTTATTAAAATCTACCTGAAAAATCCATCCTTCATGTTAGTTTTAATGTATTTTTTTAAAAAGATTTATTAAAACTAAAGATTTAATATTTTCTGTGAAATATAGTTTTCTTTATTACAAAAGCGATTTTGTGAGAAACCAATGAATAAAATGTCTTTTATGTATGAGAGCGTGCGTGAGAGACTGCATTTCTCTTTTTATTTTTATGTGTGTGTTAGTATAAACATTATAATTGTTAAACCATTAACTGCAAATGACGGAAATGTCCGTCATTGCAGTCCAATACAATGTCCGTTTTGCTGTGATTAAGGGTAACTCAGTTTTCTCTGTGAGACAGAGCTTTTATCTTGGCTTTATCTTTCAATGTATAACTTGTAATGGATGTTCTTGCAATGAACAAGGGCGTTTATTTTGCAATGGATAACTATCAACCTCCACCATTAATGGGTTAATTCTCTAGTTTTGTGTTGTGTGTATGCGTAACCAAAACTCTATAGTGTGTATTATATCTAAGTAAAATTTCGCAATCTTCAACCTAAGATAGATACAGGTAAGGTTAGCCACTAAATGGAAACAGTTAAGTGACCAACGCATTTTGGCAGCATGCCATGTTGGAGGTGATCAATTAAAGTATTGGGAAAAGGCGTGATCTATGAATAAATTACATTTCTCGCCTTTTGTTGGGTGGTGACTAACAAAAAGTCTCAAAAACAAGCGTGAACGCTGCCGAACACAAATTAATAGACCAATTTAGTATAAAATTACATTGCAAATTGAAACCCCACTAAATCTTCAAAAAACAATAAAGAATGTTTTTTTTCTTTCTAGACATAATAAGGAGTAACTGTTTAAAGTTCCAGCCCTCTGGCTCCATTGTTGTGGCTTGTATGCGTGATACATAGATAGCCAGCCAGACATACCAACTTACAATTTGAAAAACACCTATGGTGACAGTTTTTGTGACAGTTTTTGTTGACGGTTTCTAATATGAGACCGAAGCGCGAACATGTAATCGCCAGCGTGTTTTATGAGACTGCATTGACTCACATCTATTATATAACTGGTCAGTTCAGCAGGCTCAAGCACTTAACCCATTTTCAGGTTCACACAAGCAAATGGAAACTTTCCAACTTTGCTGTAATCTATTCACTCTCGATGTCCGTCTTGCACAGACGATAGGATCTGCACCTCAGTGGGCCTTTCTGCTTAGCTTCTGATCTTTTCTCTCCTCAACGGTGATATGCCCTCTGTTTCCGGTCAGCTTAATTCGTATTAAGTGACGCACAATCCTCACTGGAACGTCTTTTCGAAAGTAATCCTCCGCGCTGTGTCAAATAATTCGATTTTTTCGCTTTCACTTTTTATTCATTCATTGAAACGTTCTTCACGTGCTCCTCCTACCGACATTTATTTTCATTCTAATCAATGACATCACTCACGTGTTTCTCCTGCTATTCCGACGTTTCTCGTTCCTACTTGTGTCTCTCCATCAGTTCTGATCTTCAGTCTGTCATTCTTTCACCCTATATCTTCTCTCCTTCCTTTTTTTACCAACTGTGTCATTCATTTCATTTGCTCTTTTCTCCGTGATTTCGTCTTTATCCTTCGTGTTTTATTCATTTTCCCCCGCCTTGTTTCTTTCCTTTCTTTTGTCAAACTCCAAGACAAACACAGGCGTTTAATTTATTTTCCTAGCGTAACAAGAACAAGAACAACAACAACAAAAACAACAATCCTTACCAAGATTTGGGGTGTAAACCGATATGTAAAATCCCCGTCCACCTACCGTGATTTAAACTCACGACCTAGGATGGTTGCTTACTAATTGAGCTAACTTAACAAGTCTTAGATATTAAGGAAAATATATCATATTTATAATACAAAAGTTGCAGTAATCATTTTCAGTCGGAATAGAAGTTGAAGTGGGGTTTTACCTTGCAGAATCCAGTTATGTCCTTCCTCCCTTAATTCAAATCTCCTTCCTCTTAGTTTTCCGCTTCCGTTATGTTTCTTTTTCTATCTTCTTTCCATCATGCATGAGTTTTTTTTCTTCTTTCCATCATTCATGAGTTTTCTTTCATCTTTTCATCATTCATGAGTTTTTTTTCTTCTTTCCATCATTCATGAGTTTTCTTTCATCTTTTCATCATTCATGAGTTTTTTTTCTTCTTTCCATCATTCATGAGTTTTTTTTCTTCTTTCCATCATTCATGAGTTTTTTTTCTTCTTTCCATTATTCATGAGTTTTCTTTCATCTTTTCTCAATAATTTCTTTTCTTTAATCCTTCATTCTTTTTAATCCTTTCTTTCCGGATTTCATTTTTTCTCTTCCTCTTTGGCTTTTTTTCCTTTCATTTCTTTCTATTTGCTTCTGTGGGTTCTGTTCTTCCTTCATTTATTAGAAACTGTCAAGCAAAGCTGTAAGCAAAGCTTTCAACATAGGTTTAAGTGTTTAAGCTTAGATATGAAGACCCACATTAACCTCCATATTCACCTGACATTCCTCCTACAGATTATCATAGTTTCGAACATTTTGGACATCATATCGGAAATATAAATGTTAATAATAGGGAAGACATAAATCGTACTTTAACTGGATTTCTGACCAGTAAACCTAAATAATCTTACAGAGATGACAAATTATCATTAGAGTATCTTTGGGAAAAGGTTATCTCTTCAAATAGGTCATATTTTGTTATTAAATAGTTACTGTTTTTATATCACCCCTCATCTTACTAATCAAAGTCACGATATGGTATATGCAAGAACCTAATAGATGGATTTGACCGAAAGTATGTAGTGAACAATAATAATAAAGGAAGGTAAACAGGTAAAGACCACACAAGCTGATAAGCTGAGTAAGATAGACGAAAAAGGGAGGAACAACATGAAGGAGTGGCGGAATGAAGTAAGGGTACACATGAAGTTGCAAAATAAGAAGTGCCAATAAAGGGAAAGAAGAAAAGGAAAAGCGGAAAGAATGAAAAGAGCAAGAAAAACCTCTTAAGAAAAACAGGGAATTAAAAGGGAAAGAAGGAAAACAGGTAAAAGTAATGAAGAAATTAAAGATGGAATAAAGAAAGAGAAAGGGGAAGAAATGAAAGATATATTTAGAAAAGTAGGGAAACTCAAAAAAGAATGAAAAAGAAGAAAAATGAAAAGAATAAACGAAATGAATGGAAATAATTTAGGAAAATCGAAATAAATAAATAATGAAGTATATAGAAAATAATGAAATCCGAACGAAAACAAAAATGAAGGAAGCAAAGATGGTTGTACGGTATGACACTGTAATGGAGCATGTCAATGTAGAATAATCATGTTCTGTCGCCGATGTGACAGTGAGACGTCTCGTTGTTGGGTTGTACCTTTACGGGAGCGAACATTCTGTGGAGGGAAATATATGTGTCCATACCGGAGAAAAGGGCCATCTCACGTGGTTGAATTGGAAGGACGACAAAATTCATTGGTTTCAATTGAAAATATGGGTTCGTTTTATTCCCGTTCACAGCTTCAATGCCAGGCCAATTCGCGGGCCACCAGGGGTATTGGGTTCTGATTTTCTATTAAAATTACTAACGAGTTTCTGCACGGAAGGACGGACAGTGATTGTAGCAGTTCACAAATAAAGTGTCTTGCTCCTTCTCCTCCCTCAGCCTAACGGGCTGGGGAGCC
The DNA here is from genome assembly GCA_006491835.1 of Architeuthis dux. NCBI lineage: Eukaryota > Metazoa > Mollusca > Cephalopoda > Oegopsida > Architeuthidae > Architeuthis > Architeuthis dux. The sequence continues at coordinate 10,253,808 of VCCN01004568.1, read as the reverse complement.
AAGCTCCCTAGCTGGTTTGACCCGTCGCTCCTGTGTGTCGGATGCTAACTAACGCTAAACTGCCACCCGATTTCAAACCATGGCAACCCTTAAACCACTCTTGTTGGTCGAACGTATTTTCTTTGTTCTGACTTTGTCGGCGGTCTGACCTATTTTCTAGCCCCCACAATAGGATATGGCGTTTTGGTCACGTACACATTATTATCTCCCAAAACATGCGATTTTACCCTACCTTTCGACCTTTACTATTGCACTGTGATGACGTGATATGGTTGCTGTTGAAGCCCTAAGGTATCCAGAGAGTACTCGAACCGTTGTTGTGTCGTTGGCCACTGTTGTCAATAATTATTCATAATTAAGAACAGGTTTTGGCCTCCTTCGAGGTTTATTATTGATATCGATATTTCCAGACCTAAACCTGTTGAACCAACGCCGAACAGTTATCACCGTATTAGTGTTTAGTCCAAATGCTGTGTTATCGTTATCAGAAGCTCGAGCACTTATATGTCTTAATTTGAGATCGTACTTCAGAATTAGTCTAACTTCTTGGATAGTCAGTATCGATGCTCTGTGCTCAAACACATCTAATATTAACGAATTATATATCGATTTATATTGAATCTGCAAAAAATCAGTAGATCTTTAACCTTTAGCACCATCTCTATGGGCAAAAACGACAGTTCATGAGTAACAAACTAACATTATAGCTCTTGTCTTTCTTTCTGGTTGATATATTCTATCTAAGTTCGCTTTCCTTCTTACGTTATGCTCTTCCTTTCTCTATTCACTCTGATTCTCAAGTATTACTCTTTCTTCTACTATTCCTTTCCTTTACACTTACTCCTTTCTTACCTTAATAATTCTTAAATTCTTTATTTCTTCTCTTTCATTACTGCTTCATTTATACATTTGCTTGTGTATTCTATCTGTAAATCATCAAGTCACTTGCACCTTGTATTAACCTCCTGATGACTGATGGATGAGCATGAGATTCAACAGTATCCACTGAAATTTCCTAATATATTCATCGCATCGTTGGTCTCCATTTACATTTGACTTGATTCGTGTTGTTTCGATTCAGACTTTCTGACATTCCGTGCCTCCTCTACCAAAGATTTTCATCGGCATCCCAAGAATACGTGGAATTAATGCAAGAGAATGTCACTCTAATGATATTTGATGTTTAAAGAAAGGAGTGGCTTCGTGAAAAGCTTTCTGTCTTTCACTTAAAGAACTCAAAGTAGCATGAAGAACCGCATAATCTGGTTACGTACATTTCTGCCTTAACTTTTCATGCTTGTCTCTTTTCGGGAATTTGGCTTCAGAGTGTGTTAAACAGGTTTATTTAACTGGATCTGTTTGTAAGTGCATCGTCGAAAGTTTATAGATACATAGTTGAATAGATACTATAGATAGAAGGGTAATTAAAATGAAATATCATATATATATATATATATACGCACCCCCACATATGTATGTGCGTGCATATCACCGAAAGGGAAACACATTTAAATATGAAAATATTTTCATGCATGTAATATATACATACATACATATATGTATATGCTTATGTGTATATATATATATATATATGTTTATATAAAGTAGGTATATCTATAAGTCTGTAATATACAACAACAGATATTGATTTTTCAACATAGTCTGCCTCCTTGCCAATGCACTCAATCAAGTGATGAATATTAATTACATAGTTTGAACGCTATACAGTAACATTCAGCTAATTCAGCATTGATCCCCCTTTCTTTGTTTTATGCGTGTTTGTGTACATATGTGTGTGTGTGTGTGTGATAGCGCTCTCTCGTATGTTTGTGTTTAAGTCTGAAATAATGTTAATGGGACTCAAAATGATATTTTGGTATATACATTAGATTTGTTCAAGATTGATTGATTGATGAATAAGAAAGACTAACTGAGATACATGTATTTTAACGGAATTTTGCTCTGGTCTCAATATGAGCCCAGCGTTTAAGATACAGTAGTAGATATATACATGCATCACTTGTATCGCATGTGTACCGTCATTCGTTACACCAGCGAAAGAAGGTTTAGCCACCATCTGAGCAAATAAACTTCTTGCTACGCGTATTTCAATACTGTTCTGTGAGAATCTATTATGGAATCGAAACGCTGAAAATGAGCGGACTGTGCCTGGCTGACCGAGAATCCATGTTCACTAAATGCTCACTAAAATACACGCCTTTATATTGTTTAATAGATCAACCAAAAGAAATCACTCAAATGTATTTAATTTCTTCAGATTCTCTGCCGGTTGTATGGCTATACATGGTTTCAATTTTAAATATAAAACCAATGTAAAGGTTTCGGATTCTATTCGTTAAACCTTATCTACAATTGGGATCTCGAAGTGCACACGACTTTATTAGTATTTTGCATAGGCGCGTAAAAACCAATCCAGAGGAAGGAATAATTTCCTGGTAATCTTCTATGCGTACTAGTGCATGCCTTGGCGTAAGATGGAAAGAAGTTGTTTGAACAGTTTTATTGAAATGAGCACGATTCTCTCAATGCACGTAGAGGATGAAGTAGCAACATTACACATAATCCCCAGTCGCTCACGCGTATCCTATACCACTACATTGATCTGTTTCCCGTACGTGTGCGAATACGTCATGTGGCGGTACCATCTGACCACCCAACCGGGCTTTCACATCTTCCACGTTCTGCAAGTGCCAAGACGATGCAGTTACGCCATTTTCTCAAGATTGCCCGGATTAACGCTGCAGGCCGGAGCTGAATTAACGAAGAAACGCCAGAGAGCATTTCCCCGCCCTGTCTACACGCGCAGAAAACACAGATTATCTCCGATCAGTCGACACGCATGAGGAAGCGATCAATCAGAATTCGCGCGGCGAATCGAGAAGTTTCACTCGTGCTAATCGATCATCGCCAAGCGAATTGCAGCTGGGCCCTTTTCCCTGAACCCCCCCCCCCCATCACCCGATCTGATTGCAGAGATGCACACTCATTCCTTCGAGATTCGTATCTATGTTAGCATTTTGCCATTGCTCCATCTGCCTGACTGTATCAGTAGGTGTAGGCGAGGGAATGAGCTTGTCGACGGTGGCGCCCGTGTGCCGATTGGTTCTGAACAAGCCAGAGCTTACGGCCTGGTGTTGAATTGCGGTCAGGCTCTGAATGGATCGAGGGATTACTGTTATCTACTCGGCACACTTCTCTAGGATCTTCATTCTTCCTTCTCCTATATCCTCACTGGCTATATGCACAATCTAACTCTTCTTTTGTTCACATGCACTCATGAAACCATGTACCAATATAATTGCAACTATAGAACGATATGGAGTTCGGCTTTATACCGAAAGGTCTTAGGTTCGATCCTTTCTTTCAGGTTATCGGGACTCCTCGTTAGTATGTTCCTCCGACACAGGAAAATTGATTTTCGAACAAAAGAATATCTTTCCAAAGAGTCATGTTATCATAACATTTCGAAGTATCTCTTTTCTTAATTGGATATATTTTCTTTGGGGATACGTATGAGATTACATTGTGAGATACATGGTTAGCGAAGTATTATAGCAGGTTATTACTGCTGCAGCAAATCCGATCCCCGCCCGGTGCTTAAAATGTATTGCATTGTGCTAGACTATAATGAGCTTAGTATATACAAATGTGTCTGTTATGCATCGGTCCCATCATCGTTAAATATGCTGAGTGATCTGTGGGTTATTAGTTCGATACTCACCTGGGTCATATGCTTTGTAAAAGTCGTATATTCGTAGTAAGCTCATATACAAGTATGATACCCATGGGCGCTACATTAATAGATACTGCTGACTGAAGCTAATTG